>NRSV01000021.1:0-425503 GCA_002286855.1 Bipolaris cookei
CGATCAAGCTGGCTCTGAGTCTACTACGGACAAGTAGAAGGCAGAGACCTCTACCTCTGAGTCGATAGTAGAACAAGCAGCACCCTACACTTTGACAGATTATAGTCTTGATAGATCGACTATAGACTTGATTGATCGCAGAGTCCGGGTGTGGACTGCGCATCCGGATTCTGTCGTAGAATAGCTGAGTAGCTTATCTACAACAGCAAGTAGATAGAAGACAGAGCACTTCACACAAGATCAATTCACACTACCAACGATCAATCAATTAGTGTTTCTCCCCTAGCACATATCTTCTCTCTCTAGAATCTCTCGATCAAGCTGGCTCTGAGTCTACTACGGACAAGTAGAAGGCAGAGACCTCTACCTCTGAGTCGATAGTAGAACAAGCAGCACCCTACACTTTGACAGATTATAGTCTTGATAGATCGACTATAGACTTGATTGATCGCAGAGTCCGGGTGTGGACTGCGCATCCGGATTCTGTCGTAGAATAGCTGAGTAGCTTATCTACAATAGCAAGTAGATAGAAGACAGAGCACTTCACACAAGATCAATTCACACTACCAACGATCAATCAATTAGTGTTTCTCCCCTAGCACATATCTTCTCTCTCTACAATCTCTCGATCAAGCTGGCTCTGAGTCTACTACGGACAAGTAGAAGGCAGAGACCTCTACCTCTGAGTCGATAGTAGAACAAGCAGCACCCTACACTTTGACAGGACCAACCTTTAAGGAGAGGGACAAAGTTTTCCTGTCAAGACAAAACCTAAAAACTAACCAGCCATGCAAGAAACTGAACAACCTCCGAATAGGACCGTTTGAAATTCTAGAAGAAACAGGAAAGGTAAACTACAAGTTACAACTACCACCAGGTATGCGAATCCACTTTGTCTTTCACAAGAAACTCTTGGAACCAGCACCCCCAGATGCCGAACTAGCAACAGGCATAGAACTCGAAGACGACGAGTAAGAGGTCGAGGATATCAAGGACCTGCGGAAAATCGGTAGTCAGTGGAAGTGCTTGGTCAAGTGGCAAGGATGACCCGAGAGCTATAACACATGGGAACGAAGGAAACATGACGAATTGCAAGTCACTAATATGTGAGTACCATCAGAAACACCCAGAGAAGAGAGGATTGAGTCCTCAAGGAAAAGGAAGGAGTAATCAAACGAATGATCGAAAGAGTCAGCCTGTGACCAATCTGGATCACTCAAGGGTTCGAGTGGCAATGGTTCAACAGCAGGAAGGCCCGTACCAGAAGCAGAGCCCCCCTCGACCTGCTCTTTCGCGCGGTCCTGAAGGTTTGGAAGGGCTAAGTCACGGCGCACGAAGGACCGTTCCTTGTTCTTCATTTAAGAAACTCACGGCGCAATCGAGACGCCTCGGCAGCGGCCAGAGCCTGGCGCTCCTCGACACGCGCAACTTCCAGCTCTTGGCGCTCTCGCTCGGACTTGACTTCCTCCCACTCTTTCCCAGAAAAAAAGACTGCATTCAGCAGCAATAAAGATACAACCAGCTCAATGACCAGAGGTCCTCTCTACGAAACAACGAAGGTCCTTCTCGTCGCAACGCCTACAGCGAAAATCCATCTTTAGAGAATCCTGTTCCACCCGCGCAGCACGGGCATGACGCTGGGAAGTCGAATTTTCGGAACGAACGCGGCGGGAAGACTGAACCTTAGGCATGGTTAGGAAGGCATACAGGAAGTTACAACACAGAGGGCGTACCGAAACCCTATATGCGACCTACCAATGCGGCACGGAAAAACAATGATCGAGAGTACAGAGACGATATCCCTAAGGGGGAAGGTAATGTTACAAGTAACAAGAAAGATTTTCTTCCTGACGAGGTACGGGAGGTTAAAGGCCAACCGACATCCGCGTCAGAAGGTGATGATCACCGAGTGGTGTTGATCACGTGGCTGGTATAACGCCAAGACCAAGTATTCCGCGCTAGTATCTGATGCCACACTCCAAGCGAGGTAATGGCATCAGAGGCATCAGAAGCAACAGAGATTGTTTTGTGAGGACAGTGATGCCAGGACTGGAAGCAATGAGGATAAAAGGATGGATGGGTTTCATTGTTACTTTCGTATAACACCATTATATGAATATCTTAGAAACTGCTCAGGACTCACATATACACATATTTACAAGGAGACAATACTAACACCTAAAGAGCAGACGACGACCCTTTATCAGAGACAGAAGCTTCAAAACCAAGCCTGAAGGAAAATCCTAGGATCCTTTAGAACTTCTCCCGCTATACCTAGCAAGGTAGAAGTAGCTCTATACCCGTCTAGAATTTGACTCAACAACGCCCTGTGACAATACACCTTTAGAGCAAGAAAACCAGCTTCTAACCACCCCCTTAACACTGTTAACTCCAGCAATCAAGGGAAGCAGCTAGAGCGTATTACTAAATCTATCTCAACAGTTTTATCTACAGATAGCGAGAAGATACAGCACTATGCCTTTACGCCATGGAGCTTAGAAATACTCTATAAGACGAATATATCTAAGAAGTCGAAAGAAACCGAAGCAAAAGAACACAAAGAGTTACTAGAAGACAAGTATCTCCTGTCTATCTATTCAGATGCCTCAGCCAAAAGCAAATGCAAGGATATAGTGTTAGAATATAAGGAAGGTAAGAGTCTGCTTGTCCTACAGCAGACTCAGACGTAGAGGTTGCTACTTGTCCTTGGGGCTCAGAGGTAGCTGTTACTACTTGTTCTACTATACACTCAGAGGCAGTATCGAGGCTTCTAGTATAAAACAATGAAAGATGCTAGGGGAGAGAAGTAGATTGAGATTGAATGTGCTGGATTGATTTTTGATGCGATACACTGAATTGCTCTTCTCTTGTCCTCTATCTACTCTGCTATTCTACAGCTATATATATTGACTGGAATAGATTCTGGAAGAATCCATCTAACCGTAGCTTTCGTGATCGTTGAGGTCATAGATAGATATCGACTGATATTGGCTTAATGGCTTCTAGTAATGAATTGATCACAGTATCGGGTGGTAACCCGAGTACTTGGATGGTATTGGAGATCAGCTGACTAGCTTATATCTCTAACAAGAGTGTATGCAGATAATAAGGCTGCATTACTTAGACTAAAGACTGCTTCTAATAACCCTGAACAACAATGGTAACTTAGATGTAGTAAGCCAGCAGAGAAGCTACTAGATAAAGGCATACTACTGTCAGATAACAGTAACCTAAGCCGCGGAACCCAGTCGATATTATGCCAGGATGTATCGGCATGAATTACAGCCGACGTACTTTGATACTTACATGAAACAAGCACCTACCGAGGCAATAGCAAAACACTACACATAAGTAATGGCAGAGAACAATCACAACAGCACAGATCAATATGTCAAAGTGTAGGGTGCTGCTTGTTCTACTATCGACTCAGGGGTAGAGGTCTCTGCCTTGTACTTGTCCGTAGTAGACTCAGATCCAGCTTGATCGAGAGATTGTAGAGAGATAAGATATGTGCTAGGGAAGAAACACTAATTGATTGATCTTTGGTAGTGTGAATTGATCTTGTGTGAAGTGCTCTGTCTTCTATCTACTTGCTATCCTACTACTATATATATTAGCTATAATAGATTCTAGAAGAGTATATCTAGTAGTAGCTTGCGTAATCTATAGCGTCATTGATAGATGTCTATTGATCGATTATAGTCTTGATAGATCGACTATAGACTTGATTGATCGCAGAGTCCGGGTGTGGTCTGCGCATCCGGATTCTGTCGTGGAATATCTGAGTAGCTTATCTACAACAAGTTACAGGTTCAGAACGTCGTGCGAGACCTACTCTTACGCAACCAGGCAATCGCGACTGGTTTACAGTCATTCAGAGCATCTGCACTGTGGGATACGCTACCCCACCATTCATCATCTACAAAGGACGCGTCCACATCTCTGCATGGTACGAAGGAGCAGGTATACTGTACGGTTGTCTGCTCTTCAGTTATAGTAAGCTTGTGGCAGTTTAGGGATTACTTGGGGCCGAAATGTGATTTTGTTCAGCCGATCAGAAAGGCGCTGAAAGGGAACGTTATAGGCAGCAGCAGCGCGTCGTATAGTCTTAAATTGACCCGTACTAAAGTCCTGAAGAGCTAGAGTAATTCTACCCTCTCGCTGAGTTAAGAAATCTTTATGTTGGGTTGATTCATAGTGTTTCGTACGTGGAGTTCGCAATGCCAACAAAAGGTGGCCCGGCTCGATGGGGGTGGCCCTCTTGATGGTGGAATACGTTTACTATTTTTTTGTTGACAATTAACGGGAGCCTTCAATCCACGTCTCAAAAAAACAAGCTTCTTGAAGTCATGAAAGGACCAAGGCCTACCCTGCTGTCTACTAGCCTGGACAAAATCCTTCCTAGAAAATAAATCTTTAGAGCTATCCTTTGACATACAGACTGAGGATCCACAGGAAATCTCAACTGAAACCCCTCAACGAAGCCCAGTCTCGCCTATATTGTTTCTGATCTACTCAAAACCGCTGTTTCAGGCGATCCAGACCAGTGCAAATTTTTAGTCTTCCTCCTATATAGACGACCTACAGATAACGTGGTTCACAAGCGAGCGGCTCATCCCAAGCGAGTTGCCACCTCCCCACCAGCGCCCTAATGTCAACACTACAACGCGATATGTTTCAACTACGCAGTGCCCGATTGATTTCTTATGAATCAGATATTTAACTTGCTCTCTTTGATATTAAATCCTAACGTGTTCAAAGTGTAAAACGTGCTGCAGAGATATATAGCGTCCCCCGAACAACAATTCGACGGCGACACGCTGGAACACGCCCCCGCCGCGACTGCGAAGCGCACTCAAAGCGCCTTGATAAGCTAGAAGAGGAGGCTATAGTCAAGTGTATTCTTGAGGAGTTTGCGCGAGGATTTGCGCCTACAAAGGCTGACGTTCGAGCAATGGCTGATAAACTGTTGCATGAGCGGGAGAGCAACCCTACTGGCAAGAACTGGGTTGACAACTTTGTCAAGCCAACTCCTGAGCTCCGTACGCGCTGGAGCCGTTCTTATGATCACCAGCGAGCTACCTGCGAGGACCCAGCGGCTATCCAGCGCTGGTTCGACTTAGTCCGGGCGACAAAGCAGAAGTGGGGTATTGTGGACGATGATATCTACAACTTTGATGAAACTGGCTTTATGATGGGCAAGATTTTATCACAGTTAGTTGTCACAGGCGCAGAAGGATAACCCTTCGTTGTCTTTGCGGGCAAGGTACTTATCAACGTCTGGTTTGAGAACCTGCCTGCCGACTGGGTTCTTGAAGTCAGTCCCAACGGCTGGACGAATAATTAGCTTGCTCTTGCCTGGTTAGAGCACTTTGATACTCATACAAAGAGCTGTACTGTGGGTGCGTATCGACTGCTTATTATTGACGGCCATGAGAGCCACTGCTCTGTCGAATTTCAAAATCATTGTAAGGAGAAGAACATTATTCTTCTCTATACGCCTGCGCACTCGTCTCATCTATTGCAGCCTCTTGATGTCGCTTGCTTTGCGCCGTTAAAGCGTAAGTATGGCGACGTAGTTTCAGGCTTGGCACGCAACCGCACCAACTATATCAGTAAGGAGGCCCTCCTGCTAGCCTTTAAGACTGCTTTTGAGCAGTCTATCACGAAGGAGAATATGCAAGCTGGCTTCAGAGGCGCTGGTCTAGTCCCACATGACCCACAGGCCGTGCTATCAAAGCTTGACGTCGTGGTGCAGACGCCAAAACAGTCACCGCGACGGGTAGCCGCCTGGGAGGCTTAGATACCACGCAACGCGCACGAATTTGAGGCTCAAATACTCTTATTCGACAGAGAGTAAGAAATTGCCCTGGGTCTTCTGCAAGTTCTCTTGACGAAAAGGTCGCGCAGTTAAGTAAAGGGGCTCAGCAAATGGCACATGAGATGACACTTATGAGAGTGGAAGTAGCTGGTCTTAGAGAGGCTCTAGATACAGCAAACAAGCGTAAGAGCCGCAAGTGGCGATACATACAGAAAGAAGATACTCTTACTGTAGGCGAGGTGCAAGAAGTATTAGCTGAACAGGTGGGTAGCAGTCGTGGCGATGGTGAGAGTGCGTCGAAGAGGGTGAGAGGAAAGAGGCGGTGCTGGCGTTGCAAGCAGACTTGACATAACGCTCGTACCTGCGCAGTTGAGATAGATAGTGTAAGCAATAGTAGCGATTCTGATAATTAATTTAATGTATCGTAATAGTTAATTAACTGCGATAAAAGTCTGTGATAATGTCTTGAAGTTGTGGCGCTGATGGGGAGCTGCCGACTCGCTTGGGGTGCCGATTCGCTTGTGAACCACGTTAGATAAATAAATTTAAAGTGCCACCTGGTTACTTTTCGGATATATAAACACTATCTTTCTGTTCTAGGCGCGTAGAGCAAACATAGCAGATTATCCTGCTTGAAAACCTCTACTACTTCTTGTTACTTATCCCGGTCCTTTCTCCTCCCCGTGCCGCCTTTGACTGTGTTGCCCCTTTTTGGGATAGTAGAGTGTGTGTAGCTAGCTCCTTGTCAAGAGCTGAGTATGTGGAATGGTTTCCACTCCGTCGTGTCTGTTGCTTCAATCTTGATCGCGACTTTTAGGTGCTCGAGTAGGCTTGTGTCTAGGAGCCACTGTCAGGCTATGGCCGCCTTATTCTTGTCTCTGAGGAGTTCGTGGACCTGGGTTGTGCCCGCTCTGGTAAGGAGTTTAGCCCTAGCTTCCTTCGTGTCCGAACAGTATGCAAGGACGTGGATGAGCGTCTGTCTGTTGTGGCCACATGTACAGTGAGGTTCCGCTCCAGGTACGCCAATCTTCGCCAGCCATGCCTGGAGTCCGAGGACTTCGGTCCTTAGTAGCATGATGGCTGTTGCAAGATGTTTGGGTTTGTCGTCGTATAGGTGTAGTGGTTGGAAGCTCCAGTGATCTTTCCAGGTAGGTGCTGTCCGATGTGGTTTGATCTTTCCTACCTTCCACTTAGCTATATATACATATTAAGGCTTGTTGATATTGCCACTTAAAAAATTGCGATAACAGCTTTTTGGTGTGGCTCTATAGCCTCGTTTTTGAGGTAGTTTTGGAGAGGCCAGGCGCGTACGAAGTGGTTGCGAGCACGAAGTGGTGGGGCACGGTAATAACGTCCCCCCGCGCCCAATGCATGCTATCGGGCAATGCACGCCGAACACAATCACCACCCACCCCAACATGAGGTTATTGAGCCACACCAAATAGTTGTAAATACAAAACAACTTAGTAGTTTACTAAATAGAGTCTTGCGAGAAATTTGTACTATCTGAATTTGGCCGGAGTTTTAATGTTCCGGCTGCCACGTGACATTCGGGCTGGTTGAGCTGATGTAGCTTCTATAGCAACATCCGATGCTCCTCTACTATCCACTCGTTTCTAACGCCTTTTCTGCTTAGGAGGAGGCCTTGAAGTTTTGCGTCTACCCTTTCGGGAAGTTTGGATAGCATTCTGGTTGTTGTTCTCTGTTTTTTGACGTTGTTTTTCCGCCTCCTTGTCAGCCTTCTCCCTATCCTTCACCTCCTTCACTCTCGCTCGCTCTACACGCCTCTGTTCAAGCTCCTCTTTCTTTCTCAGAGCATTAGCAGCTCTCTCACCTCTACGCTTACGTTTTTGAAGCCTTTCTTTCTCCTCATCCTTGTCCTTTTGGGCTTGTTGAGCTCAAGCTTCGTGAAGTTTTTGAGGTGACCAGAACTCAGCTCCTCCACCCAGCTTAGAGATCTTTGGAAGAGGTAGGGGTCTGCCATGCTTTGTACGCTTATTTTGGTAGGCAAGTGATGCAATCAGCCCCTCGTTTTCAACGCGCAGAAGCTTGCTTTGGGTTGTAGCTCGGTGAACTGACGCTTGCAGCTTCTGAGTAAGTTCATCAACTCTCTCCCTTGCTAATTGATCTATTAGTCGTTGTGTACGTTGCCAATCAGCGGGAGAGAGATGAGATAGGCTCAATTTATCAGTCTGAAGAGGTGGTGTTGGGAAATCAAACTTCTGGGTAACTGTTGTCCGATCCATTGGCCAGATACCAGTGGCTTTGAAAGCTGACGTAAGGTTGTTTTCGGTGAAGGAGGAGGTAAAAGCTGACCTAAATAAGCTATAGAAATCGGGGTTTTCACTGGAAGAAGTCCTTGTGATCGTTGTTGTTGCCGAGCGAGTTCAGACGAATAGTAAGACGAGAGAGGCCCAATTACTCCAACATCAAGAGGCTGAAGAGTATGGGTAGAATGAGATGTAAACACCATCAACAGTATACGATTGCCGTCACAATAGTCCAGAAACCTGGCTGAGAGATGGTTACTGTGGCTGTCACAGATAAGTAATCGCCATGCCCGACGAGCTTTCTCTTTGGTGAAGCGATCAAATACGTTCTTAAGCCATGAGGGGCCCAATTCAACGTTCGTCCAGCCCGTTGGAGTTGAGCTGACAAAGTGCTCCTCTTCCTCAGGGAGTATATCTTCCACCCAGTCGTCCATAATATTGGCAGCATCGCCGGAGAAGATCAGACACGTTGGCAGCATCATCCCATCTGCACAGATCGTTAGTACAACTGTTATCCACTCTCTGTTGCTATATTGAAGTGCTTTTCCGGCCCTCTCCTTCACCCAAACTGCCTTACTTAACACTCTTTTTGAACGACTCTTGACCAATCATGAACCCCTTCTCGTCCATGTTGAACGTGAGCCTTGGCTCTATGCTATACTCCTCTATTTTCTGATAGAGTAGATCAAAATATGCCTCATACTTGGCGAGAGAATCAGCACGGTAACGTACCCGATCGATCTTGGGTGCCCAACGAGGGACTAGATGGTCTGAGTTTCGGTGAAGGAAGTGGTCAACCCAGCTCATTGAGACCTCTCTCCCGGCTAATTCAGTCCCAAATTTTTTATCATCTCTCTTGTAGGAGGTATTCCTCTCTTATGAAGCTTCTCTATATATACTCTACAAGCTCTAGTTCTTGTTGTGGGGGACAGCTTGTTGGACGGCGTCATGGTCCTTGCGTGACGCGCATACACCCCGGTGTCTTCGGCTGAGCGTAGATCGGTCGACAGCCCATTTTTTGGCATAATATTTATACCAAAAATTCGGAGCAGACTCGTGCGATTCTAAATCTTCAATCACTTTCTCGATCGATGTCATGGTGGTGGAATTGCGGCGCGTCAAAGTGGGTGGCTGGTCTGGTGTTAGCGTGCACTGGGCGCGGGGGGACGTTACTGTGCCTGTGCGCGCAATGCGCCGAACCACCAAAATTGAGGCTGCAGCACCACGTACAATAGTAATTATCATTTTAAAAAAAACACAGAAATACTCTATTAGGTCTTCTTTTTGTTTATTTGCCTCAAATTTTCTGCGAAGAGCGATTTTGCGGCCACGGGAGTTGTATACAGGTGAAGACGTTGCAAAACGCTCATATGCAACCACACGACTACGCGCATCCCTACTACCACGCTTCTTCGTTGTCTTAGGCTGTAATTGACGTGAAGCCTTGCACTTGCCTTGAGTAGACAGCTGACCACTTTTTCTAGTGTTATTGGCTTGTCTTTGACGCTCTCTCTCTGCCTTGCGTTCGGCGATCGCCGCAGCTTTTGCAGCCTTCTCCTTCTCCTTCACCCTCCTGTCTCTCTCTTCTCTCGAGCCTCCTGTTTGCAATTTTTACCCAGGACTTTCTTTGCATCTTGAAGCTTCTTGGCATCTGCTTTTCGAGCTTCTTTTGCTAGTAATTCTGCGTCTTCTCTGGCTCTTTCATTCCGAGCTTCTTGAAGCTTTCGACGTGAGTAGAAGACAGCGTCAGTAGGACGCTTTTGCTTCCCTCCAAGAGGCAGGCGTTTGCCACGCTTTGTACACTTATTTTTGGTGTCAAGTGATGTAAGTAGCCCCTCGTTTTCAAGTTGTAGAAGCTTGTCCCGAGTACTAGCGCGGTGAATTACTCCTTCAAGTAACCGGACCAGTTCATCACTATTATCCTTCACTACCTGGGCTAGTAACCGCTGTACACCCTTCCAGTTAGCAGGAGAGAGATGAAATGGGCTCATATTATCTGTCTGTAGAGGCGGAGTAGTGTAATCAAATCTCTTGGTGACTACCGTCCGATCCATGCGCCAGATGCCAGTAGCTTCGAAAGCAGCGATAATATTGGCTTCGGTGAAGGAGGAGACGTATTATGATTTGAATAAACGATAAAAATTAGCTTTCACCACTGGAAGAAGCCCTTGGGAGCGTTGTTGATGTAAGAGTTTAGACCAGAGTTGCTAACATCAAGAGGCTGGAGCGTATGAGTTGAATGGAATGGAAGCACCATCACTGTAATACGATTTTTGATGGAATAGTGCAAAAACTCCTTCGTAACATGGCTCCCATAGCCGTCACAGAGGAGTTACCGCCAAGACCGACGAGCTTTCTTTTTAGTGAATTGATCAAACCTCTTTAGCCATGCCAGACCAAGCTTCTGATTGGTCCATTCCATTGGGGTTGAGGTGAAGTTAATCTGATCGTCTGTGGGTGGGGTCTCTTCTACCCAAGTGTCCCATATATCGTACGCCTAACTTGACATGATGATAGACGTCGGCAGTGTCGTCCCATCTGCACAGATTGCTGGTATGATGGTTATCCACTTTCTGTAACCGTCTTGTACGGCTACTCTTGCTCCATCCTTCACTCAAACAGTCTTACTTAACACACTCTCTGACTTATTCTGTACATCAATCAAGAAGCCCTTCCCATCCATATTAAAGGTGAGACGCCTCTCTATCTTATGCTCTGCTATTTTATGATGCCGTATATCAAAATAAGAATCGTACTTATCGATAAAATCAGCCTGGTGATGTACGCGATCAATACTGGTGCACAGCGAGAGATAAGGTGGTCGTGGTTTCGGTGAAGAAAGCGATCAACCCAGCTCATTGATATCGGGTCCCCGAAGATTTCTGAGCCGAAATTCTGTATCATCTCTCTCGTAGGTAGTAGTACTCTTGTATGAAGCTACTCTATATACTGTACAAGCTCTAGCTCTTGTGGTAGCAGTAGGGATTGTCTCATCCCATCACTAGTAGCTTTATTGCGTGAAACCCCTCGCCACCTTCGCGAGACAGCACTTCGGCTGCAACCGTATTTGGGAGCAACTTCTCTGTACATAGAAGATTCTGCAAAGTCGTGCAATTTCAGATCTTCAATTGTCTTGTCGACAGTGTTCATGTTGATAGAATTACGACGCGTTGAAGTTTATGAGTTGTTTGTTGTTGTGGGGTGGGCTGTACACGGCCCGAAAGCGTGCGCAGCCCGGTGGGGTATTGTATCCGTGCGCGGAATGCGCGGATTCGCGCAATGCGCCGAACCACCAAAACCTCTCTATCGTCTCAACTCCACAACAATACAACGCAATGGGCTTAGAAGAAGCGCTTGAAGAGTGTAATACTTTCGAATCTGAAGATCAAATCCCTTGGTCTAAAATAGCTAAAAAAAACATGGCGTTGTGCGCTCAACGTTGACTCGAACGTACCGACGCGAAACGCGTTCGCGGGAAGAGCAGGCAATTGCACAACGAAAGCTCACCCCACAACAAGAAGTAGAGCTTGTACAGTACATAGAAGAGCTTACTGGCCGTCGGATTCCACCTACAAGAGAGATGATTCGAAACTTCGCGTCAGCAGTAGCCCAAGAGGCAGTGAGCGAGAGCTGGGTTACCCGCTTTATCAACAGGCACTCTATCCATCTAATCTCTCAATACTCAATGGGTATGGATGCTGAACGTCACAACGCCGATTCGTTTAGCAAGTATAAGCTCTACTTTGACTTGCTACAGGCTAAGATTGCTGAGTATAGCGTTGAGGCAGAGCACACGTACAATATGGACGAGAAGGGCTTCATGATTGGCGTCACTGCTAGGACCAAGCACGTGTTTAGCAGACGTATGTGGGAAAAGAGGGAGGTTAGAGCGACGCTTCAAGATGGCAATCGTGCTTGGATGACTCTTATAGCTTGCGTGTGCGGCGATGGATCAGCCCTGCCTCCTAGCCTTCTATACGAGTCTGCCAACAGTACTATCCAGTCAAGCTGGGTAGAGGAAATTGAGCCAGGAGCACACTCTGTATTTGTTTCCTCAACGTCTTCAGGCTGGACAAATAACGAGGTCGGCGTCGCTTGGCTTGAGCAGGTCTTTAATCGCTTCACTAAGACTAAGGCTCGAAGAAAATACCGCCTTCTAATTCTTGACGGCCACGGCAGCCATGTAACAATGGATTTCATCGACTACTGCGACAAGAACAAGATTCTGCTAGCTATCCTTCCTCCCCACTCAACACACACGCTGCAGCCACTTGATGTGGTGATGTTTAAGCCACTATCGTCTGCGTACTCAAAAGAGCTCACAAAGTACCTTCATAATAGCCAAGGGCTGGCTATTATCAAGAAAGGAGACTTTTTCCACCTATTCTGGAAGGCCTGGACAAGCACGTTTACTCAGAGATTAGTACTCAGGTCCTTTGAGGCAACGGGTATCGCACCTCTCCAACCTAACGTTATCCTTCAACGATTCAATAGGTCTTCGCCTGAAGGCTCTGACAGTAACTCAAGCTCTTCTTCAGCCTACTCAGGCAAGGATTGGCTTAAAATTGAGACTCTGCTGCGAAAGGTTGTGAAGGAAGAGTTTAGAAAAGAGGGACATAAGCTTAGCCGCTCAATCCATCATATCTCGATTCAAAACTTGCTTCTCCACCATAAAGTTGATAGCCTAGAGCAGGTAATACCAACTCAGAAGAAGCACGAGAATAAGAGTAAGACTCTCGACCTGCAGCAGAACAAGGAGGCACAAGGTGGGGCAGTGTTTTATTCTCCTCGCAAGGTGGAGGAGGCTCGCGCACGTGAAAAGACTAAGCAGCAAGAGCAGAAGGCAGAGGAGCTAAAAAAAGCTGAGATGGCAGAGCTGAGGCATGCGAACAAGCTATACAAGGAGAAGATAGCTCAGGAGAAGCGTGAACAACGAGCGAGAGAGAAGGAAGAGCGGGAGAAGGAGAAGGCTGCGAAGGCTGCGGCGATCGCCGAACGCAAGGCAGAGAGAGAGCGTCAAAAACAAGCCAATAACGCTAAGAAAAGTGAACAGTTGTCTACTCAAGGCAAGCGCAAGGCTTCACGTCAATTACAGCCTAAGACAACGAAGAAGCGTGGTAGTAGGGATGCGCGTAGTCGTGTGGTTGCATATGAGCGTTCTCCAACACCTCCACCTGTATACAACTCCCGTGGCCGCAAAATCGCTCCTCGCAGAAAATTTGAGGCAGAAATATAATACTAAGACCTAATAGAGTATTTCTGTGTTTTCTTACATGATAATTACTACTGTACGTGGTGCGGCAGCCTCAATTTTGGTGGAGATGTTTTTGGTGGTTCGGCGCATTGCGCGAGTCCGCGCATTCCGCGCACGGACACAATACTTCACGAGGATATATTTATTAGCCGACAACTTTATTTCAAGCTCCACTAAAAATCAACATGATGGCGCATGCTTGGCAATAAATAATCACTTGACTAACTCGGGCCCAACGGCTGTTGTAGCGGAATTTCAATGAAATTGCCTGTGCTCCGCACGGGCCTACGTATCACCTCAATGATAACGTAATTACCTCACGGGTTCGCGAGCCACTTTTGCCAAGCCCCCACCAAAACACCTACTACCCCCTAATGTCGCAACAACAACAGCACTTACAGCCTTGTGCGCAACGCCAAATACAGCTTGCTCTTCAATCTCTCAAATAAGATGCGGATCTCTCAATATGACGCGCTGCAGCTTTCTTTAACGTTGATCGAACAACGCTAAGCTAATGATGTGACGGACGACCTTCACAGGCAGATCGCTGGCCTAAAATAATGAATCTAACTAAGCTTGAGGAGCAGGAGAAGGAGGAGGAGGAGGTAGTGGTGGTGGTGGTGGTGGTGGTGGTGGTAGTTAAGCATATACTCGAGCTCATTGCGCGTGCGTTTTCCTCTAATTAAGCTCACAAATGTGATTTATATGGCCAATTCTTTGCGCGCTGAGCGCAATCTAGGCCAGGCTGGATGAAACTGGCCCAGTACGTTCGTCAAGCGCCGCCCTAAGCCCAAAACGTGTTTCAATCGCAAGTACTACTACAGGAGAGCCCCCTGCGAAGAACCTAAGGCTATTCAAGATTGGTTTAGCCTAATAGCTAGCATGAAAGTCAAGTATGGTATCCAGGATGAAGACACGTATAACTTTGATGAGACAGGCTTCATGATGGGCCAGATAACAACTGGAGCAGTTGTTACGGCTTCAGAAAGACGATGATGGTCAAAGAAAATCCAGCCAGGCAATAGGAAGTGGGCAACAGTCATCCAGGGCATCAATGCGACAGGGTGGGCCATTCGACGCTTCATTATCCTCAAGGCGCGCCACTACCTCTCAAGCTGGTACAAGGACGGTGATATACCCCACACCTGGGTTATTGCAGTCTCTAAGAACGGCTGGACGACCAATGAGCTTGGCCTACAGTGGTTGCAGCACTTTAGTGAGCATACAAAGAAGAAAGTGGTAGGTAGCCACCGTTTGCTTATTAAAGACGGCCATGAGAGCCACAACTCGTTAGATTTCCAAAATTACTGCAAAGATAACAATATTGTTACTCTTTGTATGCATCCGCACTCGTCTCATATCTTACAGCCTCTTGATGTGGGCTATTTTGCCCCTCTGAAGCAGGCATATGGACGCCAAGTCGAAGCGCTCATGCGCAGCCAGATCAACCACATCTCAAAACATGAGTTCTTATCTTGCTTTAAGCGCGCCTTTGACAGCTCAATCACTTCTAGCAATATCCAAGGAGGGTTCCGAGGCGCTGAATTGGTCCCCTTCAACCCAGAACGGGTTATTTTGGCCCTTGATGTGCAGTTGCATACTCCATCGCCACCACTACCCAATAATGAGCCCTGGCAGTCGCAAATTCCAAGCAATACTATTTAATTCGGGTCACAATCGACGCTTGTGAAGGCAAGTATTCAGATTTACATAGATAGCTCACCAACTTCTATGGTGGAGGCCTTTGAGAAGGTCTCAAAGGGGGCAGCAATTATAGCGCACAAGCTGGCGTTGGCGCAACGGGAGATAGCTGAGCTTAAGGCAGCAAATGAGGCCGCAACGCGACGAAAATCACACAAAAGAAAGCGGATTCAGACAGAAGGGACCTTGGCAGTTAAAGATGGGGCGCGGTTGGCCGCTCTTACAGACTTTGGCCCGCGTAGTGATAGGAAGAAGTCAAAGGGGAGGGTAGGCGCTGAAGTGGGTGAACCATCTCAGCGACAGTGTAAACGGTGCAATATAACTGGGAATAACTCGCGAGAATGTAGGTATATGGTAGAAGTAGATGCTGAATGATATCTTGTATCGCATTACACAATATAGGCCCAAAGTAGGCTATTTTGCGCCATGATGTGGTGGTTTTGGTGGGGGCTTGGCAAAAGTGGGTCGCGAACCCGTGAGGTATACGTAGGCCCGTGCGAAGCACGGGCAATTTCATTGAAATTCTGCTACAACAGCTGGTGGGCTCGAGCAGTCGTCTGCCTTCACGAGGTCGCATGACAAACAGTCGTATCCAGAATACTACACGTGCATGCATACATGCAAATGTGGAAACACTATGTGCATCTTACGATATCGTATGGTGCCATGTTAGTATGTAAGTTTAGCAAGTCACTGTAACGGCCTAGACGCCCTTTGGTAGAGCTCCTCGATGATATCTCGGCGCGCGATCACAGAATCCGGGTGGAGGCCATAGCACCCAGATTCTGCCCATCCGAACCGCGTTCGGACGCAGCGCTTAGACATAACGCTCAAATTAACAGGAGAGCACATTTCTCCGATCTGTGCGTAGATATAAGCTCTTAGGTAGATAGCTGTTAGCTCTCTATCGAATACAATCTTGTTGCACCCAGCATTGCTCCTGGCATAGCACTCTCTCTTGAGTCCAGCCCATTACTGTCACCTCACCGTAGGTATTAACAACTCGGCGGACGCAGCGTTAATTGTCCGACCAACGGCCCGAAAGGGGAAGGAGGATGATAACCAATATTGAAAAGTGGACACAATCCACGATCTTCATGCTAGTGTTGCTATTCTTTCCACACCCACGGGGCACACAGGGCAACCTCGCCGTGCCAAGGGCCCCTAGTTATACGAAGTGAGCATGATTCTTGTCACATCTATACCGCTTGTACAGCAGCCATGTCCCCGCTACGGGCTTGGTGTTTGTACGTACAAATACAAGATGCATCCTGGCATACCTTGACCCTCATCCACGTTCCTAGAGATGGGCAAGTTGCATTATGCCATTGCGGCCCTTGTGCTGGGTGCGCCCGTCGCCATCTCAACATCGGTACATGCCCGCCTCCCTACCAATGCGATTGTGCAGCGAGCGGCAAACGACACGCCCGCAGCCAGCGGCATTTTGCCTGGTTCCTACATTGTCGAGTTTGCAAATGACAGCGAGACACCGGAGAGCTTCTATGCCTCCCTTGCGGCAATAGGGGTGCAAGTTGAGCCTCGCAAGGACCTCAGCTTCCGATTCTTCAACGGCGTCTCATTCCAACTCAAAAACTTGAGTTCAAGCCCCGGCTCAGATTCGAGCGGCGGGGACTTGATGCATCAGATGAAAGCACTGCCACAAGTACAGAACATATGGCCGATGCGTATCACGACACATTCGCGCGAAAAGAGTGTTGCAGTACCTGCTCAGCCGCAACACGTCAAGCGGCAAACGGCATCGCAGGATACTTTTTCCCCCCATGTCATGACCCAAGTTGACAAGCTGCACGCAGAGGGCGTGACAGGCAAAGGCTTTCTCATTGCAATTGTTGACAGTGGCGTCGACTACACCCATCCCGCTCTGGGCGGCTGTTTCGGGCGAGGCTGTTTGGTCGAAGTTGGGTACGATTTCACGGGCGACAACTACATGCCAGGCACAAATGAACCAAAGCCAGACGATGATCCCATGGACGACTGCGTCGGACATGGCACGCACGTTGCCGGCACTATCGCCGCTCAGCTCAAGGGTAATAAATATGGCTTTACGGGTTCTGCTCCTGGGGTAAGGCTGGGAGCATACCGAATGTGGGGCTGTTCAGCTACGTCGATAGACGAGATCGAGGTCCTAGCATTCGCTCGTGCCGTGGAAGATGGAGCCAACATCATCTCGTACTCCAACGGCGATGTCTCGGGCTGGGCACAGGATGTACGTGCCGTCATCGTTTCCCGCATTGTCGATTCTGGAATCCCTGTTGTCGTGTCTGCAGGCAACGATGGTGGGAATGGTATTTTTTACGGCTCCACGCCAGCAACGGGATTCGGAGTCACAGGCACGGGAGCGGTATCCAATATCAAATCCCCCACGTTTCTCGAGCGAGGTTCCTACAAGACGAGCGCCAATGCTACCAGCAACGGAACGTACGAGTTTGGTTTCTTGAGAGGTGTGCCAGAATTCGCTGCCGGCGCGACACTCCCGCTTTGGTCTGCTGCCCATGTCGACGACGCCTGCAAACCACTGCCCGATGATACACCAGATCTGAGCCAACGCATCGTTCTTTTGGAATCTAAGGATTCGCGCGCAACGCAATGTTACTCGCAAGACCAAGGTACTAATATCGCTGCAAAGGGCGGGCGCTTCATGGCGTACTACGAGCGCAGCAACCTGACAATGCGCGACGAGCCATATGTATACGCTGATGGTATTCAGGGCGTCATCAGAGCCGCCCCGTATGCTGCCGAGCATTGGCTTTCCCTGCTTTCGCAAGGCGCTACCGTCTCCGTGACTATCCCGTCTAACGGATCCCAAATACACCTCGAGGAGCTTGAAAATAATGAGAGTGGTGGGTACGTCGCAGATGGTTTGACAAGTTGGGGCCCTACCTGGGAACTCAGTATGAATCCAGAGGTTGTATCGCCCGGAGAGGATATTCTGAGCACATTTCCGACGGCCATAGGTAGCTATCGTGTCATGACTGGCACCAGCATGTCAGCTCCTTTGGTCGCAGGCATCTACGCAATGCTCGGTGAGGTATACGGCAAGCTGGAACCGAAGCGCCTTCGCAGAATCCTGATGCACACCTCAAAGCCACTTGCCTGGTACCATGACAAGACTGCCCATCCCGACATCCTTGCTCCTGTCCCACAACAAGGTGCTGGGCTCGTGCAAGCCTGGAGTGCTGCACACACTAGCCTCGAGATCGACATCGACAGCATAATGCTCAACGATACGGAGAACTTCGTCGGCACTCACACCTTCAGCGTCATCAACACCGGCACTGCAGACGAGGTGCTCGAGTTGAGCCATCGCAAAGCTGTAACGATAAACACAATGGATCCAAAAAGTGCCATCTTCCGTCCAGGCTTGATTTCCAATTCCATTGTAAATGCATGGGCCACTGTTTCCTTCTCATCCGACCGCATCAACGTTCCTGCTGGTCAATCTGTCAATGTGACCGTTGACATCACGCCGCCTGGGGGTCTCAACACGACTTTGCTGCCCGTCTACAGCGGCTTTATTGCCGTAGGCAAGCAACTTGTCCTACCCTACCTCGGGGTCGTAGGGAGCATGCGCAATGCGACCGTTCTCCCGCCCGGAACCGCTTACCTAGCACAAGGATACGCACAGGCACCTGCAAATGCCTCTTACACGATCCCACGACCAGATCCCCAGAACCCGCCCTGGACCGACCGAGGTGACATCAACAACACGCCCAATGTGTACATACTTCCTGCGGTTGGCACGCCTTTGCTACGTGTAGAAGTGCTGCAAGGCGACAAGATACTCGGACCGTTGGCTGGATTCCCGCTAACCTACATTCCAAGAAGTGAGGTTCGTGCATACTTCAACGGGTTGATGGCCGACGGGAGAGTGCTGGAGGAAGGATCTTACCGCATGAGAGTTATGGCATTACACATCTTCGGTAATGAGGATAACGAGGAGGATTGGGATACCATTGAGACAGGTAGTATTACGGTTAAGTATACAGCCTAAACCGAGGTGTTTTATACAGAAACTTCAATAGTTTGATAGGCTTAGTCCGATCGCTATATCCTGTTCAATTAATAAGACTTATTACTGATTTATCTACTAGTATAGCGAAAATAGAAACACAATTGGTGTGCATGTAGCGATCAGAAGTTTAGTTTGTAGTCAATTACTCGCTTCGAGTACTCACTTCGCATGTGAATCAGGGTACTGCTTTTTGACTTGTGATGATATCCGAATCCGCATACTCCCGGAGCTCAACAATCTTCCCATTTTCTAGCCTGATAATCATAGCTACATCATTCTGATACTTACTCGTCCCCGATCCATCGCTGTTGGATTCTCCCTCAACAGCCACACGATCTCCTTCGAGAAACAAGTTCTTCGTCACGGACTCCTACTGACCGAAGCTATCCATCATAAGGGAGATTTGTTTGATTTGTTCGCGGGCTACACCATCGCCAGCCCATGCGACGACTGAGGGATTACTGCTGACCTACCAGTTGCCGTCAGGGTTCTAGAGATCTGCGAGTTTGTCAAGCTGGCGCATGCTGAGGTAGCGTAGGTACTCCTCGATGATCTTTTTTCTGTTGGGGGCGCTTGAAACAATATTACTTATAACTTGTGATATTGTTGTCGATCTCTAGTGAACAAGCAGTAGAAAGGTAAGGTGCTTAAAGTAACCTTGACATGCCAAGTGTTCTCCATGGTATACTATATATCATATTTGAGCCGATAATTTGTCTATGGGTATCTGCATGGTCGTAACTCACTATACGTGATCAAAAATATACCACGGTTTGAAGATATAATTTCTAGACTTAATCATTTAACGCATAGAGTATATTACATTGCATTCCTATCAGGAATGGGATATCCTTATATATTTAGAACAGCCTAGGCACCAGGCTATTTTAGCTTACTCGTAGGTTGAATAAATTCTGCTGGTTGAAGGTATAGAGGGTAACCTAGGTAGCGGGCATTATTAAATTTAGGCAATCCGTTACGAGATTCCTGTGGCTCTAGACACTGGACTGGGCACACATTGCCTGAAGGTGCTTACCATACTAAAGCCTTTATTAGTTTTCCAAGAAATTGCAGATGGTAAGAATTAACATTGCTTGATCTAGTTCACAAAAAATTTCAAATTCTAATTGCTACGCGGAATAGGCAGAAACCGCGAAAACCATGGCGCCTCCCTTCAAGGTGCTGATCGTGGGTGGAGGGGTCGCAGGGCTGACTCTGGCAATAATGCTCGAGTTGTATGGATTTGAATACGAATTGCTTGAGAAGCATCTCGACGTTGCCCCTAAACTGGGAGCAGGAGTGGGTTTAACTCCCAACGGGGCACGCATACTAGACCAGATAGGTGTTTGGGATTCTATGTGCGAGTATGCGTCTCCTGTGAATTCAGGCGTTGCGCTTTCTCCAACGGGGCAAACCGTCATTTTCAATCCGCACATGGGGGAGTGGCTGGAGAAGCTGTACGTACCAGTTGCCCGTCGCTATATCTTTACTCTCATACTAGAAGCAATCTGCTAACTTTTTCTGCTATCATCCATAGATTTGGCTATAAAATTCACTTTCTATCGCGTCACGACTGTCTCCGCATTCTATTTGACAAGATTAAGCAGAAGTCCAATATCCACCTACAGAAAGAAGTAACCCGAATCAGTCTCGGCCAACTTGGAGAAAAGGCACGAGTAGAGACCAAAGACGGCTCAATATACACTGCAGATCTAGTCATAGGTGCAGATGGTGTTAGGAGTGGCGTGAGGAGCGAACTCTGGCGTAATGCTGATATGGAGAATCCTGGCTATATCCCCAAACAGGACAAGACGGGTACGCACACCGAGACCTGTCATATTGGTCTTGGAAATATTCTAATCTCATTTTATAGGCATTGTGTCCCTTTACACAGCTGTGATTGGCATTTCCCATGATCCAGGGCTGCCCCGAGGCGGAAATGCGCGAGCATACAACCATCTACGGTCCTACTTTTTCTCAGAGGGCATGGAACGCTCCGGGGAGTTTTACTGGTGGCTGTGTGTCAAGAACGAGACGCCGATCAAAGGCATAGTTCCTAAGCTCTCCTCTGACACGAAGCAGGCTCTGTTGGACAAGTACGCGGACGATCAGATAGGGCATGGCCTGACTCTGGGAGGGCTGTACAAGAAATCCACCTATTCTGCCATTATCCCATTGCAGGAATTCGTTCTGGAAAAGTGCTTCTACAAGAACATTCTCCTCATCGGGGACGCCTTCCGGAAGCTGCACCCCGTAGCTGGCCAAGGAGCGAACTCGGCCGTAGAGGAGAGCGCTATGGTGGCGGACATGTTATGGAAACTCCGAGCAAATGACGCTCTACACGATACGCTCCGTGTCAACCAAGCATTGACCGAGTTTCAGAAGCAGAGGTTTGTGAGGACGACAGCACTACGAGAGGACGCCAATCTGGTGCAGCGCATGGAGTCTTTGGACAACCCGGTTATGAAGTTCATGGCCCTGCACATCATTCCTCGACTTCCGTTCGTGGTGGCTTTTTTACCTCAGCTGGCTGTCTCCTTCACGCCAGCTCGCTGCATGGAACATCTACCGCCGTCCAAGGCAGGAATGTGCCCATTTTCACAAGACATGCAGGTGAAGCCAAATCCGCGGTCCCCTTGGGCCACAATTTCGTGGATAGGCCTCTTGATCCTCGCTGCATTTTTTCCATTGTCGGCTCACAGGTTCCTCCCAGCTTCGAGCAGCAGTCTTCTTGGATTCTCTCAAATATTCCAGCTGTACACTTGTATGATGGCAGTATCGATTAGTGGACTTTGGGTCGTCGAGTCTTATAAGGCGTCGTTGCTAGTGTCACCAATGAGCAGGTACTTGGTATTCATCCTGTTTTGCTTTTGTCGCGGGCTGACTTTTAGTGTAGCTCTCTTCCATGGATTCTAGCCTCCAACTACTGGGGGTGGGAGAAGACATTACCCGTCTATCTGTGTTTACACGTAATATCAAGCCAACATGCCGTACACTACTACACGCCACAATTCATGACAGATCTCGGGGCAGCAAAGGCTCTACTACCATGCTTGGCAATGACATACAGTATCCCAGGTATTCTTACCGCCTCGGGAGGCACCAAAGAGAGCCTGTTTGACTGGTGGCCCGTCGCCCAATTCACCTTCCCGGTATTGGTATACGTGAGCAGCAGAATTCTCGGAGGAATAAAGGCCGTCCCGCAAGGCGTGGAAGTTGTCTTTAGCAGCGTCGACCTTCCCTATCAGCAACGGTTCTTTACCGCCATTGCTGTCGTTTCCAGCGCTGTGCACGTCGCTTTGATTTGGAGACACGGCGCCGCTCTCCTCAGCGAAGGCATCATTAACCTGCTTTCGTCACCACTTGCGAGGACGCTTGCATCCTTGACTGCCCTTACTGTTGCGTGGTGTATGTACGTGACATGGGAGCTGCGGCGGATATCCGCTACCGAGGTCACTCTAGTCAAGACCTGGGCAGTCATACTCATGAAAACAGTGCTTCTCGGACCCGCAGCCTCGCTGGCGGGTATCACCTGTTGGTCCAAGGTTGAGTTGGAAAAGGCGACATCGGTTCAGCCATTGGTACAGGGAATCAAAGAGAAGTCTTACGCCTGAGACTCTAAAGTCGAGTTATTATGGTCCGTTACAACTTGGTTTACAGATGCAGGGCAATTTTCAAAACGGGATCATAGCTAGGAGAATACAAGACTGGTAAGAAGATGTCAAGAAGCAGGGCTGGAGGTGTTAAAGAATTGTTTTAGGTCTATATATGTTTGTACTAAAATCACTCCTTCGTTTCAAACCCAATTGTGGTCCCCATGGTGCGACAGTGCTAGGCCACTTTGTTCTGCCGTCAGATTATTGATAACGTTAAGCTGCATTCTCACCGATTCTTCCGGAGACATCAATCTAGTGAGATCCGGATTCACCTTCTGAAACATCTGTAGCGCCATTTCTAAGACCTCTGGAGTTGGGGCCATATCTCGAGCTATACATCGCATGTGATCAGCCTCTATGGAACCATCAATAGACAATCGTGCAGGGAGCTTCTTACTTCCGTCTGTGTCGACCCATCCTGGGCTGAGGGCCAGAGTTTTGATCCCTTCTCCCTTGAGCTCGGCATCGTACTTTGACATGACAAGGTTCATGGCAGCCTTGGTAACGGTGTACCCAATGGTGACGGTGACGCCGCATTTGCGGGTAAATTCGGCGTCGCTCGTCGGAGAGGTGATGTAGATGATCTTCTTTAGTTCGCCGTTGCGAATCAGGGGAAGGAAACAATTGATGGAGTTTATAGCCCCAATAAGGTTGACGCTCATCTACTACCCATATTAGTACAGTCAGAAATATCACTAAAAGAAGGAGAAAAAGAAGAAGAGTCGGCGTGGCGGGCGTTGTAGAGCGAAAAGGAGGCGTACACAGGTATCAATCTCGTCCTTGAGCTCCTTCTCTTTTCCAAGGCTACACATCTCGCACTGGTCAGCCATGCATTATCTCAGTTTTTCCAAGAGCAGGACTGCCCTCACAATGCTGAAGTTGGGTAAAACCTCAAGTCAAGTCCAGGGTGGCATGCGTTGCTGATGAACACGTCTAGCTTGTTCTCATTCAACTCTCCCACCTTGGCAGCCGCCTCAGAGAGACCTTGAGCATCAGTGACGTCGGCTTGGATTATATGAAGATTTCCTCTGTCAGAATCGAGTTTGCTGAGTTCCGCACTTGGCTGGCTGCGGATGAGGGCGAAAACTTGGTTGTCCACATCTGCAGACTAATATAGCATAACGATGTCAGCTAGAGATTAGGCCTGAGAAGCAGTTGGAAAAATCAAGATAGTGTGGACTACGCACTAGCTGTTTGGCATATTCAAGCTAGAGACCATGAATTGTTAGTACTTGTGTTCCACGATACGTTGAAATCAATCAAACATACCCCTATGCCACGGGAGGCGCCTGTGATAGCCCACGATGGCATAGTTTAAACTTGCGGGGACGCTAGAGTAATAAGTCAAGAGGAAAGAGGAAGTACCGTGGTAATGTTTGCTATTCCATCAACATGAGGAGCCGGGATAATATTTGATTCTATCAATCATAGTTTTCACATAATATTTTGTGTGATAGATAGTCTGTCATCTGATTGGTAAACGAGCAATAATAAAGGCAGGGCGACTCGACTTGAACTTGAGACGTCTTTTGTTTTTAAGGCCACCGAGCTTGTAGTACAATAACTTGTTAAATCTTCGATTCCTGGAGCTCTATTACCTACTATACCCCTTATAGACAACATGGCATTAGCTAACAGCTCTATCCAGGCATTTGCCAATGTCGCTCTCCTTTTCGCCGTGCAAATACTGATTCCAGCGGGTTTGATCGTTGCGACACCCAAATACTCATGGCTGCGATATTTCGGATTGGTGTGCATCGGCTTTTCTGCCTATCAGATATTCCAGCTGGCGCCGAGCCTTTCCAATAGCATCTTCCATAATAGCTTCTTGGCTTGCGAAGGGATCCTCGTGGTCGCGCAATGTACAAACCTGCTGTTCATCCTTCAGGATGGCGGCATTACCTGGAGCGACCTACAACGCCACAGCGGAGAGGCGGGGACAACACCCCATCCTTCGTCAGATACAACTCCTTTCGTGCGCAAACTGGTGCACGGAGCCCGCCTGGTTATTAGTCTGCGGGGCGTGAACACAGCGTGGGAGACCAAGAATACCCCACCGCACCCCTCCTCGCTCGGCCACGATGGCGGCAGCCGCATGAGGTTCCTGATCCGCCAGGGGTCCATCTTGGCCTGGCAGTATTTGTTCCTCGATGTCATGCTTGAGGTCACCATGCGCGAGCCCCCCGAGAACACGGATAAGTTCTACCGCCCTGGGATTGAGTACGAGTATTTGAATTTGACAGGGGAGCAATGGTTCATCAGGGCGTTCACGCCCTTTGTTTCCTGGTTCGTGGTCAGCCGCTTGCTCCTCGACTCGACTTGGCGCGCCCTATCCATCATATTTGTGGGGTCAGGCCTGGGCAGTCCCCGGAGCTGGCGGCCGCTGTTTGGGAGCATGTGGGATGCCTACACACTGCGTAATTTCTGGGGGTGAGTCCAAAAGAATACGCCCAAGTACGGACTCGGCCACAAAGAGACTAACCCATACTCCATTGTAGCAAGTTCTGGCATCAAATACTGCGCTGGCCTTTTACTTCCAACACGTACCTCCTGACCCGTCGGATCCTGAAACTACCGGTTCCCTCCCTCTTGGAGCGCTATACCAACAACTTCCTCGTGTTCCTTTTGTCAGGCATCCTACATGCTGTTTCGGCCAATATCATGGGTCTATCGGCAGTGGAGTCTGGGTCGATCCCTTACTTCTCATCTTTCGCTCTGGGCATGATGCTCGAGGATGGAGTCCAGGCCTTTTACAACAAACTTCACGCTAGCAATCCGGATAAAGAAAGAAAAATTGCTAACTGGAAAAAGGCTTTAGGGTTCAGCTGGGTTGTGTTTTGGATGTCCCTAACTTCTCCTTGGTACATGTGGCCATCACGTCGTATCATCGCAGGTGGAGTACCGTGGGTCCTGCCATTCAACCTGACGAGGCAAATCGGTATGCCTATGATGTGGGGGCTGTTGGGAGCCTCTGGGATATTTGTGAAGCGGGTATTTGCAACTTCCTTGTAGTCATGCAAATTCACCTCCAAACGGTCTAGACTAGGGTCGGTTTTGGTATGCAGGACCCTTATCTTTTACTTCGCGGGAGTGGTCCGGGCCTTGGCAATCCTTCTCATACGAACGTGCATTGCGCAATATTGTGGAGGAGGGAACGAACGAATAAAGGAAGTGGGGGGTGGCGTCATAGTAAGAGCGGGTAAATAACGTCGTTACACCATCTGCTAAGTAAGTTACCAATAAAAGAGGCTAAAATCTCACTGCATTATCTCTTTTAAAGGAATAGAGTGGGGGGCGGGCCGTGGATTTTGCTAAGCTAGACAAGTTCATATTAGGTACATTCTCTCTACCCATGGCTTAGCAGACCCAAACTTACCCTCTTCTATGTCTTGGCAACCCTATCCTGAGCCATTTTCCAGAATAGTATCGATGAGTATAGTAGGTATCACTCCTTCCGACAATCTCCCTTGCATGGGGAAGCTCATTACGTAGAGTTACATAGAGGTTGTCATCCTTCTAGGCCGCTATGATAAAGCAGTCCATGAAAATAATACCCGATTGCCACTATGATAAAGTAAGCCATGAAAATAATGCCCGATTGGTGTATGCTACGGGTAAGTTGAGGGTGAAACTAGCGTACCACGGCCTGCTCTCTTAATGTTAGCATGAGCTGGGCGTTAAGGTATACTGCCCGGAACCCTAAGGACTTACGAAGGACGAACCCTTACCGTTGACGACCATCTTGACTATTCTTCCTGTCCGCTATTAACAGTAAAAATCCAATGGCTACAGAGACTCGCAGCCAAGATGGGTGCTGGTCTTGCAGGCTCCGCAAGAAGAAGTGTGACGAAAGGCGACCTATATGTACGGAATGCATGTGCCTGGGTCTTGATTGTCACGGGTTTGGTACAAGGCCAGCCTGGATGGACCGTGGCGCTCGACAAAAGGCACAAGCGGCGAAGATGAAGGAGAAGCTTGCACAGCTGACCAAGAACCGACGGCACAAACAGGTGCGAGCCCAAAACGATTGGGTAGCTAAGCAACCCCCGAATTCTCACACAGAACGTTCCACAATCCGAATTGGTACTCCTGATGCTTCAAACGGCATGCTCTTGGACCATGAGTCAAGCTGTCCTACACAGGCCTTTGGCGACACGTCCCAGGACGAGTTTGCAAAGAGTCGGCTCGCAGAAGCTCTTGAAGAAGATAATCAAAGCATAATAGTCGCAGATGCTCTTACTTCATCGGATGATTCTGGCGCACAAAAAATTTTCGATGATATGACGTTCTTATCCGGATATCCTGTTACTCTTGCTCCCTCGGAGAATCCCGATTTCCAGACGAGTCTCGAAGATATGGACTTTCTTTCTGAGCAGAACTTTGACCTACCAGAGCTTGAGTCCATCCTGACAGGCAACCTGCACATGGCACAAGGTACGACTGGGCTGGGCGTTGCGGATGACCTTTGCGGCGCCTACCTGTCGCCGCCTGAGAGTCAAATCAGCACAACCTACCCACCGCAAGGGACTTCTGCGTGCATGCTTCCTATCGCCGACATGGAGGACGCGATTTTGCTAGCCTACTGCATAGAAAAGGTTTTCAACTGGCAGTTCCCGTTCTGCTCGACACCAGTGAGCGGTCTTAGCCAAGGGTACTTCATATGGCTCATGTCCAGGTCACGACCCTTGTATCTGGCATCTCTCGCATTGAGCAGCTCGCACAAGAGCCATCAAAGAGCGGTAGAAGAGTCTCGCTCGAAACTAAGGTACGAAGACTATGCTGGAAGATATAATGTGGCAACAGAAGAGTTTCATCGCAATCTGAGAGCGCCCAAAGCTGCCGATGACATATCGATGCTGGCTTGCACTATTTTACTTATCTCCTCCAGTGTAGGTCCCTTGAGAAACTTACCCATTATTGTAGCATAGTAACTGACGCACCATCGATAGCTCCTCCACGGCGGCAAAGTCGATTGGACCTCCCACCTGAGAACAGGCACATCGCTGATTGCCCCTTGGATCGCCCAGGCACGGCCTGAAACAAACTCGGCGTCTCACAAATCCCGCGAAGAGTCGTCAAGAGATTTTTTCATTAGTTCAATAATACGCATCGACATTTTATCGGCAATCAACCAAGATAGTGCCCCAGCACTTTCCCACAACTACAAGGAATGGTTCACATCCACTCGCCAGCAATTCTCTCTCGAAGCCGTTTGCGGCTGTAGCAACTGGATCTTCGAAGTACTTCTCGACGTTTACTTACTGAGGGACTGGAAGAAGAAAACAAGGGCAGCAGGCCTCCTGAGCTTGTGGGAGTTGACATCCAAAGCAAACACGATCCAGGTAGATCTTGAGAAGAGGATGGCCAGCAATATGATACTCTTGAGAAAAAGCAAAGAAGATGTTGAACAGCAGCAGCAGCAGCAGAAAGACAGACCCCTGCAGCAGTCTGCTGCTCAGTGCCAATACGATATACATGTTATTAACCATACATTTGCCTGCGCCGTGTCTGTTCTTCTGGAGGTCATTGTGTCGGGTGCATATCCGCGACTGCCAGAGGTCAAACAGAAAGCCGGGCGGGCTCTCGAAGCCCTTGTCAATATAAAAAACGCATGGCTTCTCGAGTTACTCGGCTGGCCGCTCTTCGTCGTGGGGTGTGTCGTCGAAGAGGAGCAGCACAGCTTCTTCCGCCAGCTGCTTTCATGCCAGCTGAGAGGCTCGGTTAGTCTCTGTGGTCTCCTCGATTTACTCGAAGAATGCTGGAAGTCAAGAGTGTCTGGAGAGGTAAAGGACGAAAATTTCGACTATTCGCATTTACAGATTCACAAGTCGAGAAATGTTCTTATTGTGTGATAATGAATTCAGGTTTATAGATAATAAGATTAGAAAGAAAGCCATTTCCTGTGCGACTGATATATATATATATATGTACGATTAAGATGATGTAGATAGCTACGGGTCAACAATAGCTGGGCTATGTATGGTGTGATCAAAAAGACGGCACATGATGGCCTGCTATAATGTTTGATACCTTGGCCTTGAGTCTTTTAATTTGCTTATTCTTTGAAATCTTGTTTCAAATTTGTGTGTGTATATCTTTTTGTGTCTGTTTGTGTCTGTGTGTGTCTGTGTGTATCTGTGTGTGTTTGTGTGTGTGTATGTGTAGGAGCTTGTACGGTTGTACATATTGTCCAGATACTCCGTACAATTGTAGTAGGTGGCACATGAGTCAAGAAAGGTCTGGGAGGCCTGATATGGATAAAGCAAGACCGGATAAGGACAGATGTTCAACAACACGCCAGATATGGCCTCTGTGGGTCGTATACCCTAATAAGAAGGCGGGGTAGCCGGTGGGGGTGAGTGGGTACACGGGGCAAGGGAGGATAAGCCCATGCGAGGGCAAGGGGTTCGTTTCGTCTTGCTTTGCAGGTGGTTGATATTTTTGTGAGTCGTATCGAACTACTTGTACCCTATGGGTTGTATTTGTGTAAATCGTATCGAACTACTTCTACGGAACTATTATTCTATGTGTAACTCCGTGAATGCTATCCGACACTGACATATGCGAGCCCAGTATCTTTCCAGTAGCTCCAAGTAATGGGCAAAGAGCAGTTCCGAGCTCGGACCGGGTGCCTGACATGTCGGGACAGGCATATCAAATGCGACGAATCATTGCCCAAGTATGGTTTGCGTCGTGACAGGTTACAGCAGCACCAGGACAGTTCAGTTTGCTAACTACACTTTTAGGTGTAGGAACTGCTGCAAATCCAACCGGGTCTGTGAGAGAGGGATCCGCCTGAATTTCATCGATATCCAGACATCCACGTCGCAGTCTGACCTCATAAATCTACCCCCAGGCATTCAGCTCAAGTTCCACGACGAGTCGCATGCCATCGCGTCGGGGTACACTGTTGGCCCACAAAAGGAGAAACATGTTGACACCTCGTACACGGAGCCTATACCGCAGACCGACCTATCCCAAGTGGGCTTATCCAAAGATGGCCCAATTCTGCCCATGAACATGGCGCCTTGTGCAGAGCAGGTCGCGCTCATTCCAGCACAGTGTAGCCCCTTGCCGTCATTGCGGCTCATCACTAACCATGATGAGGGTCTGTTGATGGAGATATTCCTCGGCAAGGTGGCGCCTTGGATGGACTGCCTGGTCGCGAGCAAACCCGTGGGTTAAACAACCAGACCAATCGCCCTTTGCACTGACTGACCAGATAAAAATAGTTCACAAATATCACGCCTTTTTATGCTCTGAGCCAACCGGCACTTTACAGTACGGTAATGGCTTGCGGGGAGATATATTTGATGCCTACAGAGGAATCTCTTCACTATGAAAAGGCTTGGCAGGGTCTTGAGCTCGAGCTAGCCAAGCCCGATGCTGATCATCTCCTGTGTGTGATCATTTCAGCTTTGCTACATGCATATGAAATTATGAGTGACGGAGCCAACAATAACAAAGGCCATTCGGATCGCACGCGAGCTTTGATCGGACAAGCCGACCTCAGCGGCCAAAATTCACGTCTGGCTGGTGCATGTTTTTGGTCATACAACCTCAATTCTGTGCTAGATAGTCTCGTCAGAAACTCGAGGCTGACATGCGATGGCGACAGAATGCAGATGGCACTGAACACTGTCCAAGGTACATGTACCACTAACAATGGTACAATTTACTGCGACGAAGACGTATGGGCTTACCGGATGGTGTCGATATGTGCCAAGGTTACCGCACTTCACACAGAGGTGGCCCAGGGAACATATGACGATTCGATGGACCGTCTCCGCCAGGACTGTGAGCAGTACAAAGGTTGGTGCGACGAGTGGGCCAGTAATGTGCCGAGATCGATGATGCCTCTGTGCTACATCCCATCCCCAGATGAAGATTCGACATCAGAAACTACAACCTACTTCCCTCAGGTCTTGTTTGTCGGGTCCTCGGCGACGGTCGCGCGACTGCTTTACCACGTCTCGTGCTTGCTGCTTGCCAGGATCGGAGTAGCCGAACGCTCAGCTGAGGCGCAAGAAGCGCAGCACAGACAGATAAGGCACGCTATGGATATATGCGGGATTGCTTCGCAGGGTGAAGATAAGTATGGGACCCTATCCCTCGATGAAAGCACATAAACTGTTTTTTATTTCACTCCTCTCTTCTTCGTCAATTGGGAAACGCTAATGACCTGTTTTGCATGAAACAGAGACTTTGGCTACGTGACCATCAGCTGTCTTTCCGTTGCTGTTCGATATCTTGGAGAACCTGAAGTCAAGCAGGAAGCTCGTCAAATTCTGGATAGAGTTACTCAAAACACACCTTGGAGGTTGTGGAAGTTTCAATCTCGGAAATGAAAAAAGTTTTAAAAGTCCTATGCGCCGTGTTTAAGTATCATATCTGACCCTCTGTCGTAAAATCAGTCTAATCATAATCTCCTTTTGCGCCGCCACGCCTGAAAACATGGTGCTACCCTATGCTTCATCTTGCTTTTTTCCCTCACCACACAGCGGGTGAAACGATGGTTATCCCTGATACTGCCGCCATGTAGATACCTAGAATAGCATTCACGAGGAAAATGCGCCCACCCGACCTGCGGTCACGCAAGTCTAGTGAAATGATGCTCCAAGGAACCGAGGCCGCCCAAACGGCGATGCCAAATATCCAGACAAAGACGCCTGCCGATGCCTCAAACGCCGCCACCGCGAAACAGACGATTTGTGCAATGCCCAGGACTGTCAGGCCAGCTTTCAAATAGTCGCCCAGGAAGACGGCCAGCGACTTGACGCCGGCCTTTTTGTCATCAGGCCGATCCTATCAGAGAGGCCAACATTAGATATAAATCTGCAGTGAGAGTGATTGAGAGGTGAAGATAAAATGTATGTATAACCCCTCAAGTAAAAAGTACTTACCTGGGAGGCATAAATCAAGTCAATGTATACGAGCCAACAGAATATGGCGCCAAAGAGACTGGCTGGTAGCAGGCCCGCATCACCGCTGTCCTTTCTCACGGCCATCCATGGGGGTAGCACGCACATGGCCATGGTCAGACCCAGGACCACCTGCGGGGCCCAGATGATGCGCTTGCATAGGGGATAGATGAAGGAAAGCCCCCATATGGGGACCATAATTCCCGTGACGTCTGAGCCGAGTATCCGATACGTTAGGCCCACGGCGGCAGCGAGACCGAGGATAAAGACGCAAACGGCCTCATTGAGGGTAACCATGCCCGAGGGGAGAGGGCGGTCCTTTGTGCGCGCCACCTTTGCGTCAAAGTCGCGGTCGCAAATGTCACTAGCCACATTGGGTCAACCCTTTATTACTGCTCTGTTTGTCGTCGCGAATGAGTGCCCAACTGTTTGGGGAGAACTTACTTCCACAGACAAAAGACGCAATGGGTGATTTGATAAGTAGCAAAGATGCCGAGGAATGCACGTCGGACCAAAGCAAATGGCAGATCTTGCTGCATGGCGTAGAAGAAGAGCGCGAGCCCTGTGGAATATTTAACAAAGGCGCAACATGTCTGAAGAAGAAGAGACGTACATCCAATGCTTGCCGTCGATAATCCCTCGAGTGTATGGAGGCGAAACAGTCGCCAAACTCCCCGGATCAGGTCATGATTATTCTTGTCTGCCTTTGGTGCCATTTCTGTTAAGTAAAACCGGCTAGGATTTGAAAGACACTGTAATGAGTTGTCAAGTGCAATATTCAAGAGATAAATAGTGAATATAGTTCTTCTGGCAGGTCTTTTATGCCTGTTATTATAGGGACAGGAAAGATAGGTCATAGCCGGTATAATCAGAATTTGTCCATTCCTGCTGGATTGGGAATCCCGACCTAGGTTGCACGCTTATAGACTCGTTTCGGACTGCCTTGTACGCTGCTGCTCTTTGTTCCTACTGCCCCACGTTCACGTGCAGGCTGTCTCGATAGAAAGGGATCATGTGTTTCACCAAGTACCTGCCGCCCCTGTTGGTGTAGGCGTCGTAGTTAAGACCATGACCTTCAAGTCATTTACACTGATTTCCAATATAGAATGAAGCTCGAATATAGCTACGATGAAGTCTCTAATTTCTTGGTATACGAAGCGCAAGTGATCAAGACTAATTCATCTATGACATGTATAATAATAAAAATGACTCTAAATTGATGAGATAACTATTCCTCCCATTCATTCTGATATACGATTCATAACTGCTAAATAGTACCTACTACAGTCTAAGTAAGGAAATAACGATAGGAATATAAATGGCCGTCTTAGCCTACAATTTGCACTTTTCAAGTGCAGCCTGTATAATTTGGCCAAGCTCCAAGACTTCGGGAGCCGTCATAATGGAGAAATGATCGCCTTGCACTTGACAGTATTCTACTGTATCACCAACGAGAGCATCCCAGCCGTTGGGACCCATGTCATGCGGTTTAGGATAGAACCAAGCGTCCAGACCCGAAGGCAGTTCATCGAAGGCAGCCTTGGGCAGAATGTCCTTGGTGGCCCAGATGACAAAGGTATGCTCGGGCCGTAGATGGGGCAGCATGGGAATGGGGACCAGGCGGCTGAAGCACGTGACGGTGCTCAGCATATGGCGCTTGAGGCGTGCAGCCTCGGGGCTCTCAGCCTTGTCGGCGAAGTTGCGCTCGATGCCGCTGAGCATACCAATTTGGTCGATAATGTCCATTGTCGGCTCTGCCACCACTCCGGAGGCGGGGGGGAATGGACTGGGCGCTGGGATGTCGATGACCACCAGACCCAGCACCCGCTCACCCGCATTGAGCAACCTCCGCGCCACCTCATATGCAAACACGCCGCCGCCCGACCAGCCGCCTAACAGGTACGGCCCGCGCGGCTGTTTGGACCGCACCGCCGCCAGGTACAGCGCCGCGGCCTTTTCGAAGCTGCAGGTGAACTCGGCTGGGTCGCGCACCCAGGGCGACTCGACAGCGTAGACGCCGTCTGCTACGTCTATGAGCTTGGGTAGGTGCATGTAGGCCGCCGCAGAGCCAGCACCGTCGGCCAGCAGGAACAGGGGCGGGCTAGAAGACGTGTGCGCTTGTGCTTGCATGAGGACGACGTTGCATTCGCGCTTGGTGGTGGGCAGTTCGTTTTCTCCATTCAACACTACCGCGCCTGTACCATTGGCGGTGGCCGAGTCTGCCCTTTCACGCTTACGCTTGCCCTCCATCGTCCGCAGCTGGCGCTGTGCGTCCCCGAGCGTGGGATACTCGAGAAGGAACGAGGCGTTCAGCTCGACCCCGGTCTCGGCCTTGATGTCGGCCAGGATGGAGAGGCACATGAGCGAGTCGACGCCAATCTCGGCAAAGAAGGTCGACGGCTGGAGTTCGCTCTCATCCATGCCCGTCTCCTCCATGAGACGCTCTACTAGCACCGACTCAATCGTTTTGCTGTGGCTGTTGATGCCGTTGGTGCCGTTCACGGGTGACTCCGCCGTAATGGACCGGCTAGTAGTAATAGTGGCAGCAGGTTCAACCTTGCCCAGAATTCGGTGCAGCGTTGTCCGTGGCATCTTACGGAAGCGCGCACCTTCCAGGAAGCCCACAATGCCATCACCGTTGAGGATATAGACATGGCCACGGTAGTCATCCGACCCTTGAGTATGCTCGATATAGGCATAGCTCTGGTAGACGACGTCTGGAGAAAAGTCCTTCGCCACAATCTCCATGCGCTCCATATGCGTTCCAATGTATACATCATCTCCGCTGCTCATCGGGTTGCCGTTCAAAAGGAAACCGGCCAGATGGGTGAGAGCATCGATCCAATACGGCGACAGTGTACACGACTCACTGGCGTCCTGCCCCTTCGGAAGCCGAATCGTGGCCAGGGCTTCGGTGAAGTCATTGCTCACAATCGCTTCCTGCACGCCTTCATATTGTCCAGCGTAATCCATGAGATTCGCAAACAGCCGGTAAAAGAGCTTTCCTTGAAATCGGTTCGCGAGCCCTACCGCAGCGTCTTGCATCAGTTTGGAAATCTTGGGCAGCATCACGCCAAGTCGTTGCTGTCGCGTCACGTCAAAGTCCTGCTCATCTCTCTCGCGGATGCAACACTTTGCTGTGATCAAAGAAGGCTTGGCTTGATCCATAATTGAAACGGCAAAGTCTCTCGACTGTTTTGATTTGCTGACGTTTACCTGAATGACTGGCTGAGGGTCAGATTGGGGTTTGATGGGATGATCAATCTGGAGATCGAGTACCGAAAACAATGGAAATTGCGCCTTCATCGACCCGCCAGTCACCACATAACGGGCGGCCGTGAGGGCCATTTCGGCAAACACCCCAGCGGGACACACTGTAATTCCCGATAGCTTGTGACCTTGGATCATTCCGAGTAGGGACGGCTGCGACACCATGGCCGTAAAAGTGGCCGATTGCTCTTTGCCGTCATCCTCCTGACTCACAAGATAATGCAAGCACGAGGAGATGAGCTGTACATCTTGGTGCTTGCCGCCCGCCGTAAAAGGCATCCAAAAGTCTCTCGTGTCAAAAGAATACGACGGCAGGGAGATGAGTGACAAGTTGTCGATGAAGTCGCTGTGGTACTCCCGCCAGCCGACTGCCTTACCAGCCACGTAGAGACATGCCAAAGCTGATGAAACAGACTTCCACTCCGCGTCTTCTTTCGTCATACTAGCCATAGCACGATGAGAGGCTATGCTGGTGTTTGAACGTACAAGTCCCAGGCATACCGAAGCGGGTCCGATTTCTAGCCACAGCGTAGTCGAATCGACAAGACCCTGAGAGACGCAATGCGATATGGCTTGGGTGTACTTGACAGACTCCCTTGTTTGTCTCGCGAGATAGTCGCCATCAAAGTGTTGCTGCTCTGTGCCCGTGAAGGTCGAGATGACCTTGATTCTCGGGGTGCCAAAGCGCACGCCCCGGGCGGCCTCACGGATTCCTGGCAGTATGCTATCTAGTTGGCTCGTGTGCATAGCGTATGGAACATTGAGCAGCTTGCATTTGACCTTGCTTGCCGTGGGCAGTTGCTCCTCGATTTCTGCAAGCCGTTGTCGTGGGCCGCCCAGTACTACCATGCCTGGGCTGTTGTGGCAAGCTACCTCGCAGCCAGACATGACGGTCTCATCTGAGACAATGGCTGCAATATTTTGCTGTGTTCCCGAAATGCTCAACATTCCGTAGACACCCGCTTCCAGGCTGTCCTGCAAGAGCATTGCTCGTGTTCCCACCAGGTACATGGCGTCTGTCGATGAAAGCACCCCCGCCGCATACAGCGCGGCATATTCGCCAATACTGTGGCCGATGACGAGGTCTGGGGAAATGCCCAGGAGCTTCCACACGTCTACAAGTGCAATTTCCAGGGCAATCATGGACAGATGAACCTGTGCCGTGCTGACATTCTCCATTGCCGTTGACGGATCCGAGATTACATGTGCGAACGGAGGAAACCCGTGTGCCACACAACTCTTCTCAAGACTAGTGATGGTTACCCGGAATGGTTGCCAAAGCTTGAACAGATCTGCTCCCATGCCAGCGTAGTGTGCCCCGTTGCCAGTAAATGCGAATGCGAGACGAGGCTCCCCAGTCCTATCATCACGGTTATTTATACTACCGAGATCACGGGCCAGGCCGTTGATGATGTCTTGAATACTATCGCCAGTATATGCAGAGCGTAAGCTGTGATGCATGCGGCGAGCCGTCGTTGTATACGCCAGGTCTGGAAGACTAGTCTTGTTATTTTCGGTGAGAAACTGGAACAATCGCCGTTTGTTCTCCTCAAGTGAAACTTGACAGTGTGCCGAAACGGTAACGACATGATATCGACGGGGGTCAGAGCCTTTCGGTAGAGGAATAGGTGGTTCTTCCAATACAAAACAACTATTGCCTCCCTTTTCAATGAAGCAATGTGAGCGCAATGCTTCCGAGTGGGTGAGAGGAGTGGTGGTTAAAACTTACCGCAGCATCAAAGTTATTCACTATCATGGTGCGCGTCTTGCCAACACTTTGTCGTGTGAAGGAAACTGGGTCGCCTGGGATGAGGACGGAGCCACGGTCGAGGCAGTCAAAATTGCCCATTTTCTCTGGAATTCCAACTTGAGGAGGAACGACTCCCTTGCGAAACATGAGTGATGCTTTGATCAAGGAGGAAATCCCTGATGCCTATCCGAACATTAGCTGCGAGAAGCCGCCAACTCGCAGATTTGCCAGAAAACTTACCGCCTCAGAATGTCCCAGGTTCGCTTTGATGGCTCCCACGACCAATGGAGTTGCCCTTGTGCTCTTCTGAGCAAGAACATTGACGACGGACTCAAGCTCGGCAGAGTCTCCCGCAGTGGTTCCTGTCCCGTGCATTTCCACGTAACTAATATCATCTGGCTCCAGACCAGAATCGTTGAGAACGGCTTGGTAGGCACGTTCCTGCGCCGGAACGTGAGGTCGAGTGATAGAGACTGTGTCGGCTGAGTGGTTTCTGGCGTAGCCACGAATGACGGAGATGATGTTGTCGTTTTCCTGGAGAGCGTCTTCCAGACGCTTGAGCACAACCACTCCGATTGCTTCTCCCCGACAGTAACCATCGGCGTCGGAACGGAATGTCTTGCAGCCTCCGGTCGTAGACAGGAAGCCACCCTTGCTGAGGGCAGACTGCCAGAAAGGCGTAGCAATGATGTTTGCCCCGCCTGCAACGGCAGTGTCACAGTCCCGATTGATCAAGGCCCTGTATGCCAGCCCTACCGCAGATGCTGTTGAGCCGCATGCCGAATCGACTAAGAAGGTGGCACCTTCCCACTTGAAATGATGGTTGAGACGTCCGGGGGTGAAGGACCGCTGTGTCCCTTGGAGAATGTACTTGTCCACACCGTGCTGTTGCTGGAGTTCTCGCCAGTCATCACTACCATCGCCTATGTATGTGCTAATGCGTCGGTTGTCTGCAGATGCAGTGCCACCAGTGACAAGACCTGCGTCCTCAAGAGCAGTGTATACACCGTGCATGAGAAGCCTTTGTCCGGGGTCCATCTGCATTGCTTCCCGCGGTGAGACGTTGAACATCCTATGGTCGAAGAGGCCTGGGCTCCCCAGAAAGCAACCGTATGCCGTGGTTATCGCATTGAGGCCACGACCTGTTTCATCCAGGTAATCATCGGCGTTGAACCGCTCTGTAGGAATCTTTGTAACATGACCCTTAGCCTTTGGCCTTGGCCAATGAATTTGGGAATTTGGATCAATGAGCATTCTCACTAACCTTCTTATGAAGCTCTTCTCGCCGCATGAGCACGTCCCACATCTCGTCCACGCTTGCCGCCCCTGGAAACTGACCGGACATGCCGACAATAGCCACCGATCCAGAGCCGCCACGAAGCTCTGCAGACTGCAGACTAGGTGGACTGGTCTTAAGATTTACCTTAAACCCCTGAGTGTGTAAAGACCGGCGCAGGAGAACCAGATAGCTAGTGGCACCTAGCATATAGAGCGAAGGAGATCCCCCCTTTCGTAGATATGACCCCGCCACCTCGAAGACACGAGACGGATCAGTTTCATTCTGAAAGATATCGAGCATGATTTGGGGAAGCAGATTTTTCAGGGTAGACGCAATATAAGGCGCATACCTACTTCCAGAAAGGAGCCTATAGCCAGTTTTGAGAGGTCTGTTCAGTAAAGGGCTCTCGTCCACAAGATCACCAAACTCGGGAGCCGCCAAATGAGCCGCGTGTACGGCCCCAAACGCCGGTAATTCAGCCATATCACTCTTTTGCAACGTGATGGAAGTTTCTCTCAACTTGCAAAGGACGGAAGGGGGTCCAAAGACTGTGGCCCAGGTGGGTGTGCTGACGGCGATCCAAGCTCGTCTATGGCGCGGGATCGACTACAACGTAAAGGTTAACATAGTCTTCACAAACCAAGGATTGTCTTTTACATTGTTCGGATCGTACCTGTTCTCTGTGGAAATCTTTTAGGATATCCGGGAGCTGTGCAACAATATCTTTTCCTAGAACCGAAAACGCCCAACTCCCGGTTCCACTCTCAATCTCCAGCGAGCGCCTAGATATCGCGACCGCGACTCGGCAGTTGACTCGAGCGAGATAGCTAGCTACCTCTATCAATTCGTGGATGTTGGTGGCCACGGCAACAGCTGCGGCAGGGAGAAGGCCGCCGCAAATGCCAAGAGAGAGCAGCGGCGTTGAGCTGCCCAGGAGGGCTGGATCGTTTTCTGCATGTCTGGGGATCACTGTTAGACAACTTTTGACCGCGTTAATGAGGTATTGCGAAGAAGAGCTTGTACGTACAGGATTAACTCTCCTATACGTGCGATAAAGACTGAGACCATTTGTGCGATTCCATGACGGTCGGATTTTCCCTTCAAGGCATTCGTGAGGCTTTGCAACGAGTGGAATGGTCCGATAGTGTCCCGCTCCACAGGCGTAAGTCTCGAAACCTCCAGTTGCACATTGTCGATGGCGCTTTGAAGGAATGATTCAAGATTCTTAGAATGGCGAGCCTTTTCAGCTACTCGGCGAATCATGGGCAATGGGGCATCCGCCTGATCCCCAAAGAGAAAGACATGTTGAGCAGCGATATCCATAGCAGGTTAATCACTACTTGTGTTGAAAAAGTTATCATATCATGGAAGACCACAATTTAGCAGAAAGGTAGAAGTAGATGCTTAAGGACAAGATTGCTACACAGGATATAAGCAACTCACTATCACACATATGCACTGTATCCTACAGTCGGAGACCGATTTAAGCCTCTTTCAAATAGGTATGTACTCACATGTCGCCATCTAGTTTGTTGACCCGAACGAAACTGTATTAGTCCGACAATGGAAAGATGTCAATTTCGATCTTTCTTTTGCAGGGGTGTCTAGTGGCCTCTTGTAGATAAGACGACAGGTTAGGCAAGGCGACTCGAAATGCCGATTGGACTCAGCATGGATGGTGAGCGCCAAGAATAACAGCCCAGCTGGAGAGTAGAGCAAACTTTGGATTCCAGTACATTAGACATATCTTACTAAGCAGCCGGGTCGCACTGCCAGGGTTTGTTTAGTAAGTGCCTATGAATGGAAGTTAGTGAGCGTATATTATCGGGGATAATACATCCAGACTACTTGGTAGGCTAGATGAAGGATTAATAGATAGTATACTTCGCTTCACATTGACCAGAAGTTGCGCTGCCGACGAATTTCCGTCTGTGAAGTTCTTCATTCTTTGTTATTTCAACATGACCATTAAAAGAAATGGCTCTGGTCCCAGCCCTATAGCCATCGTTGGCATCGGCCTGAGGCTTCCCGGAGGTTGCCACGATGCGAAATCCTATTGGGACCTTCTGGTCAACCAGAAAGACGCACGGCGATCGATACCCCCAGAACGTTTCAATATTGACGGCTTCGACGGAAAGGCCCAGGGGGCCAGTAATCTGTCTATGAGGCATGGGTACTTTCTCGACGAGCCCGTCGACCGCTTCGACGCAGCCTTCTTCAGCATGTCCCAAGCCGAAGTTGCGCGCGTCGACCCCCAGCAGAGACTACTGCTCGAAGTCATGCACGAGGCGCTTGAGAACGCTGGCGAGGTCAACTGGCGTGGCAGCGACATTGCGGTATATGCGGGCAGCTTTGGCCAGGATTGGCTGCAGATGCAAGCCCGCGACATGCAAGAAGGAAACGTTTACGACATCACGGGCATGGATGACTTCGTCTTTGCCAACCGCGTGTCGTACGAGTTTGATCTTCACGGGCCCAGTATGACAGTCAAGGCCGGTTGCTCCTCGAGCTTGATTGCGCTGCATCTGGCGTGCGAGGCGCTGAATCGGGGCGACTGTTCCGGAGCACTGGTGGGCGCTTCCAACCTGCTACTCTCGCCCGAGTACTTCCTCGCCCTCGACAACCTCGGCGCATTGTCTCCCGACGGATCATCCCGCGCTTTCGATGCGAATGCAAACGGCTACGCCAGAGCAGATGCGGTCAATGCTGTCTATATCAAGAGTCTAGACGATGCCCTGCGCGATGGCAATCCCATCCGTGCCATCATTCGCAGCACAGCGGTCAACGCCGACGGCAAGACCGTGGGTCTGACCAATCCCAGCACCGAGGCCCAGGCCAGCTTGATCCGACGAGCATATCGAAAGGCTGGCATCTGCAACCCAGAGGCAACTCCTATGGTCGAATGCCATGGCACAGGTACAGCGACGGGAGATCCGCTCGAGGTGGCGGCTGTCGTCCAGATCTTTGGCGACGAGCAGACATATATCGGTAGTGTGAGTAATAGCAATCTTAGTAAGAGAAAAGACTTTGGTCGTCCCCATATTAACCGAGTCTTTCTAGGTAAAACCAAATATCGGTCACGGAGAGGGGGCTGCTGGCCTGAGTAGCTTGATCAAATCAGTTCTCTCCTTGGAACGACATACCATCCCACCAAACATAAAGTTCTACACCCCTAATCCTAAGAGTATGCACCTCCAGTAAACCAGTAACTTCCTGATAGATTCAATGACTGAAACACATCTGTAGTTCCCTTCACCGAAGCCAATCTGGTAGTACCGACGAAGGCAGCACCCTGGCCAGAAGGGCGAGATCGCAGGATTAGTATTGATTCATTTGGCCTCGGTGGTGCGAATGCACACGTAATTATCGAAGCAGATCCTTCCGCACGCAGGCCCAATGGAGTTACGCATAATAATGGCAATACTGCGCCTCTCTCATCGCAGCGACTGCTGGTGTTTTCAGCTCATACAGAGACATCTCTCAAAACCATGCTAGACAAATATGAAGCCTTCATTGGGTCTGAATCCTCTCAACTAAAGGATCTAGCTTACACTCTGGGCGCAAGACGGCATCACCATAAGTTCAGGTCTTTTAGTGTCACAGATGGACGGTCATTCCAGCCTGCAGCAACAGTTCGAAAACCTGAGAACAGCCGTCTCCTTTTCATTTTCACCGGCCAGGGGGCACAGTGGAGTGGCATGGGTCGCGAACTGATTCGTGACTTTCCATCGTTTAGGAAGGATATCCAGCAGATGGATAAATGTCTCTCAGAGTGTCAGTTTCCGCCTCCATGGAGGATGGAAGGTAAGATTTTGAACCCTATCAAGGGAAAGCCTTAATATCCTCCTAACTAACACGTCACCTCGATCTAGATAAGATTTCCAACGCAGAGGATGTCAACGCAGCAGAATACGCACAACCCCTCTGCACAGCCATACAGATCGCCTTGGTCAACCTATTGCGTAGCTGGAATATCCAGGCAGATGGAGTTGTTGGTCATTCCAGTGGAGAGATTGCAGCGGCCTATACTGCTGGCGCGCTCACAATGGAAGATGCGATTTTGGTAGCCTTCTATCGGGGTGTTACGAGTTCCCAGCAGACGAAACCTGGCGCCATGGCAGCTGTGGGACTTGGTAGAGATGAGATATCCGGTCTATTGACCCCTGGAGCGACCATAGCCTGCGAAAATAGCCGATCGAGCGTAACCATTTCTGGAGATCTCATTGCAATAGAGAAAACACTGGATAGGGTACGTCAGTACCGAGCAGAAGTACTAGCTCGGAAGCTCAAAGTCGACAGGGCATACCATTCAGGTAAGTGCCTTTAGCGGCATTGTCGTGAGAGAAAAGTGGCTTTAACACACCATAGATCATATGACATCAGTTGGCCCAGTCTATAGGGAGTTGGTTTCTGCTATCAAACCCTCGCATCATGACTCTCTTTCAATCCCGTTCTTCTCCTCTGTCACAGGGAAGGAAACTCGAGATGCGAGTCTGCTGGGTCCGAACTACTGGAAGTCAAATATGGAGAACCCGGTCCTGTTCCTGTCCGCGGTAGAATCTGCCCTCGAGAGCACACAAAATTTTGGAATGGCGCTCGAGCTCGGCCCTCACTCAGCCTTATCCGGACCCTTCCGCCAAATATGCAAAGACAGAAACAAAACCGTGACATATGATAGCTGTCTAAGCAGAGCAAGCGATAGCACTAAATCGTTGTTGAGTGCCGTTGGCCGCTTGTTTTGTCAGGGGGTCATGGTCGACTTCGCGGCCATGAACCCCGGGGCTACCACCATGTCTAGCCTGCCTCCGTACCCCTGGACCCACGACACATCCTACTGGCATGAGAGCCGAATCTCTCGGGAAATCCGTACACGCACTCACCCCGAGCATGAGCTGCTTGGTGCACGCATCATTGGCGGCAACGATCTCGAGCCCATCTGGAGAAAGATGTTGAGTCTGAAAGACGTGCCCTGGCTTTCGGACCATGTTGTCGCTGGTGACGTCGTCTTTCCTGCTGCCGGATACATTACCATGGCGACCGAAGCTGTAAGACAGCTTTCTTCGCATCCAGATTCATTCACCATCCGTGCATTATCCATCGGATCAGCCATGCCTCTACATAACGGAAAGACCACTGAGATCATGACCCGGCTTCAACCTCTAAGGCTAACGGACAATCAGGATTCAGCCTGGTTTGATTTCAGTGTCATGTCGTACGATGGAACTAGATGGACCCGGCACTGTATCGGAGAGATCCGTACTGCGAATGCCTTGGATTTGTCTGCGACTGGATCGAACCACTCTGCACCAGAAGGCAAGAGAGAAGTGGCCACCGCCAAATGGTACCAGGCTGCCAAGTCGGTTGGTCTAGAGTATGGGCCTTTATTTCAGGGGCTGCAAGATATCTTTTACGATCTCTCTCGCGGCTGTACATCGGCCACGCTGCAATCAACCGAGCAATATTACGGGTTGCTTCATCCCACGACTATAGACCAGCTCTTACAATGCTGTATTCTCGGTTCAGTCAAGGGTCATGAAAGGCTTTTGAATCGGACAGCTCTACCCGTCTACATCGAAGAGATGTCTATCGGCGCTTATGATAACTTGGAAAACCTCAAATGCGAGGCGCATACCCTCTTCAGTGGCCACGACACGCTCTCGGCTCATGGACACATAGGGGCAAGGGGTGGATCCATAGCACTTCAGGCTAAAGGGATGCAATTCCGCCTGCTTGATATTCATACTAGTACCGAAGCAGACCCGTTGAAGGAGCTCCACCTACTTGAGTGGCGGCCGGACATCGATCTAACCAACTTGGACCAGATGGTACGTCAAGATCATGATCTAAGCAGCTGCCTCGAAGTCGTCGAGAAACTCAACATCCTTTGCGTGTTGGAAACTGCTAGGATAATCAAACCTCTGGACAGCTCGCATCACCATTTCCGACGATTCAAGTCATGGAATGAGGAATACATCGACAAGCTACAACGAAACGGCAGTTGTGTCGTAAAAGATGTTAATCAGATCCTGGAAATGGATTTAGAGAAGCGGGCCGGTGCTATTAAATCTCTGATGGAAGAGGCTATTGTGACTCCGGCGCGAGACATTGCCCTTGCCATTATCAGGATATTCAATGATGTGGAAGGTATCTTCACTGGAGCAGTAGAGCCTCTTGCGGTTCTCTTGAAGGATAACTTGCTCATGGAGATTTACAACTTCTTCAATATGCTGGAATACCGAGACTTTTTCCAGCTCCTGGGCCACAAGAAAAGAGGAACTTTGCGAGTGGTGGAGATTGGAGCCGGGACAGGAGGCTTCACTTCTACCATCCTGCCAGCCTTGATGGACTCTGCCGGCGACTGCCTATTCAGTACTTATACCTACACAGACATATCCTCAGGCTTCTTCAAGGCTGCGAAGGAGCGCTTTGGGAAGTACTCTGGCATTGAGTACACCGTTTTGGATATAAGCAAAGATCCTGCCTCACAGGGCTTGGAACTCGGTAGTTATGATCTTGTCGTTGCCGCAAACGTAATCAAAACCCCGATTACTGAAATCGGGAAGAGGAAGGCTAACAGCAATTAGGTTCTTCATGCCACCCCAGACCTTGTCCAAACAATGATGAACTGTCGTTCCCTTCTACGACCAGGTGGTCGACTTTTCATGTTGGAATTATGCTCCGGTACGTCTTGACCATGTTTTTTGATCTTAAATGGGACGGCTAATCATTTCATAAAGAGGCAAAATGGGTAAACTACATCATGGTAGGCTTATATAGACTTTTATCATAATGACCCTAGTGGTTGCTAACATGTCACTGTAGGGTACACTCCCTGGCTGGTGGCTTGGAGAAGCAGACGGCCGTCCAAACGAGCCATATATACAGGGCGAACAATGGGATGCCATACTGCAAAAATCTGGATTTCGGAATATGACAGCCATAATGGATCAGAAGCCCCCATATCAACTTGATAACATCATTGTCGCCAGTGCAGATGACGACGTTGTAACACCTTCCAAGGCTCTCAATCTCCTCGTGAGAGATTCAAATCAGCTGTCAGCTATTGCCAACGCATTTTTGTCGGAGTTTCGCCTAGCAGGTTACAACGTCACCCTGTGTTCGCTGCGGGAACAGGCAATCTCCCCTGTCGACATCGTATCACTTCTCGACATCGACGGGCCTCGAACATTCTTCGAGGACTTAGATGAAAAAGGGCTCCGCGGAATCATCCGGTTAATTACACACAACCGTGGACAGCAGATGTTATGGCTCACAGGCCCGGCACAGGTATCGACAGAGAACCCACACCATGCTATGGTGCTGGGGCTTGCCCGCACGCTTCGCCTGGAGCTGGGTTCGCACTTTGCGACCATGGAGCTCGACATTGGCGCCGACCCGGCCCCTTTTGGCACGGTGGTAAAGGTTTTTGACCAGATTCAGAGGCAGTCGAAGCTGGACATGGTGGACTGCGAGTTCGCGCTGGTCAACGGTACGGTACAAGTACCACGGTTCATGACTCGCACAGCCGACCAAGTAGTAACCATTCCCAACGACCGTGTCTTCCGAAAGCTCCACATGGGAAAGCCGGGCATACTTGCCAGCCTCCAATGGCAAGAAGGATTGCGGGACTCCCACTTGAGAGAAGGAGAGGTAGAGATCAACGTCCGCTCTTCCGCGGTAACGCATCAGGTAAGCAAAGCGCTGCGCCAGCGTCGCGAGATTAGACTAGGTACTTCATCACTAACTCTTTTCCTGTAGGATGCCCTGTTCGCGTCTGGCGCTGTACATGGCAATCAGGATCTGGGGTTTGAGTGTGCCGGCATTGTTACCCGTATCAATACTAATACTAGTACGAGTGCGAGCGGCACTGACCTCCAGGTGGGTGATCGTGTGCTCTGCTGGTCATTAGACTCATTAGCGACCCACGCACGTGTCAACTCCACGTGCTGTATCAAATTGCCTGCCAGCTTGTCCTTCAATGATGCGGTTACGATGCCAACTGCGTATGCTTCCATGATCAGGGGTTTATTGGACAACAGTTCACTAGCCACTGGGGACACAGTCCTTATTCATTCCGCTTCAAGCCCCATGGGGCTTGCCGGCATTCAGATTGCTCAAATGCAAGGGGCAGAGGTGAGTTTTTACAACCCAAGTTTCATTCACTCCTTTGATCACTAATCGTAACACGGTAGATATTTGTTACGGCTAGAACTGAAGCCGAGAAGGATTTTCTCGTAAATGAGCAAGGCATTCAGACAAGTCATGTCTTCTCATCTTTGGATACCTCTTTTGTTGCAGGTATCATGCAAGCTACAAAAGCACGAGGTGTAGACGTTGTCGTCAACCTCCTATCAGGAGATTTGTTGCACGAGAGCTGGAAGTGTGTAGCAGCAGGCGGTAATATGATTGAGCTCTCAGGCAGAGACATCACTGGGCACGGCAGACTAGACATGACTATGTTTGGGGGAAACCGTGGATTTCACGGAATCAACATACCCACCTTGATTACCCAAAAACCATCATTGGCTGCCAGGTAAGCTTCTCTTCTTGCTAATACAAGGCCTTGGCACTCTCCTTTTGAGTCTATATAGCTGATTTCCTATGACAGGTTTCTGAAAGCCACAATGGACTTGTACATAGGCGGGTCGATCAAGCCAATCAGCCCGATCAAACTATATACGCCAAGCAACATCAAGCAAGCATTCCACGAACTCCACGCCGGCAGCGGGCAGATTGGTTCTGTGGTTATAGAGTTCCCCGACGACCCGCAGAGTCTGCTAGCTGAATCGTGCAGCGACGAGATTCAGTTTCGAAAGGACCGATCCTATGTCTTGATTGGAGGCTTGGGCGGCCTGGGCAGATCGGCCGCAGTTTGGCTCGCTGAAAGGGGGGCCGGCTGCATCATCTTCCTGTCGCGCTCGGCTTCTGCCGGTGCTGAGAGCCGGTCTTTGGTACAAGAGCTGAAGGTATTGGGCTGTGAGACTCAGATTGCGACTGGGAGCGTGACAGATGCGACAGCGGTGGACAGGCTAGTAGCGAATGCAGCAAAGCCCATTGCCGGAGTGCTGCATCTAGCCCTTGTCCTCAAGGTGAGTCTAGCCCATGCAATACTGAAGAAACCGAATTGAACACCAGGGACTGATACTAAGAAACGCACGTAGGACGAAGCACTGCTCGACATGACATTTGACAGTTGGCGAGCCGCGACTGAGGCAAAGGTGCAGGGCACTTGGAACTTGCATCGAGCCCTAGAGGGTCAGCCGTTGGAATTCTTCGTCCTAGCCAGTTCCATCTACGGTGTCCAGGGCAATCCGAACCAGGCCAACTACGCGGCAGCCAGCACGTTCCTCGACGCCTTTGTACAGTTCCGACAGAAGCTGGGTCTGCCGGCTTCGGTTGTCGACCTGGGAGTCATGGCGGACGTCGGTTACGTCAGCGAGCGCCCGGCCATTTTGGAGAGCCTCAGACGCGCAGGAGCCCAGCTCCTGTGCGAGAACGACTTTCTGAAGTCTTTGCAGTTGGGAATCCGTGCCTCGTCTGCGCCAGCACCTCTACTCCCGACGGACCTATCCTCCGGCTATGTTAACCGGGCGCAGTTTGTCGTTGGAATAGGTCAGCACCCTCCAGACGCTCGGGGTCTGGGGTTGAAGAGAGTGAAGGACAGCCATCAAGGTCTGGGGAAGCGGGCTACCACACAAAACAGCACGGGAGAGGATGGGGGCGATAAGCTGCGACAGTTTCTGGAGGGGGCGAAGCGCGACCCGAGCTCGTTGAACGACGAAATGGGAGTGACGCAATTCCTGGCGGCGCAAGTGGCAGAATGCCTGAAAGGATTGTTGATCTTTGGCGACAACTCGAGCCTGGACCTTGGGCTCGGTCTAGCGGATCTGGGCGTCGATTCTCTCGTTGCCATTGAGTTGCAGAGCTGGTGGATCCAAAGCTTCGCCACGCACATTACCATCCTGGAATTGACCAAGAGCGCCTCCATTGCAGCCTTGGGTCAGCTAGCCAGGTGTCGCATGCTAGAAACGTTCCATGGGCAGAATGCAGAGTTAGTCGCTCCATGAGTTCAATATAGGGACGCGGCACAAGAGCGATTTACATGGAGCAGAACACAGATTGTGATGAAAGGGGCCTCAGGTTATTGTCACTTTATTGGTTTATTGGGATTTCGCATTCTGTGCTCTAGTACTGGGGAGTTTTTATTTACTCGTTCTTTATCCTTTGCAATTCAACTACAAGATAGAAGGCCCAATAGAAGTGTTGGCCAATACTTTAGTTTAATCATACCTTTGCTTTGTACGGTAGTCGTACTAGCCCTTGCATCTGCTTTACAAACAAAAACATACGGGCACTTTTACTTATCTGGGAATGCCAAGATGGAGGATGCCTGTTGTAGGTCTCTTTTGTTGGGCAGGTCGACCCGAACATGAGATGTATCATCCAATCAGGTAATCAATAACCATTTCGATAGCTGGGGGCCGTTGACAAGATTATGTATCAATATCATTTTTTTGCGTATAACTAGCAAGTTAGCAAGTGTGTCTGAGCTGGAGTGCCATTTTAAACAGGAAATAAAATGAAACACTACAAAGCATCTTGGGAAGCGTCGACCAACGGGAAGGTGCCTCTGGACACCACCGAAGACCAAAAAACCGATTATTTAAAATGGAGGTTGATTGACGATCAGGGCCGTCAATGCTGGCGCTATCTCGAGTCTGACGAGGAGGCGGCAAGTTGGCCACAGACGACGGTTGAGAAGCATTTCCTTGGTATGGACACTGTCAGTCGAAACCAAATCCTGTCTCTTTTGTCTTCATGGTCTGAGCCTTAGTAGGTTTAGATGTTTGTTGCTGATGTCTGATACAACCCTCAGGACTTGCCAGACCTACCCAAGGCGCAAACGCCGTTGCAGGCCGCCCACGGGGCCATGTTGTATTTCAGCCAACTACAGCTGCCTTCGGGACAGTGGGCGAGCGAGTGTACTGGACCCCTCTTCATCCTGCCCTGCGTAGTCTTGGCCGGGTACGTGACAGGCACTCCCCTTCCCGCCGCGTATGCTGTTGAGATCCGGCGGTACCTCTTTGCGCGCCAGCTTGTCGCCGATGGAGGCTGGGGGTGGCATGTCGAGGCAGACAGTAGTTCAGCCATTGGCACCGCCCTCAACTACGTCGTCCTGCGGCTGCTGGGGGCGAGCAGAGACGACCCGCGCCTAGTCAGGGCCCGGGAGCTGCTGCATACGTTCGGTGGAGCTACGCACACTCCGGGCATCGCCAAATTCTGGCTCTGCGTTCTTGGGGTCATGAAGTGGGAATGTGTCAATCCCTTCCTACCCGAGTTTTGGTAAGTCATGTCCGTCCTGTTCTGCGCGGGTCCATGTTCGACTCGTTGTGGATGGATGCAATACACAGTGTAGAAGCATACATGCAACCCCTAGGCTAATCAGCATTGGCATATCAGGCTCACGTCCGACTCGGATCCCGCCGCGCCGAGTAAATGGTATCTCCACACGCGCACCAACTTCACCTCCATGTCGTACATCTGGTCCAAGCAGTGGAGCTATGGCGGGGATGCCGTCACCGAGCAGCTCAAAGCCGAGCTCTACACGCAGCTCTACGACACCATCGACTTCGCAGGGCACCGTAGCTCCCTCGCCGCCGTGGACAACAACTATCCCAAGTGGTGGCTCGTGAACCTTATGAACTGGCTAACCGTTGCCGTCTACGTGCCGTACCTGCGCAAGCCCACCACCGTATATAGCGCCGAGCGCAAGGTCTGGGACCTCATCGTGGCTGAAGATCAAAACACCGAGTACATTGGGCTCTCACCCATCAGCAAGGCCGTGAATCTCATCGCCTGCTACATCCACGAGGGGCCTCACGGGAGCTCGGTCCGCGCCCATCGGCGAACCATGACACAGTACTTCTGGATGACCAAGGACGGCATGGCGTGCAACCTCTCGGACGGGATCCAGGTCTGGGACACGTCGCTAGGGGCGCAAGCGCTTGGCGCGGCGGGTGCGGGCGCTGACCCGCGGCTCCACTCGACGCTCGTCAAGGCTCATGCGTTCCTGGTGGACCACCAGTTGCTGCAGGACGTACCGGACCAGGAAAAGTGCTACCGGTGGCCTCGCAAGGGCGGGTGGCCGTTCAGCACCAGATACCAGGGCTACATGATTAGCGAATGCACCGCCGAGGGCCTCCGCGCCGTCATGCAGCTTCAAGAGATGAGCCACTTAGATTTGGCCCAGCCAATACCCGAGCAAAGAATACGCGACGCCGTCGACTGTCTGTTGAACTTGCAGAACGACACGGGCGGCTTCGGAGTCTACGAGAAGCGAACAGGTTCGCCCAAACTCGCGTGGCTGGAGATGGGCGAGTTTGTAGGCAAGACCATGGTCACATACGACTATGTCGAGTGCACCACGGCCGCAGTATCCGCCCTTTTGTCTTTTAGCAAGCTGCATCCCGACTACCGTGCCGCTGACATCGAGACGACGACAGCGCACGGGCTGTCCTTTATCAAACAATCGCAAAAGCCCGACGGTGGCTGGCATGGTGCCTGGGGCGTCTCTTTCACCTATGCGGGAATGTTTGCGCTCGAAACCCTAGCCCTCGCGGGAGAGACGTACACGACCAGTGAGGCGTCACGTCGCGGATGCGACTTCCTCGTTGCCAAGCAAAAGGCCGATGGGGGCTGGGGAGAGTCTTACCTGAGCTTACAGCGCGAAGAGTACGTTCAGCATGAAGAGTCCCAGGTCGTGCAGACGGCCTGGGTCTGCATGGCGCTGATGCACGCCGGATACCCTGACATGGAGCCTGTAAAAAGTGGACTGAGATTGGTCATGTCTCGGCAGCAGTCCAAAGGCCAATGGTACCAAGAGGCACTCGAGGGTGGTGTCGGAGATGGGTGAGTACTTCTTACCCCTCCTCTCTTTGTCGAGGTTGGAGAACTAACATGATCGATAGGGTTATATCATATTCCAATTACAAGCTTTACTGGCCAATCCGAGCTTTGGCTGAATATGTAAACAGGTTTGGAGACGGGGAACTATGAAGAAAATAGGTACGAGTCATAACGTTAATATCACTTTAAGCCACGTGGGAAACATGCAAGTATATTGTTGATGCCATCTGTGTTGCTCCATCTTGTTATCATGCAAAAAACAAATCCTCAACCCCACCAGCGTGCCTAGAGGTCACATCACAGATCAAATTGACGATACTGCAGATACTACCCTACTAGGCAACAATCAAAGCAGCCAGTGTCTTTTCGGCCACCCCGGCAGCGTCCCACGTCCAGTAAGAGTGTTGCATCTTGACCACATCGCTATTTTGGCCCGTGTCCGAAGCAGCTTTCCTTTGCGAGTCTCTGGCCGCCTGTGCGTCACCATCCCGGAGGTGTAGTTGCTCCCTTGCACGGTACGTAGCCGCTTGGATCTGATCCACCCTCTCCTTGCGAGACGACTCGTATGCCCGCAGTGCTAAAGGCAGTTGCTTTCGATTTTCAATCAACGAGAGCACCGTGGCAATGGCAATCGCGTCCTCGACCGCCTGGGCAACTCCCTGGCCAAGATACGGACTAATCAAGGTACAAGTTAGTTACGGTCAAGAACGGGTATAGGTAGAGGTACGGGACGAGACTGACAGCATTGCGTGGCACGCATCCCCAAGAAGAATGGTCGAGCCTTTGACCCAAATGGGCGCCGGGGGATATAGGAACATGCGAAAGTTGGGCACTTCGGGCGGAGCAAGTGCAATCAGTTTGAGAAGCGTCGAATCCCATCCCTGGTAGTCCACCAGCACGTTTTGCTTGCCCGTCACCGACGTCCAGGATTCCTCTGCGTCCCCGCCGTCTGGATGTATGAGAACGACATTGAGCAGCCGGTGGTTCTGTACTGGATATGCGACCACGTGGCGGGAAGGTCCGTCCCATCTGGTGGCCCAGGGCCGTAGTACTAGCTCCCGCAACCTTGAATCGGATTCCAGCAAGTCCCGTGAGAGGGTGAATCTATATGCGGCCTCGCCTGTGGGCAGCGGTACAACTGCTTCAGGTGGACAAACCTTGGCCTTCAAAGTGGATTTCACGCCGTCCGCTGCAATAATCAAGTCACCCGCCACGCGTTGTCCATCAGAGAGAATAGCGACAGTGGCTTTGATATCAACATCCGCCACTCTCGCTCCTAGTCGAATCTCAACATTTTTGAGCTCTTGAACACGCGCAAGAAGTGCCAGTTGCATGTCCCCGTGATGTACGGCGTTCTGCTTCCCCACCGGGTTCGCCACGGTTCGAGTGATCAATTCCCCAGTGTCCCATTTGGTGATCTCGATACCCTCCAAGGGGACACATGCAGTGTCATTCGCCTGGAGCACTTCTTCAGCTATTCACAGCTTTATCAGTCTATGAAGCAGGCTTTAGTTTAGCAACACGGAGTAATCTACCTACATTCATACCAGTGCCGCGTAGTTGGTGGTAATGCCACTCCCGCACCAACGTGAGATAGCTGGGCTTCTGTTAGCGCACGAAACAACCGGAGTAAGTACTTCAGCAAAAGAACAACCGCCTACCTCAGAGGTGGACTCAAGAACCAGCACGGAATGCCCGCGGTTTCCAAGTGCAACGGCCGCCGAGAGCCCTCCGATGCCTTTGATCCAAATATTTAGATGTTGGCCTCATTACTTCACTAATCAAAAGTCCAGTCCGCTTACCTGCTCTGTATTGAATTTTGTTAGTCAGTTCGTCATTGTACAGAATCAGAAAATAAGTAGAAGGGCTCTTCATACCCGACAATTACTATGTAGAGCGGGACTAGGCATATTGGCTTTGTAGTAGACATGACTGTTAACGCAGGACCCAGAGATAATCAAACTGGTACTCTCTTAAGTAGGCAATAATAACGACTGAAGTCGGTCGCATCTATGGCTGAACAATGATTGGATATATTGATAAAACTCATTCGTCTCTTCTTGGCTTAAAGTTCAAACATCCATGTTGTGGATGGGTTGTCAATATGCAAGAAGCGTCGTGTCGAGTTAACGAGTGGACCCAACTCGCCTATAACTGCCCCGACACTCCCCCTACACAAAAGTGGAATAGACTATTCATAACTATCACTCGAGCATACGATGATGCCTTGGTTTTTTCCGCGTGTCAGTGGGATGGTCATATTGCTTCTTCCCAAAGGGCCTGCTTTTGAACGGTTCTAAAATATATAGTCGTGGTTCTTATTGGGTATACTATCCTCATAGAGAAGTGAGTCACGTTATTTACTCAATTACCTACCTGTCAATCGAATAAGCCGAGCAACAGATCATGGGAGATTTCGAGAAAAGTCATGACTTCAAGGTAGTCATAGTTGGAGGGTCTATTGCAGGCTTGGTTCTTGCCCATAGCTTGCACAAGGCCGGGATCGACTACGTCGTTCTTGAAGGTCGCGACCATATCGACCCACAGGTTGGCGCTTCTATTGGGCTTTTCTCAAATGGCTCTCGGATCCTCGATCAGCTGGGCGTCTTCAAAAGCATCCTGGAGTGTACGGAGCCGCTGAAGTGGTACGACATGCTCACCGGGCAGGGAGATTTAGTACGGCGTGATGATTCCCTGCAGTTAATCGAGGCACGGTACGTTATAGGAGATGCGCAAACACTATGTAAGCACTGTTGAGCTGAGATATATCATAGTACGGGCTATCCGGTGACATTTCTCGAGCGGCGGCAGGTCCTCCAGAAGCTCCATCAGCACGCCCCGGACCAGAGCAAGATTCTGACGGGCAAAAAGGTCGTCTCTGTTCGCACCCTAACGGATAGTGTTGAAGTGCATTGTGAAGATGGTTCCAAATTCACTGGAGATATAGTGGCCGGAGCCGACGGTGTGCACAGCCGAATCCGCCGTGAGATGTGGCAGCATGCCAAAAGTGACAGTGCCCTCAAGCACCTAAAGGATGATGAACAAGGTAAGCTACTGATATCATATACGCAATCAGAGGAAAAGATCAGCCGATAACAAGTCTGTAGCTATGTTCGCCGATTACAGGTGTCTTTATGGCATGTCTTCCCCTGTGCCAGGCTTGCGGGAGACGAGCATTTACCGTACCTTCAACAAAGACTGGTCCTTTCTGGTGGTTATCGGGAAAGACAAGTGCTGCTTCTGGTTTGTATTTGAAAAGCTAAGTAGAACATTTAGACTGCCGGATCTGCCGAGATACAGAGAATCTGATCAGGCCGAGTTCGTGAAGCCATTTATGAAACGCTATGTCTCCCAGGGCGTGAATTTTGAGGCTCTCTGGCATCGAAAGACAGCAGCCACTTTGGTGGCATTGGAGGAGGCCCAATATAAACATTGGACATATGGGCGGTTTGTCTGCCTGGGCGATTCCATACACAAGATGACACCGAACATGTGAGATGCCCTGAATCTTCCCCTGTTTAGCTACCAAAAACAATCATTGACACAAGAGGCAAATAGTGGCCAGGGTGGTAATTGGGCCATAGAGAGCGCCGCCGCTCTGGCCAACAACCTTCACTCAATGATGAAGACAACACGAAGACCATCGATCGGGCAGGTCTGTGACGCGCTGAGCGACTACGAACAGAGCCGGCAAGTTCGCACCAGAGAAGTGTGCACGATGGCCGGCTTTGCCACTCGTCTTGAAGCATTTGAAAAGTTCTGGCACAAACTAATGGCGTTGTATGTTGTACCATGGGCAGGCGATATGCTCGTAGATGTTCATTGCCAGTCGGTCGCGGGAGCACACATATTAGATTTCCTTCCGCCGCCAGAGTTATCGCTTAGACAAGACACCATCTTCCAGGCAGTACAGTTTGACAGACGAGAACCTCATGTTTCATGGCGAGTTCTGCATGCCATCCCACTCCTGGCTTTCTGTTTTACCGCTCTTCATACTTTAGAGCCTACAAGATATGTCCTGCCTGCCACTCAAGACACCGAGGCAGGGCAACTAGCTATGCTGTCGTATCTGGGCGACTTCTTCCCACTCCAGGTCATCGCCCTGGTAGAGAGTGCCCGGCGAGGCAACAGCATGGGAATTGCCACTCTTTGGCCTCTGTTTGGACTCGCAGGGCACTGGGGAAGTACAGGATACGCCTTTCTAGTGTACTTCTTCCTCCAGTACATTTTATCCCCGCCTAGTCGCTACGCCGCCCCTGACAACCGCCTTGTGCCTACACATTACGCCAGATCCGCTGTTGCGGCGACAGTAATGGGCTACTTTCTCCTTGCAGCTTATGGTGTGGCATCTCAGCAGAGCTATGCTGTGTATACCCACTGGTATTTACTACCTACCTGCGCAGCTGTCCTCCACCATCTGTTTGCCTCGTTTCTCGCCAATAATACCTTCACCGACCGGGTTCAAAACCCTCGTGTTGATATGAAGTACCTGCTTGTATCGTATGCCATTAGTGGCATTATCAGTGGCATAGCGTATGTCTACTCCTCAGCCCTATCACTGTGGGACCCAAGCAACATTCTGTTCATCGTAGCTCGGCTACGCCAAGGAACCTTGCTTTTGGAAGAGATCGGGCCAGAGAAACCCATTCAACTTCATCATGTACTTATGCTAGGGAGCGGGCTTTTCTGGACCCTTCTCCATTTCTGGGGCCTGAAAAGTTCTGGACGACTTAAAGCAGGTTGGTTAAAGGTTTTCGGGGCACTCGGTGGTATGCTTGTGACGTTCGGACCAGGCACTGCATTGGTTTTGGGATGGGCGTGGAGAGAAGCAGTGTTGGCTCGGAAGACTGGGCCTCATCAAAGAGTTCAATGCTGAGCGGACAGAGGTAGTTATCAATGCTGGCGCATAAATATTATGAAAGTATGTTAAAGTATCAGATAATTGAAGAAAGATGGGGGGAGTTCACAACATTCTTTCTCCGGGGCCGTTTGCGGGGTCTAGATGCTCTGCAACCCAACCCCCTCGGGGCATCAAAACGCACTACAAGAAAGCAAGCGTGGAGACTTAGAGGGGGTGGTAATTATCATATCTCACTCAGTTGCAGGTGTCACATTAGCCAAGAAAAACCGAGACAAGATGGCTGCTGCCTATTGCGCTTATCAGCTCTTGTCAGTCCGACTTGATCACTGGTCTTTTTCCTTGGGAGGACTTCTTCTCCTTCTTTTCTAGAGCCCATCGAGACTATCATATTTCCTTAAGGCTAACGGTTACGAGTGTGTCCAGGGAAGAAGCTTGCCGAAATTAGGGAGGTGGCTGCATTGGCCTGTCTGTTCGGGACCTATCGTCTCGGCATCATGAAAGCATACGATGGAGACAGCGACAGGGCAGTGCGGCAATGATATTGAATTAGAGATACTCTTAAGAGTGAACGATAGGGATTAGGTGACTCCATCTTGTTCAATTGTGTAATTCAATGGACTAAAATTTTGCCTGGGTTCACTTTCTACAATACAAGAATAAAGCTATCTTCAAATTATGTATGAAACTTGATTTTCATTGGTGAGGGCGAACCTAGCATATCTAGGTAAGTGTTTTATTGGTTTTCAACTGCTCCTCCCCCGATTCCTACTGCTCTAGAATGTCCTTGACTTCCCCGAAAGCCTTGAGGATCTGATCCTTCGCTCCGGCCTCAGTCCATGCCTTCCGGGTGTCTTCGCCTAAGACGCCATCGTTAATTGCGGCGAATACGTCGGTGCCCGGGGCGAAGGCGAGCTGGACCTTGGTCGGGACGACCTTCATTTTCATGACCAGCTCCAAGCTCTCGCTGAGGTGCTTGTTGGCGCGCTCCCCGCCATGCGAGCCGTAGCTGATGACAGCCACAGGCTTCCCGGGCCACTCGTTGTACAGGTAGTCAATGGCGTTCTTGGTGGCCCCCGACATGCTACCGTTGTACTCGGGGATGACGAAGATGTAACCCTGGAAGGACGCGATGGTCTCGCTCCATTTCTTGGAGTGCTCCTTGGTGAACTGCTTCATGGCTGGGACCATGGCAGGCATGACGGACTCGTCATAGATTGGCAGGTTGAAGTCGGCAATGGACAGAGGTTCAACCTGTAGCTTGTCTTCCGGGCGTGACTTGATTACCTCATGAACCCATTCTGTAACGTCGGTCCCCACACGGGGGGTGCGGGTGCTGCCGGTGATGAGAGCGATTTTGGACATGGTTGCTGATTATGAAATGACTCTAAATACGAGAGATTGGCAAATGTAAAGATTTAGAGGATCAATCTTGCCACTGGCTAAGGTCAGTAGAATAGACAAGAAAACAGATTTAAATACTTCTTATCCTCAAGCGAGGCGGGGAGGCGTGGATCTACCCACTCCATAGATTAAGCGCGCGCGTGGTTGCAAAGGTAACGAACGAGTAAGTTGAACACCGGGTAGATGGCAAACACACCCCGCACTGATGTTATACTATCCCTGTTGTGTGTATCGTGAAGGATTGCACTAATCCTTTCTGATCCCCCCCTTGCGTTGATAACAAATCCTTCCCTTGCGTTGATGACAAATCCTATCCTTGCGTTCATAACAAGAATATCGGTATTCGATAGGTAAGTCGTATCGAGTTACCCCGCTATATGGCGGAGAAACGTTTTTAGAAAGACCACGGCTAATGTTCCTACGTATCGGCTATTTTGCTAATTCACTTGAAGCGTATGTTGAGTCTGGTTGGCGGAAGGCACTCATCTCCCGCGCGAAACCAGCAACAATAGCTCATCTACATAGTGCACAAATGTGCCAATCCTATCACCTTGGCGGGTTTCTAGTACTAATCACGGAAACTTTCCGAAAACACTACTTGGCTGCTATTTGCGAGCTTCGCGAAAGTCTCTCCTGGGGTGTAGCAAAGTAAAACAAGATATATATCGTACGGAATGCTAAGCCACCTGGCTTTACCAAAGTAATCTTGATCATTGCACAATGTTGGACATTTTTCTCAGCGAATCACTCCAGCACCCGGGCACCCGGCTTGCCTTCAATTTTACCATCACTATCTTCTCCATCGCCTTGGTTCGAGTAATTGGGAGCAGATTCTTGGCAAAGTACCGCCTGCGAGCATTCCCGTTGGTAAATGGACCTGGCCTATTCGAGTCTGACAAAACATCGAGAGAAAACTTTTTGTTCAACGCCCAGAGCTTGTTGGACGAGGGGTACGCAAAGGTGAGCTACTCTAATTTATCGAGGTATCAAGCGTAGATGATGGGCTGAGCTGAGTTTATTCCTTTGCCCCTGTAGTCCTCCAAGGCCTTTCGGGTACAGACAGACAACGCGCAGGTGGTGGTGTTGGCACCTGAATGCGCAAGCGAGATTCGAAATGACAATCGCTTCAGCTTCACTCACCTTCTAGCAGAGGTAAGCTGTTATTTGACGGGCACCAAAGCGATGCGAGGAGCTGACGATGGAAGCAATTAGGACTTTCTAGCACATATTCCTGCTTTTGTCAACTTTAGTCCACACAATGGCCTGAACGACATGGCAATAGACGTCTTGACAAAAAAGCTTAACCCCTCTCTTGGTAAGCTACAATCAATGCGTGTGAATGGGCGTAGGACTGACCGATGCGTATCTGGCAAGGCCTTGTTACCAAAGATGTTTCAAACGAGGCAACACTAGCGTTCCGCGACCAGTGGACGGATGATACAGGTATGTAGGCATGGGCTACGAGGTTCAACAATCACGCTTCTAAGCTGACCGAGTAAAGAATGGCACTCGGTAAGCATGAAGGGAACTATTCTCGAGACTGTAGCACGGTTATCCTCGCGCGTCTTCCTCGGGCCAGAGCTCTGTCGGAACCCTGCCTGGCTACGAATCACCGTTGACTACACTACCGACCTATTTTTCGGGGTTGTAGCGCTGAAGAAATGGCGTCGCATTCTCCATCCTATCGTGTGGCGCTTCGTTCCAGAGGTCCGAAAGGTCCGCGAACAGATTGAAGAGGCGATACGCCTCATCCAGCCCGTCGTGGATAAGAGGATTGCTGAGTCTCGATCTTCAGCCGCCTCCTCGAGCAAGGTTAGGTATACGGACGCTGTTCAATGGGCCCACGAACTGGCCGATGGTAAGCCTTATCATCCGGCATTACTGCAGCTCGGCTTCTCACTGGCAGCGATTCACACGACAACCGACCATCTAAGCCAGGCTCTTTACGACCTGTGTGCGTACCCAGAATATATAGAACCTCTTCGACAAGAGTTGATTACTGCTCTAAAGGAGAGCGGCATGACCAAAGCTGGGTTGTTCAAACTTAAGCTCATGGACAGTTTCATGAAAGAAAGCCAGCGATTGAAGCCCGGAGCTATGCGTAAGTATTTCTCCCCCTACCCTCTGATATGATCTCATTGTCAATTCTAGTCATGATGCGACGTTTGGTAATGGAAGATGTTACTCTTTCCAATGGTATCTTTCTACCCCGAGGTACAGAAATTGGCTTTCCATTACGCTCGCATTTCGACCCGAAAGTCTACTCCGAGCCCGATGTGTTTGACGGATACCGCTATATGAAGATGGCAGATGATCCAGAGAAAGAGACGTTGCGCCACTTTGTCTCGACAAGTCCTGAGCATATGGGTTTTGGTTTCGGGAAACACTCTTGTCCAGGGCGCTTTTTTGCAGCGATCGAAGTCAAGATTGCGCTCTGTCATATCTTGCTTAAGTATGATTTCAAGCTGGCAGAGGGAACAACACCTACTGTCATGAAAATGGGCTGGACTTTAGTTGCAGACCCCATGGCACAATTGATGATCAAGCGGCGCGAGGGAATCGACGAAAGTGTCCTTCTTGCCTAAGTAAGGGGTGCTTACAGCGACCTCTTAAAAGTCTGATAGTGCAACCACCAGTCTACTCTACTAACGCATCAATCTTAATTTCTCTTTCTTATTTAGTACTAGATAAATTTATTAAGAACAAATTTTTAAGCTTTCACGTTTTCTAGCTCTAGTTTTCTAAAATATATATCGTGCCCGGATTTGGATCATGTCTCGCCGAACATCATGACGCGTCTCAACACCACAACTTTGACGAGCAATAACTTAACAACCATGGCTCCGATTGACGATGCGATTGCAAATTTGAACTCGCGAGAATCAGGAGAAAATATACGCTAAGATAGATTACTGAAAAATGGGGCGTTAATCGCTCAACGCTCGGGCGGAGGTGACAACGCGTGACAGGGTCAAAAGAAGCTGGTGACGCCTAACGACAAGTACTCAGCCCACAGCAGGAGTCGGAACTTTTACTATATATTGAAAAGCTTAATAAGTGAGCCTTACCACCTACGAGGCGAATGATCCAGAATTTCGCATCAGCAATAGCTAAACGAGAGGTTAGCGAGAGCTGGGTTACTCGCTTCATCAACCGACACCAAGATGAGCTCGTTTCAAAGGGGACTAGCACCATGGATCGTACGCGTCACCAGGCTTACTTCAACCGTCTGCATCAAAAGCTCGAGGAGTATTGCCTTGAAGCTGGTGATATATACAATATAGATGAGAAGGGCCTCCTTGTTGGGGTCGTTGGCACAGGCAAGAGGATCTTCAGTAAGCGTTAATGGGATAAGAAGGAGATTAGAGTATTACTTCAAGATGTATCACGTGGAGTTTTAACTCTCCTGGCTTGCATATGCGCGGATGGCAGCTCATTACCGCCAGGCCTTATCTACGCATCAGTGCGAAGAGCTTTTGGATCAAACTGGGTAGAGGGAATCACTGTTGGTGAGCATGAGATATTTAGAACATCAACTCCAGCAGGATGAGTAATAATGACATTGGGTTGGCATGGTTTGAGCAGGTTTTCGATCGCTGCACGAAGAACAAATCAGGGAGATGGCGATTGCTTATTCTTGATGGCCATGAATCTCACCTCACAAACAAGTTTATAGGTTATTGCAATCGGCATAGGATACTCCTTATGGTGTTTCCTTCTCATCAAACCCACCTACTGCAATCGCTCGATGTGGTGATGTTTAAACCACTCTCTACTAGCTACTCGAATGAGCTCACTAACCATCTCCACAACGCCCAAGGCCCTGTCTCAGTTAAAAAGGGAAACCTTTTCCCGCTATTCTGGCAAGCCTGAAGCCCATTCTTTACTAAAACAACATCTTGAAAGCCTTTAGCGTCACCAGTATATAGGCAACAGATCCCGACGTTATACTTAAAAAGTTTAGCTTAACACCTAATAAGAGCCACCACGAACGATCTCGGCTCTCTCCAAATGATTGGATTCATCTGAGACAGCTAGTACGAGAAGCTGCTGAAGATGGAGCTGAGAATGGAGTCAGAAAGCTCAGCACTCCACTCCATCATCTCCAGGTTCAAAATGAGCTATTATGTCATGAGAATAAGGGATTAAGAGCGGCTCTTTCACATAAACAGAATAATAAAGGCAAGGGTGAAGCCCTAGATTTTCAACAACGCAAGGAATATCATGGTGGAGCGGTCTTCTGGTCACCTCGTAAGTTCCGCAAAGCTCGAGCTCGAGAAGCAGCTCGTGAGCACAAGTAGATGGAGGAGAAACTCCAGAAAGCACAGGCCAAGAAGGACCGTGGGGAGGCTCAATTGCAGCGTCAATTTGAGGGCGAGGAGAGGCGCGCTGAACGATTGAGACTTAATGCGATGTGTAAGCTCGAGCGAGCTGAGAAAACAGCTAAACGCGCGCGTAAAAAAGAAGCTCGCAACACTGAAAAAGCTCAACACCAAGCTCCAAAGCGCAAGCTTAGAGCATCAAGAGCACCCAACTCTAAGAATAAGCGTCAAAAACTATCAGTGGTGGATGGATCTCTCGATGGAGCTGCATCTGCTTCATCATCTATCCCACCAAAGATCACGACGCGAAGCCGCAGCATTAAGGTCCCGCAAAAACTTAGATAGCATAAATTGATCGCAAGCATCGATTTACTGTAAAATCATGTTTTTTTCCATATATCAAGCTATTATGTGGCGTTGTAGAGCTTTAAGTTTAAGATCGCGATAGTGTTGATAGGTGGGCGCCTGATGTCCGTGTACGGTTGTCAGATGGAAACCCATCTGGTGGATTATGAGCCAAGCCAGCTGTCGCAGGAAAAAAATGTAACGTGTCACTGTGTCGCAGCCTGTGCAAGGCTGCAGAAGCAATGACTTCAGCTGAGCCGAAGCGACAAGCCACTGTCACAGTAACAAGGATGCACAACCTCAACAATAAAAAGCAACAGCTATACACCATTAATAAATGAAGATGGTAGATAGCAGATCAATTCAATGATTGCCCACAAGCATCAAATCTGACAATGGTACAGTACTGTAGCGTTGCCGAGCTTTGTTATACATACGAGAGAGGAGTGTTGTTCAACACTTAAAAACAATTTATGGCTGAAGGAATGTCTCCTATGACACAATGGTATTTACTCACCATAGACCTCATATGTAAACAAAGTCTTTTACATAAGATCTACTTGTTTCCTGGAAGCTCTACTCTACCTTACAACCACACTTTGTGTGGGTCTGCTCTCCAACCCTACGTGCAGCCCATGCTCTCTATGCTCTTTCTTCATAATCATTTTAAGAAAGCAGTCATTTTGTCAAGAGGAAACTACAAGCTATAGATTTTGATACGTAGAGATAGTAGGAAAGACACATACGAACAATATCGTGCATCATGTCTAATTTTGATTTTTATTGCGCGGCTGTGTGCTTTTGCTGACACGCTGACCAAGCTCATCTATCCCAAGTTTCAGCTTCGCTCAAAGAGTAGCTTACTCTTCTCCGCCAAATTGCAGGCCAACTGAGTCATTGGAATGTTTTGCATGATGTCGAATACGGAGCACTCAACGGCCATCTCGCGGGCGATCCAGTTCCTCACTTCGACAGCCACAAGGCTATCGACACCATACGCGCTCAGAGGCTTGCCTGAGTCAATATCCTCCTCAGGTGTCATCATCAAGCTTGCTAGTCTTTCCACCATAGCTCTTGTAATGATCCGCACAGCCTCTTCGCTGATGGTGCCACACCGTATCAACTCTTCACGCAGCGAGACAACTTGCCCCTTGTTGGCTGAAGTTCCAGCGGCGCGGTTTCGCAGAGCACCGAACCGAGCATCGCATATCCAGTACCATGCATCGTCATGCTCGTTAAAAGGCAGACCGCACATGACCTGGCCCGGATGTTTGGAAGGACCTTCGATGGCTGTCGCTAGCAGTCCGTGCAAATCGGATGTTTGCATGACCTTGAGTCCCATTGCCTTTACGTGGTCAACATATTCATCATGCTCAGCAACAAATCCCACTGATAAGAAGTAACCAATATCGATGGTCATTGCAGGTAGTCCCTGACCTCGCCTGAATGCAGCAAACTCGTCCTGGAAGTTATTACCGCACCCATAGTTACCCTGCCCGCGATGGCCCATAACGCCAGCCAATGAGGACAGCATTACAAAGAAGTCCATATTGCGCGGCAGAAGTTCGTGTAGGTTCCAAGTACCATAAACCTTGGGGCCGACTGTTGTGCGGACGTCATCAGCAGTCATTTTGTCAAAGAGACAGTCTTGCAACACCATGGCGCCAGTTACACATCCCTTAATTGGTGGCAATCCCTTGGCCTTCAAGTCATCAAGTACTCCTTGCAAAGCTGCTTTATTGGTAATGTCACAATCATAGGCCAAGGTTGTGACATTGTATGTATTCCTTAGCTGCAAGGCGAAGGCTTGATTATCCGGCCCACTGACTGCAGAGCGAGAAAGGAAAATCAGATTTTGTGCGCCCTTTTCAGCCAGCCAGCGTGCAATCTCACGCGTGATGCCGCCTAAGCCAGCAATGACATAGGTACCGGCAGAGTGTATGCGTATGCGCGGGATGCGAGGCACGGCACGAACGACATCTGCTTCGTCGACGCGAACAACAACCTTGCCCATGTGCTTTCCTGCCTGCATGTGGCGGAAAGCCTTCTCTACATCAGACATGGTGAAGATCTGGAGCGGTGAAATAGGCTTGATGGACTTCTCTTGAATCAGCTTCGCCGTGTCATGCCATAGTGCAATTGCTCGAGGTGTTGGATTGTTCTCAAACTCGAGAAGGTTTATACCAATATAGCTCTTGTTGTCTAAGAATGGCTTCATGTCAAGGCCGGTGTTGGCGAACAAGTCTGCCTTTCCAATTTCCAGGAATCGACCGAACTTTGCCAGGCAGTCAGTCCACGACAGACGCAGAGCTTCGCCGGCCAAGGAATTCAGTACCAAGTCAACGCCTCTACCATCCGTAGCACGTAATACCGCTTTAACGAAGCTGGTATCGCGACTGCTGAAAATGTGGTTTTCGGGGATGCTGTACTGTTCCATAAGAAGTTGTTTCTTGCTGTCCGCGCCGACTGTAGCAAAGACCTTAGCACCCTTAGCTTGTGCAATCATGATAGCCGCTTGTCCAACACCGCCAGCAGCAGCATGAATCAGAATTGTCTCACCAGCCATAATACCACCCGCAGTAACCAAAGCGTAATAGGCCGTCAAGAAAATGAGAGGCATTGACGCGGCTTCCTCGAAGCTCATGCCAGAGGGTATGGGAATTGCGCCCTTGGCTGGGAACCGGACATAGGTAGCAAAGGCATCGCATGATGCTGTCATCACCTTATCTCCAACCTTGAGATCTGTGACAGCCGATCCGACACGAGTGATAACTCCCGAGGCATCGACACCCAGTTTGTTATCAGCTAGGTTACCCAACGCAATGAGCACATCTTTGAAGTTTAGGCCTACTGTGTTCACCTTTATCTCGACCCAATCATCTGGTAGAGGGGTGTGATACGTCTCATCTTCTTCCCACTGAAATGTGTCGAGCAGCCCAGGTGTCTTGATAGTCAATTTGAGGGGACGGCCGCATCCTACGAAAGAAACCATCTCGGGATCTCCCTTTGCTTCGTATTTGCGCAGTGATGCATCCATTTCCAGTTCCCGCTCCACGCGAGGAATAAAGACAATTTCATCGCGTGCAGCAAACTCACCCTCCGTACCGTCGCCTCGGACGTGCGCCTCAGCAACCTTCAGTGTAGTCCGTGATGCCTTTTCGAAGTCAATAGTTGAGGGCGCTTCTAGATCGAGACATGCAAGGCGTACGCTGGCATTTTCATTGCGGATAGCCCTCGCCAGTCCGACCATGAGGCTTTTAAGAGGGTGGGTCGTATCGAGAGCACCACCACCAGTAATCCAAAGGGCTCCTTTAGAGGAAAGAACAACCTCAAGAACTCTATCCCAGTCTTCGTCCGTGAGATTTGCTAGGACAGGGTTCTCCCACTCCGCAAGACAGAGGCAGTACTTCCCAGCTACACGCATCTTCGTAATGCTTTTCCACTGAGCAATATCGACTTGATGACCAGCTGAGGAGAACGCCTCTCTAATATGGTTAACAAGCCTTTGAGATACTTCTGTGCCAGTGCTGATGATAAGACAAGGAGGCAGAGACGGCACTGACGTCTCAGGCTTTGTTGAGATGATTAGCGAAACAGGTTCTTTGGAATTGTCTCTATCCCCACGAACATCAACATCGACACCGGAAAATCCGGCCGATTTCAATGCAATGTTCCATTCTTCGACATCTAGAAGCGGACCTCCCTTCCGACCATCCGCTTCTCCTAGCCACCAACCAGGCAAAGATCCCATAATGAAGCCCGAGAAGATGCGTTTGATGGTTACCTCGGACAAGACGAGATGGCCTCCAGGCTTCAGAAGCGACTTGCAGTGTGCTAAGGTTTCTTGAATGTTCTTGGTTGCGTGAAGCACATTGGCACATACGATAAGGTCAAACAACTCGGGACTGAATCCTTGCTCTGTCGGGGGGTTTTCAATGTTGAGTGTGCTAAACTGCATGATGGATGCGTCTTTATTGAATCGGTCAGCTGCTTTGGCAAGAAATCCAGGAGAGATATCAGTGAAGTAATACTGGGCTGCTTTCGAGCTGCCATCTGGATTGCGCAGACGTTCCAAGACATGATACGTGGTACCGCCCGTTCCAGCACCGATTTCTAGGATTCGCAGTCCAGGTCGCTTGTCAGCTAGTAGGCCAACGTATTCAGCAACATTGGTGTTGAAGCTTGTGCCAAACGCCCCCCGGTAGAAGGCATAGAGAAGATCACCTTCAGTCATGCATTGCAAAGCTTCAACCTCATGTGCGAAGATGCGAGAAAGGTTTTGTCCGATGCGGTCCACCATTTGCACCGTAATATCACCACTATCCGATCTTCCGATGCGTTGGCGGGCCTGCTGCATCTCGCCTTCAACATCTACAGGTAGCGGAGGGAATTGCTTAACCATGTCATGCATCCAATCCACGTACAACTTCCAAAAGCCATCTTGTGGCTCATGTACTTTGCCTTCTTCGCTCTTAAACCAATCCAGGATGCTGTGAATGTATACCAGGCAAACAAACTCTAGAAGATCGAGTACCGAATCATCGTCCTTACTCTTCAAAGTTCGCTTATAGATTATTTCTTTGATTTGAGATGGAGCCAACAAGTCAGCATCCACATGCCAGTTCTGTACAAAGCACGATGCGCGTGTATCTAGTCGCTTCGACAAATTTTCGGCTGAGCCAACAGATGCAAGTGCTACACCTTCCATGATGATGGCAGGCTCCACCATACTTGATTCTGACATGATGATGTCGGTAGTCCATGACGTGTAGCTGAGCTTCTTTGCTGTTGAGCAACCGTGAAGCTCTGTACCCGCCATCTTCGGAGTACAAGCTGAAATGAAGATACGGTCAAAGGACCTTGGCACTACTGCTTCGTTAAGTACTTGGTCTTTTCCAGAGATGCTCGGGAAGAGTAAGTGAAGAACTGAGTCCAGTGTAGCAGGATGAATGACATGAGGGAACTCGAAGCCCTTGGGCATGATTGCCTTGGTATCAGGCACTTTGATAACTCCATAACTGGCATTCAGGCCAGCATATAGCTCGCTCATGTTGCGGAAAGTTGGACCATATTGCATACCGATTGTCTCGACTGTGTCGTACAGGAAGCTTCTCGCTGGTTTCTGGCACGCCTTTCTGGTTTCAACCATCGACGTCATATAGCGCATGTTTTCAAGGGCCAGCTCGTGCTCCATCGCAGTCGAGAAGGTCTTGAAAGTGATTGAGATCAGACCTCGCGCATGAGCACTCCAGTAAGCCATTTCTTCGTTCCACGAAGAGATTGTGAATTCGTAAAGTGTAGATGATGGTGCTGCCCATGTCCCTGTACGGCGATTGTGCAGCTGTGTCATGACTTCAATACCTATTTCTGTGTCCGGCACACGAAGGGCAGTATCAATACTGACGTCGCGCAATTCGAAGCCATGTACCTCATCAACGGCAGTTTCTTGGGCTAATTGATAAGCAGCCTCAATAGCCATCACGAGTATACCTGCACCAGGGTAGAGAATGTCGCCCTGAACTTTATGCTCACGAATCCATGGATTTTCGTTGCATCGCAAAAAGTTGCGCCATGTGTGTTCGGGGGTTCCAGGGAGTCGATAACCTAGAAGGTCGGTGCGTGGCGATTCACGAAGGCGATACTGTCGGCTTAGGTGTGATTCGCACCAGTATGGCTTATGATTCCAAGCGTAAGGAGGTAGATCGACTAACATGTTGGCATTTTCTGGTTGTAAACCATTGATCTTGTTCAAATCGACGGGGTATCCTTGTGACCACAGATGGCCCATGGCTTCTAGCGCAGTGGTAGCGCCATCAAAATTGCGGCGGAGGACAGTTGTGTAGGCAAGATCTGCAGCGATCTTCTCACTGCTGAAAATATCCAGCAGATAGCTGCGTAATGCTGAGTGCGGGCCCAGCTCGACGAAGACGTTGGCGAAAGCTGTGCGCGATTTGCTCTCCAGTGGATGGTTCAGTAGACACTGTGTGGCTCCGGCAAAATCGACAGGAGATACCAGATTCTCAACCCAGTAAGACGGCTTCATCATTGTGGGTGTAACAAGTGTGCCTGAGACTGAGGAGAACATGGGGATAGTTGATGTCGAGCCATGCGCAATGCCCTCCAAAGCTCTTTCATACCTCTCACGTGCTGTATCCATATGGAACGAATGGTAAGCAATATCTATAGGTAGCCGAGTGCATGGTATTTGCAAGTCTTTTAACATGCTTTGTAGCTCGCTGATGGCTGAAGCGTCGCCGGTAATAGTGCAGGCTTTGGTAGAGTTGAAGCATCCAACAACCGCTCTGCCATTTTTCAGGCTATCAATATAGGTTTGTACGCTTTTAGCACTGGCGGAGACTGCCAACATACCGCCGTTGGTGGGAACTGTTTTACTGACTTGCCCTCTCAGCCACGCGATCTTGATCGCAGCCTCTTGATCGATGAAGCCAGCAGCATATGCAGCGGCGATTTCGCCACTTGAATGCCCTACAACTGCAACAGGATTTACTCCAAAATCCTTCAAGAGGTCTACTAGTGCAATCTGAATAGCGGTACATGCTGGCTGGCTGTAGTCAGTCTCCCGCAACCTGCACTCAGTTTCCTTCCGGCTCAGTTCCTCATTGAGGCTCCACGGGCAACCAAACGATTTGAGCAGGCTTTCAGATATCTGCATGCTTTCAGAATATGCTACATAAATTGATAGCCCCTTGCCCATTGCATGCCACTGTGCGCCTTGACCAGTGAATATAAAGGCAATGCGTGGAGTTGCAGAACTGGAAGAGCGAACCACAGGTGCAAGGCTGGACAATCTCTCTTGCAGTTCGGAGACATTCGATGAGACGGCATATGATTTCCATGGAAGTAGACTTCTTTTGGCGCTCAGTGTAAATGCCAAGTCGCTAAGAAATGTGGGCGTAGCAGAAGTCTTCGCGGAGAGATAGTGTTGCAACCGCTCGACATTGCGCTGCACCCCCTCTTGGTCGTTCGAAGATATTGTAAACAGCTTTGGCGTACGCTGTAAGTCGTGCAGGATCTCGCTAGATAAATCACTCGCAGCGTCACTCAAGTCGCCACTTGAAGTCTCGTCAATGATTGTACTTGACGATCTGCTGGAAGTGCCATAGGAGCAGCCATCGCCCATATCGTCAGTGATATAAGGATGCGGTGCTGTGGCGTGTCGACCCTTCAAACCATAGCGGGACAAGAAAGATGCTGTGTCCTCAAGAATGACATGAGCGTTGGCTCCGCCAAAACCGAAGCTATTGATACCCGCACGACGTGGTCCATCACACGGCCACGGCGTAAGCTTCAAGGGTATTTTGACGTTTTCCGGCAAGTTGATCTCGGGATTCAGCTTTTCGAACCTGTGAACAGTCAGTATACGACCGTGGAAGATCATGTCAGCCTACACACCAAAGATTTTGAGGTATCAGACCTCGTTCTACAGCTAGTGCAGCTTTTATAACACCAGCTACGCCGGCTGCGCCCTCAAGATGACCAATGTTTGTCTTCACGGATCCAACATAAAGACTTGACTTGCGGCCCTCGACTAACCCAACGGTCTTCAAGATGGCTTGGGCTTCCAATGGATCACCTGCACGACACGGATTAGCTATATGCCTCGATTGCTATGTCTGGCTGTTCCTACCTGCCATTGTTCCAGTTCCATGAGCTTCAACATAGCCTGTCTCTGCCGGATCTACCCCGGCCATTTGATATGCCCTGCGAATCAAGTCTTGTTGTGCTTCACTGTTAGGTAGTGAAATTCCAGGCGTATGGCCATCTTCGTTAATGGCTGTAGCCAGTACGACTGCTCGGATAGTATCGCCATCGCGTAGAGCTGTATCCAAAGGCTGGATATCACATGACGTCAGTCCTAATCCTCATGCTACAGTGGGTTTCGCCCGAGGGATTCCAGACCTTCAATATTGTTACACCAAAGCCTTCTCCACGAGCAAAACCGTCTGCATTCGCATCCCACATCTTACTCTTTCCTTCAGGCGACAGAATCTTGGCTGCTCCTAAGAGAATAGACATATCAGGTCCAAACATAAGATTGGCTCCTCCTACAACACTCATGCCAGCCTCTCCTGTACGAAGGCTTTGGCATGCTAAGTGAAATGCAGTTAGACTGGATGAGCAAGCCGTGTCGACTGTTAAAGAAGGCCCCCTCAGATTGTAGAACCACGACAACCTATTGGAAGCCAAAGATGATGACATGCCAGTTGCATGATAGATTGAAGGACCCTCATTGTCGCGGGCTTGCAAGTTGGGAAAATCAGCTGTAAAAGTTCCGATATAGCATGAAGTCTGAGTTCCAGACACCTGCTCCAAAGTTAGGCCTGCATTTTCGAAGCCTTCGTATGTGGCTTCTAAGAGGATGCGGTGTGTTGGATCCATGGCTTTGGCCTCTTTAGGTGTGATACTGAAGAAGGGTGCATCAAAAGCTTTGAAGTCTTGTTGCATGAAGTGAGCATGTCTGTTGAAGAATGAAGTCAGTGGAGACTATTTTTTGAAGGAATATAGGTAAGAAACCTTTGCTGGATGCTGCCTAATCGTTCTGGGTCAGGGTGATAGAATGCATCGACGTTGTAACGATCTTTTGGGATCTCAGTACGTGCACTGCGGCCCTCGACGAGCATACGATAGAAAGCCTCAGGGTCCCGAGCATCACCAGGGCCTCTAAAGGCAATTCCAATAATGGCAATTGGCCTATTCATCTCGAAGATTGTGGTAAAGAAAGAAGTTGCGGCTTGGTTAATGAAAAGCAATTCGAACTGTAGAAGGCCACTGGAAGAAGTGATATTTCGAGAATATTTTGATAGTTTCAATTCAATGTGGTAGAGGTGCTTTAAATATAGTTATCAGGTCTTCAATCCATGTCCACCCTGCTCAGTTTACGTGTTGTCCTAGTATCAAATGGCTGCCATTTTCGATTAAACCGTTGTTCCTTAATTTACTGAAAGCAGATGGTGCTGGTGGATCACATATACCGAAACCATCCAATACAATCTCATGGTGTGAGCACGCAGGATAGCACGGGTGCCTGGCTATACGTCCGTAGGGATGATTTGCTCCGCATCCATAGAACCCATACAAAGTGGGTTCTCCGAGTGTAGATCTAGAGCTTTGATAGGAGTTTCCTTTTTCGAACTATTCCACAATACATGATCGGTAGTCGCCTACCGTGAGTCATGATATTGGGCTTGCAAGGTTTCGGTGTGCACCAATTTTGCAACGGATTAATGTGACTATCTTAAGCAATAAATAAGAGTATTGCTTCTGCATTTGGACGTTCTTGTTGAATCAAAAGATTGCTGATTTTGAATACTATTTAAGTGACTATACTCCCAGCCAAAGACAGCCTCGGGACAGCCTTTCCCGACGATAAAGCGATAAAGACCGTATCAGAACATTGGTCTCATAACCCCTACCTCCGTCGCCCCCACTCTAAACATGGTTATCTCGGACCACTGAAGGCCCTTTTTCGGAGAATTCTCAAAATCGGCGGTATGAAATGCACTCATCTGACCCTTGCTTCCGGCGCCAAATCAAGATCAGATAACGGTACATATGTAGCTGCTAGGCAGATCAAAATTAACACGAATAGTTTCGTTCCATGAGTGTCAGTCAGAAATATTACAGCAATTGGCTCGTCAATCTTCGAATTGAACTAAATTAACAATAGCATTCTACAAGCCGCTATGTACATGGTGGGACCTTCATTTTTTCTTCAAGATGCGATAATGTCTCAATCATAATAGATCTGGAAATGCTCAACTACGACGGAAAGGCCACAGTGTAAGACCAAATCTGATATTGTCAATATCAACCAACCGCCATTGTCTACTTTGAGTATTCTGGATCACCCATGCTTTAAGCTTCATACTCTGTGACAGAAACAATATGAAATCTAGAAAATCAATGATCATGCATCGATAATCGGTTGGTACCATCTAAAAAGATTGTCTGGATCATACCTTTGTTTGAGATACCTGAGTCTCTCCAGCCTCCATGGCTCATAGCCATATAGCGCCTCGAGAGGATCCTTCATGGTGGACGTGCCGTTCCCATAGTTAACATATTGCTGCAAGCGGCCGTATCCAGACGTGTCGATGAAGCGTTGTTTCCAGTAATCAAGATGGTTCTCGAAAGCTTGTCGATCCTCTATCCGTTTTGGTGTAGCGTTCAACATCCTGATATCTCATGTTAGCCTTTTGGTCGAATACAGATGAAAGCAATCGGCTTACAGAAAGTGGTTTGATTCTCCGCGCCATGGAAACGCCGTCGCATCATGAGGTATCTCCCGCACACGCTGGTCTGGCAAACATTCGAACATTGCACTGAACCATCCCCTTCCTTCCCACTGTTCGCTCATGTCTTTAACACTCTCAAAAAACTCACGTGTCGTCTTCAGGTCAAATGACCTCACACAAGTGGCGCCCATCATTTTATTAGGGCCCCTAAGCCAAACTTCCGGCTTGCAGTAAAGTTTGTTCATCTCCTTATACGTGGAGAATGGTAATTCCGGCCAAGGCACAGATTTTCGTCCGCTGTTGATGAGAGGGTCCAAGGTCTCAAAGAGTTTCACGTAAGTGTTTGCGCTTGTCAGTGGTCCAGACCATACCAAATTAACAAGGAATATGTGCTGGCAAGTCTTAGCGAGACCCTTGTATGTTGGAGATGAGACTGAATACCTTATGATCACCACTCTGACGTAGCCATAAAATAAAGATTGACAATTCAGCAGGCATAGTCTCAGAAATACTGTTCAGCGTTTGGAACACTTCGTCACACTGATCTAGAGTGTACTCAAAGTCCCATGTGTGATGTATGCCTCCGTGTGCTTGCGGGTAGACTTGAAACGTAGCCTCGAGTGCGATTCCAAAGTTGTGACCTGCTCCTCTGATACCCCAGAACAAATCTGGATTCGAAACTTCTGAAGTTATTACCACACTTCCGTCGGCGAGTAAAAGTTTGCAAGAGACCATGTTGTCATGTAGAAAGCCGTATTTTCCCTGCAAACGTCCTAAACCAGCACCAAATGCTACGCCGATTACACCAGTAGTAGGACACGATCCGACATCTTTACATGCTGTCAGCCATGATTCCAAATCTGAATAGCGTACTATACTTACTCACTTCCATACCCAAATTATGCAAGTATTGGACGAACTCATCCGTTACTGTTCCTCCGCCGATGATGACGTGTCGCTTCTCTGCGTTCCATTGCATCTGATTGAGTGGTCGCATATTGATGCATATCCCGTTTTTGAAATGCCTCATGGTACTGGTGACAGCATGATGGCCGCCTCGAGGTGTGAATGGAATATCTTTTTCTCGAGCGTACTTGACAACTTCGACCACGTCATCTTGACAACCTGGATCGACAATGGCGATGTATGTTGGACGCTCATACTGAGTGAATCGCAAATTAATCTTGTCAAACTGCGTCTTATCTTCGTCGAACGGTAGGTATATTTGTGCTCTACTTGAGAGCCTCTGTTGAAGCTCTAAACGAATGGTCTCTCCTAACGAGGCAAGGGTTTTGTTCTCATATTCGCTATCCATCTTCGATATCGTATCACAGGGTTCTGAATGAACCCATCGATGGCTTGTAAGCTAACAAACACAAAATGAGAATATTGATTGTTGACAATCATACAATGACTATGTTGACAAAGAAGGCATCCTGAGAACCTTGTTTACATCGTACAACCATGATCGGTTACGAAAACAAGGAACGGATGCAGCTATCCGATTTCAACATGCTGGAACGTAGCACGTGGTTTGTATGGATAAGCAAAAACCAAGCGCATTGCTTGCTGGGTTCTGCGCAAGGAGGCTTCCAAAAACTATTAACAATAGGTCCGTGTGCGATTAGGGTGATACTACACTGATTGCCTACCACGTGGCTGAAACCCATACTTATGATTGGGTTGCCAATCAAGTTATTCAACTATCTCGTCCCCACATGCTCATTAGCGCACCAAAACTGGACTACATAGAACCCATGTCTTTAATTGCAACGGTCTGCACATTACGCTCGGAGCATAGATCGGTCCGATCACCAAGGGCCGAAATAATTTTCCGAGCCAGTTACGACTACCATTCTTTCCGAGCGTCGTCAGTGTTTACTAGGATTATATAGATCGCGAGAGCGTGTCCAATTATTAACTTCTGATTGGCCTGATGTGTTCTGCAGTACTTGGATTTATCAATTATCATAGGCAAAAGCTGAAAATTGCAAAGAGAATGTAGTATTCCCCTTCCAAGATTCGTTCCAGCTGAACACGCGATAGGCAATTTGATTGCTGGTGTTCATTTTCTTTCAATTTTTGAGCTGAAAACATTCCAAATTTCCAGTCAACTTAATATCTCTTATTCAAGAACAAAATGACAAGCGCATTGGTGCAAGACATTGCTGGGGATCAATTCATCCAAGTATCACTATTCACATTTCGTAACATCATCACTGACATTCTCGTTTTTGTAAGTCGCAATATTAAAAACACTACCCACTTCACCTCACAATGTTGGTTAGATTCTACTTCATGTTACGTGGAAGGTAGTGTACAATCTCTATCTGAGTCCTCTAGCTGGCTATCCTGGGCCAAAGCTCTGGGCTATCTCTCGCCTGCCATGGAATTACGCCAACATGAAAGGTCGAATCAGCTGGAAGATACGTGATATTCATGATCATTATGGCCCTGTTGTGCGAATTGCTCCTGATGAACTTTCGTATACGACATCGGGAGCGTGGAAAAAGATATACGGACAACGAAGCCCAGAATTTGTCAAAGCTCTAGATGGCAGAGGCATTGCTCCAGCGAGCATTGGTGGCCAGCGTAGCTTAATGACTGAGCATCAAGATAGACACCTAAGGTTAAGAAGAGCTATAGACCCTGCTTTTAGTCAAAGGGCACTGTAAGTCGAATTCATTTATGCCATCCGACTTGTTGCAACAAGTTCATACTAACGTTTCTTTTCAAAACACCAGACGCGAACAGGAAAATTACCTCCAACATCACTCAAATAATCTTGTCCAAAAGTTACATGAGCGATGTAAAACAGAACCACTCGACATGACGACATGGTACAACCTCGTGGCATTCGATATTGTATCCGATCTGGCATTTGGCGAGCCGTCAGGCTGTGTCGACAATCCTGACCAACCATGGATACAAGCTATTCTGGCTCGTGCCAAAGCTATCGTCTGGTTTCAGCTTGCCGTGCAGTATGGTTTCATGGGCCTTCTTAACTGGTTGACGCCTAGATACGTTGTCGAATCAAGAAAGAAGCATATCGCCATGACTGAGGCGAAATTGAAAACACGGGTTGAAGCCAAGAATGCTGGCAAGGACTTCATGTAACCGTGCCCAAATCATACCCGATTTGCATTAGATCATCGATAGAGTGCTGACAACTGTACTCAACAGGTCTTACATCCTCGAGAATGATGAGAAGCTCAATCACCTTGAGTTGGTGATGCTTTCATCCAACTTCATCGTGGCTGGCAGTGGCACATCTGCAGGCGGTATGTCTGGCTTAACGTACTTGCTCCTGCGTAACCCAGACAAACTTGAAAGACTCAAACGGGAAATCCGTAGTCTGTTCAAACGGCGCAGTGATATGACAATGCAGGCAGTCACTAGCTGCAAATATCTGCGTGCTTGCCTTAATGAGGGTATGCGTCTCTATCCACCTACTCCAGGATCACTACCGCGATTTGTTCCTGGAAAGGGTGAGATGATAGAGGGCAAATGGGTTCCAGGTGGCTATGCTGTAGGTGTCAACCAGTTGGCAGCTGGACACTCAGAGCACAACTTCAAACGCGCACGCGAGTTTCACCCAGAGCGATGGCTTGATGAGCCAGACTCAGAGTTTCAGAATGACGACCGTTCTGCTGTTCAACCGTTCTCGTATGGACAAAGGGCCTGCATTGGACGATCGTAAGTATAATCGGAACAGTAAATGAACTGGAAATATGTGCTGACTACTATGGCTACTGCAGTATGGCTTATGCTGAGATGTCACTCACTATGGCGGTACGTTTACTATGTTGCAAAGTCTCCAGTGAAGCAAGACTACTAACACCCACCTACAGAAACTTGTGCGGTATTTTGACTGGGAGCTGCACAATCCTGAGAACGACTGGTGGAACAATCAAGGGACTTATCTGGTGTGGGAAAAGTTACCACTACTTGTTAACCTGACACCTGTGCCTGATTTTGATCAATAGAGGCGGCGAGAAAGATTGTCGAAGTAGTTTCTATCATGAAGATGTTTAGATCTTACCAATGGGAGAGAATCGGAGTATATATTGCCGTATTGCAATTAAAACCACTGTAGCATCGTCCTTAGTGAGCGGAGAGACCACTATTGAATCATCCACTTTTTCTGTAAGGGTCTAGTGACCCGGATTTAGCATACAATCAAATACCTTAAGTGGAAACCAACCCCTTGTTTAGTGTCACGCACGTGGATAAGACGCGGTGTCGAAACATGCGTGGCCGGTTGCCATATTTAAATTTCTGAAGTGCTCGACTAATTCCAAATCACCAATTGCTCAAAACACGCTACCACAGACGCACCCGAGATGCTGCAAAATTACCTAATTCCAGGGACTTGTATTTCTCTTTTATTTTGCATCATCAATGTCATTCTCATCAAGCCACTACGATATTCTATCAAAGCCCGCCAGCTCGGTTGTAGTCCGGTACCTTTCGAACCAACACGATGGCCTCTTGGCATTGACTTGGTATGCCGTAGTTTGCGAGCTGACAGAGAGCAAAGGACACCTGACTTTGTGGCTGCGCGCTTCGAAACTATGGGCCATTATACTTGGGGGCTATCCCTGCTAGGTACCTCAAATTTCATTACTGCCGAGCCACGCAATATACAGGCAGTACTCGCAACACAGTTTGAAGATTTCATCCTGGGCACGGCAAGGAGGACAAACCTGAAGAAAGCACTTGGACGAAGCATCTTCGCTGTAGACGGAAAGGCTTGGCATCGGTCCCGCGAGGCTATGCGACCTATCTTCACCAGAGATAGTATTTCCAGGCTTGATTTACTCGAGGAACATGTCCAAACAATGATTCAGATCATTGAGTCAACGAAACAGGAGTCTATGATTGACGACGATGGCCGAGCATGGTCGGCACCTGTAAGCTTAGCTGCCCTGTTGCCGCGACTCACCATGGACTCAGCAACCGAGCTGTTCCTTGGTCATAGTACACACTCTCTGAAGTCACTTCTCTCCATCCAAAACAAAGGACACAGACAGATTCAGAATGAGCAAGATAACTTCAGTCATGCCTTTGAGCGCATGCTGAGCATCTTGGGAACAAGAATGCGACTGCGAAGCCTCTATTGGTTATACGGAAACAAAGAGTTGGACCAATGCATTCAGACACTCCACAGCTTTGTCGATAACGCCATCGATGAAGCTGACCAATCCCGAGAGCAAGGATCCTCCAAGCTCCGCTATGATTTCTTGGAGTCACTGCGTACCTGCTGCTCTGACCGCGCCGAAGTACGGGAACAAGTCTTGGGGCTCTTAGCTGCTGGCAGGGACACAACAGCATCACTTACAGCTTGGGTCTTCTATTGTCTCGTGCGAAATTCACGGATATACACAAAGCTACGCGAAACAATTCTCGAGACTTTTGGTCCTTACTCAAGTACAGTAGGGCAAAGTATAACATTTGAGAAGCTCAAGGGATGCTCCTATCTCCAACACGTCTTGAACGAGACATTGCGCCTACATTCAGTTGTACCCTTTAACTCGCGTTGCGCCATACGAGATACGACGCTTCCCACAGGCGGGGGTCCGGATAGAAATATGCCTGTCTTTGTACCCAAAGGGACAGAAGTCAACTTCAGCACGCATGTACTTCACCGACGGAAAGACTTGTGGGGTGACGATGCAGACGAGTTTGTGCCTGAGCGGTGGGAAAAGAAGAGGCCTGGAATGGCTTGGCAGTACGTTCCTTTCAATGGCGGACCACGTTTATGCATTGGACAGCAGTTTGCGCTCACAGAGGCTGGATATGTGGTAGTACGAATGGTACAGAGATACGATGTCATCGAGGGACTGGACATTGATTTGGAACGTGACTGGCACAACTTCACCATTGTGTGCAGTCCTGGGAGTCCAGTGGCTAGAGATGCAGCGGTCAACTGCCGATTGAGGGTTGCTATTGAATAGTGGCGATTTTGAGTTTCTGGACGGATGTCATGAGTTGGTCACGTCGGATATTTCCCCATCTAAAGATTGCTCCGCTACATTTCAATTTACCTTCTGCCCCTGTTTTCAAGAACAGTGAATCAATATCACCACATTGCCTTTTTCAAGTGCAAAGAAGAACAGTTATTGATTAGCCATTTTGTTATCCAACTCTGAAAGACAGCGTAGAATATGGCAGAATCTACAAATGGATGAATGTTAACATCAGTGGACTTGTGCTAATATTATTATTATTCCATTATAGTCCTGTATCAGCCGTTGGCTATGTAGGGCTTTGGCCATAGGCCGCTCTATCTACTTAGTTTACAATTTAGGGAGTTTTCGATGGGGGTAGTGTAGCTATTGTGCTTCGGCCTTTGTCTATTTGAGCTATTGCTAGCTTTCTAGACGCCTGGTGCTAAAGAGCAGTTTGGTAACAGGGAGAGATGTAGGGCAGCTAGGCTACCTTCCAGCGGGCTCTCTTAGGGGAAAAGAAATAACGCTAATAAAATAAAATAAAATTCTTCTTCTTCATTTTTCTTCTTTTGTTGTCGTTTCTCTTGTTTTTTCTTCTTTCTAGCCTTCCTGGCCAGACTTGTGCTAATAGCTTTGGTAGCAATCGAAATTATATCTATCAACTCATTCGCAGTTCTGACTGCACTACAGTTTCGGTGGTGAACAGCGTCTCATAAAATCTCTTTAGATTTTCCTTTCCATTCACCTGTGATAGATACAGACGCCATACCTTGAATCCTGGCAATGTCCAAAGACGCACGTACCCAACGACTAAGGTCGGGCCGAACACACGATTAACGCGCCAGTATCTAGAGTCGAAGCTTTGCGTTCTAGGCTCCTGGAAGTAATTTGCTGGATTTTCTACACAAGAATTCTCACTTCAGCGAAGATCGTCACTGGGAATGCTTATTTCAAATATGCACGCAAAGTATGATGTTTTAGTCACCCACGTGCTCCACAACTTGTCTTGATTGGCTCGCAGTACTTGCGCAAATAAACATCCTTTTTTCCATCGTTGTTATCAGTATAGGACCATGAGTTCTATGTCGCGCGTGTTATACAGCTAAATCATGTGAGTTAAGCTTGACATGCAGAATGCTGCATATCGTATGACTTTGGCTTCCTTGGTGTATATCGATATATCGGCTGTTTTACTGTCGTGATTTGCGTTATAGAATAGTGCGGTTGCGTAAGTGATTGATGTTATAGCCGCTTCCTTTTTCCGATCTCGAGACATCAATGCAAAAGTCAGTTGCAGACTACAAGTCAAGCTGATAAGCGAAGATGCGAATCTATTTACCTAATCCACCTCATTGTACCGGCAAGTGACTGGATTGCATGGGTTATTAGTAGAACGGAGATCTTTTCCGATTCTTACTGCCGACGCTAAGCATTACCCACTTGACTGTAACAAGGTATTAAGCATATATTGTCTTACACTTTAACACACTACAGCAAGCTGACATTGAATGCCTAACTGGGTCCCTAATATTATACTGTGAATGCAACAGGCAAGGTTAATTTATTGCGACTCTTATTCATCATACTCATTTGATGGCTACTGGCATATATTGTCAATAAATTGAATTTTTCCATCACTCTTCGTTCTCTGATGAATAGCTTTCCGCGTCTTTCTTTGGTTCCCTGATGATAGAAGCGGTGATATCCGGTCCCGTCAAAACTTTTTAGTGTTCAACACAATGATCAATTGCAGGTGTGAAACTCAGCTAATAATGCAAAAGGGGGAGTTGATCCGCGGAGAAGCGTTGCTAAAGGTCTGGGGTAAATCTGCAGGGCGTTTCCCCAAATCTCACTTGATTCCATGTTGTGACATCCTAGAAGTACGCTTTATTCCGTTTCTTAGTAGAGTGTTGTCGTAATAGTCTCATACCCGTTGAGGTATAGAACCGTGACACGAGCATCGTCTCCACTGCTAAACCGTAGTGCGACATGGAGCAAGTTCGAATTAATTGGTCGATTAATTGAATGGCGATTTACGAGTCAACTGTCACATGTTTAAAGTTGCGGCCGAGCTTCCCTATAGGTTTGTAGAGCCCTCACAACTCGGCCCGAAGGGCAGTTGGCTGAGCACGATCAACCCAAAATTCAGTCAGTGATGCCGCAGATCAACATACGTGGGTATTCTTCGGCAATCTAAGGTGAACTAAATCGAAGAGAGACTGGCTACCACTCTTTCGACCACGTGGTTGATGTTCTGGTAGATAGGCTGCCCCGGGATAACTACTCACAGTTTGCTGTGATGGGAGAACGGCAAAGAATAGGTTTTTGTCGTTATTGCGGACGTTGAAGGTGACTTTCAGCATTGTCGCAATACTGTTCAAACCCTTTTGCTGAGATTTTTTGGGTGAATAAAACAATTGGTTCCTTAGCAATGGCGACACCAGCTTCCGACATCGATCGCCCTAAGCGAGAGTTGAAGGTGCTATCATTAGGCATGACACGTACTGGTGAGTTCACCCAATTTTTGACTTCGAATGCCACATTGCATAGGAAATACAATGAACTGACCGATGTGGACATGTAAAAACAGGTTCAGCCTCGATAGCCCAAGCCCTTGAAATGCTGGGATATCAAGGCGTACACCATGGAATTCAAGCTCTCAGCTCGCCTCTCGAGTGGCAGCTATTCAACAAAGCCTGCGACTCTTTCTTTCCTATTCTTCCGACATACACAGGAGCACCATTTACACGCGCCGACTGGGACATTCTCTTTGGACCCTATGAAGCCGTCACTGATATGAGCTCCTTCTTCGCCATGCAGCTCATCGAGGCGTATCCAGAAGCGAAGGTGATCCTGGTGGAGCGCGATATTGATGCATGGTATGACAGTATGGAAGAAGCCATCTTCAGTACCACATGGGGACTGCGTGCGGATCTTGTTATCAATGTACTAGGACCGCTGTATGGGCTGAATGGCGGCAGGACGATTCGCAAAATCATGTTGGGATTTTACGGCGTGCGAAACGTGCATGATATGCGTCGAGTAGCTAAAGACCGGTACATGCAACACTATGCTGAGATTCGGGCTGCAGTGCCCAAAGAACGATTGCTTGATTTCCGCTTGGAGGATAGCTGGGAGCCATTATGCGAGTTCCTGGACAAAGAGGTACCTGGGCTTCCATTTCCCACGAAGAACAAGAGAGGGGAGCATGTGAAGCGGGTGAGGCACAAGCAGAATATGTTCTTTAAGCACATTGCGATAAGGTTTGCTAAGAAAGCGGTGCCTTGTAGTGTGGTTGTTGGGGTCATAGGCTTGCTAGTCTGGAGAAACAAATTGCGTGCCCAATGGGTGGCAACATTAGAATTGCTCAAAAAGACCGTGTCAGAGCGATGGTGAGGGACTCCATTAGTAGATCCTTGTTTTTTTGGGAAAAGGAAGAGTTTGGGAGGTGTACCTGTATTAAATGGCTGGTACTATTGTTTACTTTACTGAACTATTGTAGAATATCTCTTGTAGCAGATATCGTTCGAGAATGGCTATCAAAATAAGACAGTGTCTTGAAGTTGTAGTGCCAAAAATGTACTACATCTTGATATTAACTCAGAAGAATTGATTATGGCTGTGTTAACGAATCATATATCTTGGTCCATAGAGTACACAGTTGCACTGGTCGGAGGTAACCCTTTAGGTATATATTATTCATATATTCAGATACTGAAATTCTTTAAGAATTGATTGTACACCTGTAATATAAAACTAGGTCCAAAGAGCGTTTGCCCTGAGGACATACTGTAGTATTGGCAATGGCAGTTGTGACCTGCATGCTAGTTCTGGATACTCGTTTCTCAATAGATAACTTTGCATTATCCTGGTAAAACGACTGTTGATCCAACATATACACTGTGGCTATCCAGCAATCAAGCCAAAAACCCAAGCCAAAGCCTCGGTGGACTAGCGAGCTAGATAGCTGTAAAAGAGACCTAAGTAGGGCCTTCAGAGCCTACAAGAAAGAGGGAAGCAAGGAAAACAACAGCTCCTTCTACCAGTGGAAATGTGAGTATCTCTGCGCGAAAAATCAATGCCTGAGAAATATTCAACGAGCAAAACAAAGCCACTGGGAGGCCTTTCTTTAAAAAGACTCGCCTAAAGAGATATTCAAAGCCCTAGCATATACAAAAGATAACCTTAGTACTAGAATACCTGCGATTAAAGAAAAGGAAACTTTTACTAAGAAATGCAAGGCTTTTAAAGAGGATCGCTTTCCTCCGCCTCCTACGACAGCTACCCCCTCCTTCCATACTTACAGGGGAGATAATAGGTGGACCTGGCCTGCTCTGACAAAGGACGAACTCTACTTTGCCTGCTGTAAAGTGAAGGCCACCTCACCAGGACTTGATCTGATCAGCCAACAGGTGATCCAAAAAGCCTACTCTGCGCATTCAGAGGCACTATTTAAAATATAACGTGGTTCACAAGCGAGCAAGCACCCCAAGCGAGTGGCCACCTCCCCACCAGCGCGTCGACGTCGAGACGTTATCACGCACTTTTATCAGTCAACAAACTATTGCGAAATATCAAATTAATTATCAGAATCGCTACTATCACTTGCACTATCTATCTTAACTGCGCAGGTACGAGCGTTGTGTCCAGTCTGCTTGCAACGCCAGCACCGCCTCTCTCCTCGCACTCTCTTCGACGCACTCTCACCATCACCACAACTACTACCTGCCTGTTCAGCTAATACTTCCTGTACCTCGCCTATAGTAAGAGTATCTCTGTCCGTACGTATCGCCGCTTGCGGCTCTTACGCTTGTTTGATTCGTCTAGAGCCTCTTGAAGAGTAGCCGGCGACCCGACGCGCCTAACCCACTCACGGTTGCCTGGCTGTACCTGCTTCTTTTTGCCATATCCTTCAGACGCTGTGATAACTAACTGTGATGATATCTTGCCCATCATAAAGCCAGTTTCATCAAAGTTGTAGATATCATCGTCCACAATACCCCACTTCTGCTTTGTCGCCTGGACTAGATCGAATCAGCGCTGGATAGCCGCTGGGTCCTCGCAGGCGGCTCGCTAGGCGAGCGAGAGTGGCTGAACTTTCTAGAACAATATACGAGAAAAGCTATCGCTCTGAGCCCTAACACCTATGCTGCAAAGTACAAGTGGAAGACCAGAAAGCAGATTGCTACTCCTCCTACTAGTAGAGAGACCTCTAGCGCCCTCTTCCAGCTTAAGCTAGGCCACTGCTACCTTAGAGATTTTCTCTACAAGCGAGGAAAAGTAGACTCTAAAGTGTGCCCCTGCAACTATAAAGCTACGCAAGACGCTGCACATGTCCTCCTTAGCTGCACGCTATACAAAGAGGCTAGGATGAAGATGCAAAAGGCTAGCAAGGACCCCCTATCGCTAGCTTTCCTACTAGACACGAGCACAGGCATACAGGCTACTATCGCCTTTATTGAGGAAACTAGGGCCGCAACACAGGCCTGGTACAAAGGAAACCTTGAGAACTAGGGCAACACCTATACTAGGTGCCCTCGCCCTACACCCAACCAACCTCCCCCCTCTCTCTCTTCCGCTAGACCCCCTACTATCTCCCTTTACACTAGGCTACGAGCCTCACCTCGATTTAGATAGCCCCTCCCCCACCTACACCAAATTGATAAATCCACGTAGCTACCTGCAGGCCTTCAGCCTGCATGTCTCATATAGCCCTCGGGCTGAAACAGGACGTTAATCAACAACAACAACAATAACAACAATAATACACTACGTATGCTATCTATAGTCTGTATCGAAACATGCGATTATAAAAGTCGGTAGCATCCTCGATGACTCCCATCTCACTGGCAGTACCAGCTTGCCCATCCTGCTGGCCTTCAGCTTCTTCACGGTCGCGCTGCGCATTTCGTCGCGCAAGCAAGGCTCGTATGGCGAATGCAAGAAAGAACTGGGCAACTGAGCAAGACAAGACTGTCTTGACCCCTGTCTCGTAGATGGGGGCTTCCTTGGCTAGGAATGCTTGGGGTCCTAAAGGGTTTTGAGGTCAATCAAGGGATGCAACAAGTTTGGGGTTTTGTAGTAGTACTCACCAATGACATTGCCAATACAGTATGCCAGGAACACAAAAGCAGTTCCTGTCGTCCGCTTCGTGTATCCAGCGACGTTGGATGCGGGAAACTGAAGTGCGATCACTAGTCCGCCCACATACGAGCCAACCTGAGTACTCTTAACAAAACTGGTCCACCAATTCCCAGAATCAGTCGATACATACCAGATAGTAGCCCGCAAGACACCCTGCTAGATTCGTTCGCGACAATTGCCAGATCAACGTGGTGCCAACAATCGTAGGACAAAGGTAAAGTGCCATCATATAAGTGCGCGCATTCGGCAGACGAGAAGCAAGAAACGGACCCGTAAAGACCCAGAGTACCTGGGCAAAGCCCTGCGGAATACCGTACAGCGTTGTACGAAGCGAATCGCCACCAGCAACATCTTTGATAATCAATTTACCAAAGTTCGATATACCACCATTGATAACCTCATTGAGAAGAACATAAACGAAAAGCAACCAGATCTGTGCATCAGTTAAAGCTTCCCAAATCTGGCGCGGCTTGACGGTGCGATTGTAAACACCAGTACGATTCTTTGCCGCGCGCGCAATCAGCAGCGCTTTTTCCTCTACGGAAAAGTTCTTGGCGGACATGATGTTGTCGGGGAGTTTGAAGAAGAGGAGCAAGGACCAGAGTACCGTCATGCTTCCGCAGATGAGATAGATTATTTTCCAGACGATAAAATTCTTTGCGTAGCCGACGCCGTAGAAGAGGATTCCGCCGACGGCGGCGCCCATGCCGTTGAAGCAGTAGAACATGCCTGCACGAGCGGGTTGTTGGTCCCCCATATACCACATGCCTACAATCTAGAAACAAAGAAAAATACTCAGTATTAGTTTGTGTTCCGGCATCTGCATATTGGTGTAATGTTGAGAACTTACCATCATAAACGCAGGCGTGACAACGGACTCGAAGATACCAAGCAAGAACCTCATAGCCGCAAAGCCCGCAAAGCTATTCGTAGCAGCGGTGATCAGCATTACGGATCCCCAGCAAAAGCAGTAGATGGAAACAACGCGGGCGGTTGGGAAGTGCTGTGCAAGATATGCTGACGGCCACTCGGCTACCAGGTAGGCAAAGTAGAAGATTGAGCCTAGCCACGAGTATTGCGCGCCGGTAATGCCAGTTGTCTCGAACAGATCGAATACAGCAGAGTAGCTAATTGCTTGCTTGTCGATGTATTGGAGAAAATAGGTGCCACATAGTAGTGGCAGTAAACGCAGATCGACTTTCCTGGATACGCTTTTGTTGGCTTCTTCATCGTCCAGCAGCTCGGCTATGTATTCTGGTGTGATGTTGTGCTGTCTCAGGAATATATTGGCTTCATCAAGATCTTGAACTTGACCTTCAATTGAGCTTTCTTTCTTATTCAGAGAGTCTCCGTCAAAAACGTGGTTTTGTTGGAGCTCTATGTCCTTTGGCATGACTGATTCCTTGCTCTCTTCCTTGGAAAAGTCGGTGGTGGTTTGCATACTTTCGATTGGAAAATCCCAGGTCAGGTATGAGTTTGCAAGCGTTGAGAGTTGAATGAAACGACCTTATAGTGGCGTGGATTCAATTATTGCATATGTCTCGGAGCACGCAAGACTAAATGATCTTTGGTATGGCTTATTGCGCAATACCCCTATATAGATACTGAATGATAAGGTATTGAATGAACCTTATCAATAAGTCCGGTTACATCGCAATCGGATGTCAATCGTAGTTTCTTCCGATCTCGTTATCGCAGGAATGTTGCAATCAAAGCAAATGCAAAATCATTTTCCATAAAGACTGTTGGAGAATGTGGGGTACTGCATGGTTGAGCCATGGGTAGTGTATGCAACGCAAAGTCGTGTTTCTGCACCAAATAGGCGGCATACTACCTTCGGTTAAGATAGCCCAACCACTTGCAAAGACGAAAACCTGTATGGGCAGTTTGCGTGGCGTTAGTGCGAATACTCAGGAAGGATATTTCGAGCAAAACTTCCCATTCCTTAAAATTGGTAGCGTCTTGGCTACATTATCCTATCGACGCTGGCCCACTTTTAGGGAAGCAACCGTATCAGAGATACCCAGCCCTCTATCGGAAGTCTTCCCCGGCAGTACACAAACATCCGATAACACATTTTGCCAGGATAATGGGATGCCGACTTACTTGCATAATTGTCGTAAAACATGATGAAACTCGAGGAATGATATGATCGCACGGTGAATGTAGAGTTGAAATGAGAATATGTAGTAGAGAAGTGGTAGTATAAATAAATATAGAAGACTGCAAATAAGCCTGTTCCGGCAGCAATCATCAAGCTTTAGCACTAGTATATCCAAGCCACCGCTCACAATCATCACATCCACACTAAATCCACCTCTACTGCTGCGAAAGCTCAACCTTAGACCACCAAAAATCACTCTCCTCAACCGCATACTCATCCGGCACCATCATCGCCAACACGCCCACCTCCTTCCCCCCAATCAACTCCGTATTATCCCTCCCAAAAATCATAACCCTGGAATCTTCCCTCTCATACCGCTTCCACTCCGGTCTATCGCCATACTGTCCCCCAATTCCATTCGGACTACCCGTGCAAATAAAGCTCGTCACATACGCGTGTAGAATACCAGATAGCTGGTCTTGAGATTTTGCCTGCGAGCAAATGGCCGGATCGCGCACTTCGTAGAACATGTTGTCGGCGTGGCGGGCGCCGTCGATGATGTCGCGGCGCATGGCCCAGTGGTAAAGGTACACGGGTGTGTCTGGGCTGGCGAAGAAGGCGGTTTGACGGACGGGTGCTACGTATGCGTATTGAGCGTATGCTGCTTCTATGCGCTTGTACATAGGGCCGACGCCGAGGTCTAGTCGTGTTTCTTTGTAGATGGAGTTGGGATCCTCGTTGGGATCGGGGTAGAGCTTGTTTATGGTTTCGATGTCCTCGTTGCTTAGTTGCGGGAGCAAGGCTTTCCAAAAGTCTAGGAATTCAGAGGACTTGCACATCTTCTTGTTTACGTATAGAGAGCCTTCGTTGCCTTGGAAGCCCGTCATTATTGGGACCTTGTGCCACCTGCCATCTCTCCAGGCGTCGATTGGGCGACCGCGGATGATTTCATTATCTATTACTGGCTGGAATGCCCAACGCAAACTGGGATTATACTTTTGGAACACTTTGGTCTGAGCTTTGGCGACAGTCGAGGTAGGAAGCTTGCGAAGGTAGCTGAAGATCTCGGACTCGGGTAATGATGGTGGACATTCGACTTCTTTCAAAAAGTCCTGGAATTGCATCTCATGGATCTCCGCATCTGGGTTACGGACGGCGCGGGATGTTGGGGCGCCAGATTCGATAATGACTCGATGAAATTTTGGTGCTTTGCCTTCTTCGTAGTTGAGTAGATGGTGGCCAATCTGCGTCGTGTGAGCGAATCAGCAACCAATTGAGAAAAGATTACACGTACCGAATGTGCACCAGCTGAAAGACCTATAAGAGTGACACAGTTCTTGTCGCCACCAAAGGATCCAATGTTCTCCTCAACCCAGTTCAGCAAGCATATCTGATCTTTCAAGCCCAAGTTGAGCGCGCCCTCTCTAGCGCTGAGCTTCGATGGTAAGAAACCCAAGGCCCCGACTCGGTACCCAAACGAGACTGCAATGAACGGCTTCTCGGACCACCCAACCATTGATGCAGTGTCATGCATAGCAGCATTTCCACGATTGAAAGCCCCTCCGTGTAAGTAAATCGCAACCGGCAGCCCTGTAGATTGTTCAGTTCCCGCTTGACGGAACACATTCGCAGTCAGACAATCTTCGCTTTCGTCCAGTGTTGGTCCTACTTTGACGAATTGCTGTGCGGGAGCCCTGGGCCCAAATTTTGTTGCATCTATAATCCCTTTCCCCTTTCCTACTTTTTCTAGTGGCGTAAACCGGCGGTCACCTATCGGTGGTAAGGCATATGGAATGCCTCTGAATGCCTCAACTGTATGAGGATATCTCTCGTGTAAGACGATGCCTACGACTGTTCCTTGTTGGAGCTGAATCCTAGGTGACGACATTGAAATGAGCGTAAAAGTTGTTTCTAGCGTCTGGTTACTACTGGGTTGTGCCTAATGATCCAGTGAATTGGTATGAATATGTTTTTTTGGGATTTGGAAGGAACTTTGTTTTTTTTTAATATGATTGTGTTGGTTTCTTGGTTTGAGTACATCGGTAATGTCTGTTTGAGAACGGTGGTACAAAATGTACCGGCATCCCTACCCGTCTCGGACAATGTTATCTACCCTCAACTGATTAGCCCCGCCCTCGCCCCACCTTGCTTCTTCCTATCTCCTCAGCTCCCCACTGCGATATGTGAAGAGGTACTGGTTGCATACATGTCCCAAAGTTTTCCCGTCGGAGCCGTACATCCAGCGCAAAATGCGGCCGAGAATGGCTCGCGATCCACATACTACAAGGCATCCCGCACAAGGTAGTAGCCGTATCATTTCTGCCACAGCCTCCGTACCATGTAAACCAATTGTAGCATCATGGAATCATACATATACATTTAAACAATATAGTTATATCCACATTGAGATGCTACATTGATATGAAACAGTAGAAAAACAAGTAAGAAATATTGAACATCTGACCATCTTGCTTGTTAGCACAACACATCGCAACCTTACCGTGCGAACCCCGACTTATCTTCACCACCGTTCCCCAAGGGATTCTCATCTTCGTCTTTTTCTTCTCTCTCTTCAATCCTCCTCCTTTTCTTGGCACGATTATCATGCACTGTCTTCATATGCTCTTTCATCTTGTCCCTCCGCCCCTTGAAACTTCGCCCTTTCTTTCCATCAGCGGGATGCCTCGAGCGATGGCACCCTTTCTCTGGACAAAAATATTCCGTTAGTTTTCTCGCATGCATGTTGATGTAGTGCCGTTTGAAGTCGGCATGGCGATTGAATGTGAGGGTTTCATCGTCACGACAGGTTTTGCTTAAGCACGTGAATCTTCCACCCAGGGTTACTTGGCCGATAAAGGGATCGTCTTCGGTAGCTTTTGAGATGGATGGATTTCGAACATTTGTGGTGGCTGTTGGTGTAGTAGTGGATGAACTGCATGGTGAATCGTCGTCTTGACCGCACGTGGGAATACTATCTTTATGAGGGGAGGGGGGCGTTGGACTGATTACATATCAGTAAATTCGCAACAAGGGCGATACATCAACTTACTTTGACTTCTCGTAAGCTATAGTTTCACCGAAAGCTTTTGTTGATTGAGGTTGATTTGGTGGGAAAGGAGGAAGGAGGGTTGGAAATCTATCGTTCTGATGTCAGAATGAGTCCGTGTGATTGCTGGCCAAAAATTGAATAGAGACTCGGTATTTTTCATAGTGGTTTTACGATTGCAAAGCTGTTTATCTGAATAGCCAATTCTGGTGACAATATGCGAAGGTGTAGAGCAATATCACCCGAGGAGCAGTCTATATGCTGTCGGATTGGATACTGAGCCGATAACGAACGATTGGAGACTAGAATTATTGGAACGCCTAGTTTCCATTCTGGAAATATGTGTTGATGATACCGGTGTTGCAAAATTGAGATATCTTCTGCCCGGCGTGAAATCGGTTTCTGCTGGGGGATCTTGGCGTCCTTGTTGAGAGACTTAAATGCATAGAGAGTAAACAGCACAAGAAACACGCCAAGGAAATGAGTAGCCAGTGCTTTAGCTCAATGATAAGCACCTAATTCTCTTATGACAGTGCAGCTCGGTCGAGCGTGTAATGTTGAGAATCATAACAACTGAAGAAATCTTACATTGATAAATGCCGGTTGACAACTTTGCATATGGTTCCAAGAAGCGTGTCCAGTCAAATCCAATGGAAGATATATGACCAGGAAGAAAGTGCAATCCCGGGAAATTTTTGGAATATCAAGTCGTAGAGTCGAAAAAATACGTCGAATGGTAATAAGATTGTGTTCCAGTGATCATTTGGCAAGATAATGAAGGTGTCGGTATGGGAAGAGCGAATCATGTGTTCATTGCCAGCGACCAGTGGATGGCTCGCCACAGGAACAAAATCGCACCTAAGTTAGCTCTAAGCTTGTCCTCATTCGAAATTATCGTTTTCAGATCTGTCAGGGTCTTTTGAAGCTAAGATATTGACTTTTTTTGCAAGAATCACTCGGTAGACTGCCATCTATAGGCTCGAAGATCGCTAAAAAACTACCAAAGGGGATGTTTGATCCAGTACCATGGTCTGATCCAAAGATGATTAGCTCGCAAGGTAGTGGTCCTGGTGGAATCTATTGGATCCATGGTGAAGGCCACGACAATGTTACTCATACGCCCAGATCCGGCCAAGCACGTCCATTGGGAACGGAAGAAGTCCAGAATCCAATTGACTCTCAAGACACAGATCGTAGTTTGGCATATTTGATAGACAGTAGCTGATGACCTTGCGCAAGAGGATTGTGGATAGTACTTACTCGGTGTTATGTGTTTTCCAATCCAAAGACTGATCTCTGCTTCCGTTTCCAATGCCCAAAGTATCGTCCAAGTCAAATTGGTATGGGGCAGAGAGGCCTGCTGTGATGCGTTGATTTGGAACCTCTGGTGCGAAAGCAAATGGTCGACTAGTATGCCAGTCTGCTGACGTCAAGGCCAACTGCACTGAATGTGGTTGGTTTGCAGTCTCTGGGTTATCTGAAGTGCTCGAGTACGAACGAGTCATGTCCAAAGGTAGTGCACCGTCGAAGGAACCACGTGGCACTTGGGTCATGTTGTAGTCATGTGCGTGCTGACCGGAAGACATGGACGAGAATTGAGATGCCGATCGGCTCATGCTATTGCTCATCGCAAATTGAGCGTAGTTGCTGGATGTAGATGGGTTTCGGGTTATGTGGGGACAAGGCTGCGATTCAGCCTGATGCAATGAACTAGGAAGCTCTAATGGAGCCGAAAACGAGCAATCCGACTGATTGTATCCTTGACGCACTGGGGATGAAGTGGTTTGCGGAAAAACAGTCCATTGAGAATCAGGCCCAGTTACATTGGAGCCGTTGAAGTATCGAGGACTTTGACTATCGGGGGAGCGGTGCATCATGCTATTCCTATCGAAGTATGGGGGGTTTGGCATTGGCAAAAGATGGAGATAATCAGAGGCTAAAGAGTTGACCATGAAAGACTAGTATGTGCAGGAGCAGTTTTGTCCACGGCCAGTTCGGTTCGAAAGCACAAAATGAAGCGATGAAGCAGACCATATAATTGCGAGAAACCGGAGGGCAGCAATTGCCTCGATGGTCCTGCACAAAGTCCTCTGCTTGACCTGCATGCGCTATTAACTTTTGGGTGGCGGCGTACTGGAAAACTACAAGGCAAAACAGGCAAACAGGGCTGACTGGCGCTTGTCACGGTCAGTCGACAGCTGTAGTAGAATATGAGCCGTTATGTTGACGAGTAGCACAGCGGCTGGGCAGCCGCATCCAGTAGCCAGCCATACGTAGGCCAATGACGTGCAATCTGACGCGGATTCAAGAAGGAATATGCATTGAACAAGAGAGGGCCGAGATTGTAGATGATAGGTCATCAGACTACGTATATGTAGGTAGCGCAAAGGGCAAGGGCACTCAACCCCGCCATCTACCCACGTCTCCCGCTTCACTTTCAGTATCAAAGCGTCCTTCAAAAAGGCAGGTTAATCCGCCTAGAACACATCATCTAGAACATGATCAATCACCGGCAGAGTTTTGCTCGGATTCCTTGCCGCATTCCTCGCCGCATCTCTGGCTAAAGTGATGGCGCAACTACTTACGCCTTGACGGTCCATACTTTGACGCTTGCATCTCCACCGGCTGAGATAACCCTTGCTTTCTTTTCCCATGCCACGCCATTGACACCATCTTTGTGGGCGTTGAGAGCCTTGATGCGCTTACCTGGATCCTCGGTACTCCAGACCATGACGTTAGTATCCAAACTGCCACTTGCCGCATACTTTTCGCTCTCATCCCAAGCCAGGCAGGTGATGCGTGCAGTGTGGGCACTCCATCTGTCCGTGATGAGATTCCAACTTGCGCTTGTATCGTACGCGTATATCTTGCCGTTGGCCGCACCGACGGCAAGCTTGCTGCCTGACTGCGAGAAGGCAAGCGCTGAGATTGGCGAAGTAGCACGGCGCAACACTGTCTCGGTGTCCTTAAGCTCAGTGCCTGAAAGCGTGTAGATGTGCACGAGCTTATCGTCTCCACCCACGGCTACAGTGGTTCCATGCGCAGCAATCGATGTAGGCGTGTACTTGACTGCTAGTGAACTAATTTGGGCGCCCTTGGAGTAGACGGCGATGGCATCGGATGAAGGGATGAGCACCATGCTGAATGTTGCAGCGACGCCCTTAGGCTGGAACTTGAGGTCATGTGCTTCTCCAGTAAAGATCTTGTCAGGTGCCGAAATGGAACGTAAGGTGTCATCCCAGCCGACGCTGTAGAGTTCCTTTCCGCTACTGCTGTCGGATGTGGTGATGCCAGCGACATAACTGGTATGGGCTGCGCCTTCAACCTTGTCAGCCAGCCCTGTTGTCGTGTCCCATGCAAGGACGCGCCCCTCGTAGCTGCCGGTGGCGAAGATCGAACCTGCTATGGCAGCTGATGTGATGTTCTTCTGGTGGCCTCGAATAATGCGCGTTGGCTTGGGGTTGCCGTCGACGAGGTAGTTTAGGTTCCCGTCCAGGTCGACGCTGACAATCAGGCCATCGCTGCGGCCCGTAGGCCAGACTACGCCGACCTGCTGATCAGGCACACTGACAACGCCTTCGTCACCCATCCTCCACGTCTGGATCGCCTTGCCGGCTTCGGGGTCCCAGATGCGTACCGTCTGGTCAGCACTAGCAGTGACGAACCTGTTCGAGTCCTTGGACCAAGAGATGCCAAAGATGCTACCGGTATGGACTCCCTCGCCAATCTGGTTCTTGGCCTCGCCAGTCTTGCCGTCGTATAGCCAGATGCGCTTGTCAGCACCCACACTAGCAAAAACAGAGCCATCGGGCGAGAAGGCGGTGCCGAAGACGAAACGGTTGTGCTGCCCGCGCAGGCTAGTGTTGAACTTGAAGGGGGCACCATGGTAGAAGACGAGGCTGGTGTCATCGGAGCCGGTGGCTGCGCGTAGAGGGCGTTGCTGGCGGATGGAGACACAGTTGATTTGCGACGAGTGGCCAGAGATCTCGCCCACACTGTTGCCGCTGTCTGCAGTGATGCAGTGGCCGAAGCGCTCCTTGCCGTCGCCTACGGCAATGATGCGCTGCGAGTCGCCGTCCCAGGCCAGGTCGTTGATGCGGCCGGCGATGATGGGGTATTCGCCCTTTGTTGCACCCTCGCCGGCGCAATCCCACACCCTGACCATGCCCGACACATCTCCGCTGGCGACATAGAAGCCCGAGGGCGAGAAGCGGGCGACGGTTGTATGTGTCGTGTGTTGGGTGTACTGCTTGCTGACGGCGGGATCGTCAATGGAGCGCAGAAAGATGGATTTGCCAGACTGCAGACACTCAATTAGCTTCGCAGCGCATGGGCGAGTGCAAGATCAAAACATGCCGCATAGGCGATGCGCTCGCCCTTGGGATCGGATGAGAGGGGCGTGGCCTGTCCGCGCGTGGTTGTAGGCGAGGCAGCCCATATGGCGTCTGTGGTAATGGTAGCTTAGTGGGTGTGTTGCACCGCATGTGAGTACTGCGTACCTGAGACGAGGGACATAGCGGGCGATGTGCTACTACAGGCAATGCTGGCGGTACAATGGCGAAGATGAAGACGGCAGAAGACAGAGTTTCTCCCTCGCAATGGACATAGACACTACCACATTGCCAGCGGTGGCTTCTGCTTCGTCACCGCCAACGTACGTGCTTGGATACGTTTCAAGTGTCGACCAGCCGCGAGTAGCGGGGCAGGTGGGGGTGGGTGCAGCTGTCAACTCAGCCTCAGTGCTACACACTCACCCCTCACCCTCTCAACTGCTTTCGTTGACTTTGTATCATGAATAAGATCTGCTTGGCGCGGACTTGGCCCATGCATACTTTCTACTCTCTAGACGAAATAGAGTCTTGTTTTCTAGCTAGATCTCGAGGCCTCTAGCTACGTAGATCCGAAAACTGCGTTTTATCACGTGACTGCCATTGATTGAGTTGGGGTTTCTAGCGGACCTAGCCAATTACACGATCATCAAATTACCGGAATATCATTACAAAACAGTGCTCTAACCGAATAGCCCTCCAGTTTTATCATCTATCAACAAAAGTAAAGAGGACGGTAGTAACTGCAAAGGATCATGTTTGCCAGGGTAACGACAATTATTCCAGACTTGACGCTGACACATATGGTTGTATCCACTTTGCGAAATGTACTTGGGTGGAGGTTGTCAAAAAGCGCGTTCCCAGCCACTACTCTAGGTGTAAGCACTTAAGTCTTAATCTAGCTAATTGTCTACTGTACGAGGTAGGGATTGCCAGAAAGGCTTCGTAGTAGTAATCTATCTTATACATAATATACTACATAGTCCCTCTGTATCATTATTATCATCATCCGCATGGCCGCGACACGTCACAGGTCCAGAGCGTGGATTGTCGTGTCTTTCGCAGCTGCAGTCGTTGTGTATACATACTACCAGACTAGAATGCCGGGTCATGCCATCGACAACGCGTCAGGTGACGTCGACAAGACACTCACCATGACAGCTCGCACACTGTTGATGAAGCCAGAACCAGCATTATGCCAGGCACTCTGGCCAAATCCTTCAAGTTTACCCATGCTATGTTCGCGTCTGTATCTGTAGCGAGAAGAAGAAGCTGGTCGATTTGGCCAGACCGACCAGACCGATCACTCAACAACCTTGGAATATTACCCCAGGCTGCGTATCTTGGCGCACGTCATTCTACTGTGCGTCCTCAAGCACCATCCGCCTACTACCGTATACATTTATATAGTATTACTGCATTACTCTGCTACTCTATTCCTCAAATCATATACGCCTCGTGAATCTGTCAATCGCTTCCCCAAGCGCACTCGTGTCGCTCGCTCCTCAACATCACCAACGGCCAACTGACTAGCCTCGCAACAAGACGCTATTACGACACAACAATCAATCAAGCACAATGTGTATCATGAGGACTTATGAGACGCGTGGACGCACTGTCGTCGAGCCACCCCCTCGGCGCGGAAACTTTACCTCACACCCGCCAGCCGGTGTCATGCGCCTGCCACGTGAATGGCGCCGTACAGAGAGTATCAGCGATGACGGTCGCTACGTTGAGTACAGGTAGGTACTTTGATTTCCCACTCGTCGCGGTGAATTGCCTCGCCGGAATCTGACACTCTGATGCAGAAGATCACGATCACGACCTCGAGTCATCGAGTACTATGAGGAGCCGCGCCGCAGCACCACCCGCACAAGGAGCGTGTCGAGGCGTCGCATCAGTGATGTTGAGCGCAGGACGCCCAGAACGAGCTATGTAGACCCACGCGGCAGCTACGTCGATGAACGCATTACCAGGAGAAGTGTCAGCCGGGTCAGGCACTGAATGATTTTCCTTTAATGCATACGATGAATCTCAAAAATGTAAGCCTCTTTCGCAAACATGCTTTGTGAATGCCATGCCGGAACTGACACGCGCCAGTACAAAAGCGTCATGAACACTAGTTTTTCTCTCTTCGTCCACAATGCCTCCAAGAGTTTTTTCGGTTACGAATGTTACGATAGTCAGATAATCAGCATAAAGCCCTAAATATTATTCTTCCCAGTTTCTCTGCAGTGAGGCAACCATCCTATGTTTGCAATCACGTTTGACGTACGCTTGTCTGCCTGCCTTGGAGCTGACTCGAAGCATATTAACCGAGGAAGGCTGAATTCGTCCAATCACAACCATTCATCTCCAGGCATCCTCATGATTCGTAATAGGAATCGACGACCAGCGTACCTTTCTATGGCGTGGAGTCCTAGTCGCTTATCGCTACACGCTCTACTGCGGGTGTCTGGATCAAAAGACTCTTATATTCTAATTTGGCAACCAAAGCGAGCAACGAGCATAGCAGAGTCATATAAATAATCGCTCATTCTGCACATTTTTCACATTCGCCAGAGACACAGTTGTTTTTTGTTCTCACAATTTTTTAGTCATAAATACGCATCGCAATGGCCTCAAACCCAATGAGCAAATGCTGCATTGTTGGTGTCAAGCACCAAGGCATACCTAAAGGCAATGTCAAGCAAATCGGCGACAGTAAAACAAGACCTCGTCCATGATCGGCATCCCTCCAAGACTAATCGACAAAAGTTCGCACATACCTTACATATCCCGACGACGGTAGTACACAAAATGCTATTCTGATTATGACAGACGCCCTGGGCATGGACTTTCTCAATACCCAGCTCATTGCCGATCAATTTGCTGTACGTTTTTTTCTTCTGCATGCCACCCGCCTATAGCTCATGTCTTTCGATATTGAAAAAAAAACAACGCAATCTAGGCCAATGGCTACTTTGTTATCATCCCAGATGTCTTCAACGGCACCCACATCCCCTTTCCCATCCCATCTTCATTCAGCCTGCAGGAATGGGTAGACACCGCCATGCCGCGAACACCCGCAGTCGACCCCATCTACGAAGCAGTAATCAATCATCTGCGCAGCGAGCTAGACGTCAAGCGGCTCGGCGGCGTAGGCTACTGTTTTGGCGGCAAATACGTGTGCAGGTGGTTGAAGCAAGGCGCTCTAGATGCAGGGTTCATTGCGCATCCGAGTTTCGTTGATGCCGACGAAGTAGGAAGTGTACAGCGTCCCTTGAGTATTGCAGCGGCAGGTAGAAAAATCACATCAACAATCTTTCGAAGTCGGTTCGAGTACTAAAGTGATTTCCACAGAAACCGATGATATCTTCCCCGCTGGCAAGCGGCGCCAAACAGAAGATATCCTCAAAGAAATAAAGGTGCCTTATCAAGTATTTCTCTACTCGCATGTCGAGCATGGCTTTGCTACAAAGGGCGATCTGGCGAATGATAGGGCTAGGTTTGCAAAGGAACAGGCGTTTTTCCAGGCTGTGTTTTGGATGGACGAGTATGTCAAGAGGGGGCGAGACTCGTAAGGTACAATCCTTATGACGAAAGTGTAGTGAGTTGTATAACCATGGATGTTCTCTATCAACTCTACCTCAGAAACACCACGTAACACGCTTCCTTGCCACATCTAGTATATCGTCAAGGCTTTCAGTGTCTCAGACACAACTCAATCAACTAACTGTTCCCTTGCTCTTCCTCCACCTTCCCAGCCCACGGCGGGTCCCCATCCCCATCAAACTCGGCCCACTGAAAAAAACTACATCCCTCCTTCCCCGGCACATACCCCGCATGACACATCCACATATACCGCCCCCTCGATTCCTTCTTCCTCATCGCACATCTCAGCACCGTCGGCACCCCACAGCGACATCGCGGCGTGAACCTCGGATGCAAGCTCTCCTTGTACCACCGATACGTAACATTAATCCGCTTATTCCCTGCCAGGGGGTGCGGATCAATAGCCTGCGCAGGCGCTATGCTATGTTTCCACTCCTCCTGCATCTCCGCGTGCATAACGAGGAGTGAGTTGTGCGGGAGGTGGATACTGATTTGGCCCTGGGCGTCCACCGCCAACTCGCCATCTGCCTCGCCATCGTCCTGCGCGACGACCCTGCGCACTCGGAATTCGCGCGCGACGCCCAGACTCAGACTCCCGATTATAGCGCGCGGGCCCAGATATGTGAGTTGGTCGGCGTGGTAGCCTACGCTTTGATGCGGGCCGTCGTAGCAGTTTACAAAAGCGGTGTTTGGTTGCCAGGTGTGTGGGGACTGGTGGGTTAGTTTTTGGGCGTTGGGGTAGTAGGTTTGGATTCGACGCTGGATTTCGGCGTTTACGGCTTGTTGGACGTGGGGGAGAGCTTTGAGCATTTCGGGAGAACTTTGGCGGACGTTCTTAGGGAAATTGTCAATATTTGGATTATTAGTGATAGATATGGGGATAGTAGGAGTAAATTTAATTGAGATGAATGGGAGGGCTCACTTCGATCTGGCGCCCGTCATAGATATATTCCGTCTTTTGCTGTTCCACCTCTTCGAGACTGTTGACGTAAAAGGCATATGTGTGTGGACTCTGTACTACTCTGTCGAAGAGCTTGAATTCAAATCGGCGGTATGTCGAGGAATCCGCGAGTAACTCCAACAGTAGTGCATCGGCTTGCTTGGCTGGGAGAAAGTTGTGGATAATGGAACATGGTGTATGTGTTTCAATGTCTTCCGGGCTATACAGGAACAACGTCTTGCCTTTCTTCACTACAGACTTCTTCGCCAATCTGCCGTTTGGCGGGGCAATCCGGTACGAGGTCAATGACGACTGATATCCGACTGTAGTTGGTGCAGGCCGCTTTCTCACAGGCAACCTCGAAGATTGGGCCAGGTAGTCTGAGGCTTGCTCGACTGAACCGTCTGCCGCGAGCAGAGCTTCAAGCAGAGCCGTCTCATCAACACCAGCATGTAAAGATGCCAGTATCGCCAGTTTGAAATCCGTAGATTATTCCTCTTTCCCCTCCTCTTTCTCTGGCTCCACACGCGTAGTCGCAACTGCAGGCTTCACCACCTGTTCATCCCGCTTCCTCTTGCGCATCACAAACACGTCCATGTCGGCCTTGCAAAATGTACGATATGGTATTCATGACGAACAAGCGCATGCAGCAATTGGTAGACGCAAGTGGCGACAGCCCAGGCTACAAACGTCCCCAACGCGTTGTCACGGGAACAAAAGGGGCCCCTGCTACCCGATGCCAGCCCCGCCATAGCTACACTTGCGCCTCGGCCATAGTATACCACCCGCATCGTCATCCGTGAACCATCATGCAGCACATCATCCCCCAGCTTCACTTCTTCCCGTCGCGCAAAGATGCGCCACATGCTGTCCAATCTGCACGCGCCATAGTCTGACCTTTCTCTCTCTCGTTTTGCTCTTGCAAGCCCACCAACCACCGCCAATATGCTCGAGTTCCGCACCCAGGGCTTCAACGGCTACTCGGTCAAGTACAGCCCGTTCTTCGATTCGCGCATCGCAGTCGCTACATCTGCGAACTTTGGGCTGGTGGGAAATGGACGGCTCTACATTCTCGGTCTGACGGCTAATGGCATAGTCGCAGAGAAATGGTGTGTATTTCTTATCCTTTCTATATAAACACGTTCATATACATACATGTGTGTGTATACACACTCAGTCCTTTCACATGCTAACCACACCACACAGGTTCGACACCCAAGACTCCCTCTTCGACAGCACCTGGTCCGAGTCGCACGAGAACCAACTCCTCACTGCCGGCGGCGACGGCTCCGTCAAGCTCTTCGACATCAACGTGCCCACTTACCCCATCGCCTCCTGGCAGGAGCACGCGCGCGAAGTCTTCGCCGTACACTGGAACCTCGTCGCTAAAGACACGTTCCTCTCATCCTCCTGGGACGGCACAATCAAAATCTGGAACCCCAATGCAAATGCCAGCATCACGACGCTGCCTACGCATTCATGCACCTACTCTGCGGCGTTTAGTCCGCATAACCCCAGCGTGCTAAGCAGTGTTAGTTCGGATAGCCACCTGCGCGTGTTTGATCTGCGCACGCCTGCTAGTGCAAGTAACCATCTGACTATGAGTCTGCCGATTCACCAGCCGCCCAAGGCGCGCATGGGGACTGCGGCGCCGGTTGGTATTGCGCCGGCGGAAGCCCTGACGCATGATTGGAATAAGTACCGTGATACGGTTGTTGCGACGGCGGGCGTCGATCGCGTTATTCGCACATTTGATATTCGTATGCCGCAGCAGGGCCCGATTGCTGTCTTGCCGGGTCACGAGTATGCGGTCAGGAGATTGAGTTGGAGTCCCCATCTCTCGGATATATTGCTCAGCGCTAGTTACGATATGACGTGTCGTGTGTGGACTGATGGCAGTGCTATGGGTGTTGGTAGTGTTAAGCAGGAGAATATGCTCGAGGACCCTATGTTCTATGGTGGAGGCAGGGAGATGGGGAGCATGGGTAGACATACTGAGTTTGTGACTGGTGTAGATTGGTGTTTGTTTGGTGCAGAGGGCTGGTGTGCGAGTACGGGGTGGGATGAAAGAGTGCTCGTGTGGGATTGTAGAGCTGTTATGAAATAAGTTCATGACTTATTTCCATAAAATACGCAACGTAGTGACTTTCCATTCATGTAACAAGTGTCTGACCATTTCCCGCTAGACTCAACATAGCACTAGACAACATTCGATGTAACAAAAAACTGGGTTGAAATCAATAATTGCTGCTGTACGTACATACATATGCCGCTACACAACATTCTCTCACCAACAAATTCCCTCACAACAATGAATAGCATTCAGAACTCGAAAAAGAAGAAACAGGGTATCATAATCCCATGTACACAAACACCACCTCAAACACCAAAATGCACGAAACGCAACACCGCGCCTTTTACCAAAGGACAACAAACGCCATGTACCATGCAGCATGCACTTGTGTAAAAAAAATTCCATCATCTTGCAATGCATCCACCATCTTCCTCACCTTCTTCAGACAAACCAACAACCCTCATAAATCCCCAAGATTCAATATATCCTCCAACGTTTCATCCATATCATGCATATCCTGCACACTCCCCCCTTGCCAATGCAACCCCACCTCATCATCCACCAGCATCGCATCTCCGAAATCGACCGTCCATGTTTCGGGTGCAAAGCCGTGTTTAGCATCGCCATTGGTGAGTGCAGTGCCGTTCGTCAGTGGTTGAGCAGAAGAAGAACCATCATAAAGATCTTCAATTCCTTCCGTATCCAAGAACCGCGAGTGCAAGATGGAGCCGGCGATAAAGGGCGTTTGACCAAGGTACCCGTCGCCGAGTTCGAGGGCGAGACGCAAGTCTTCGGTGCAGAGGGGTTTTCTTTTGCGGCGCTCTTCGGCTTCGATGGGGAGTTCACCCGCGGGACCGCGTACGAGCTCGCCTTTTTCCGCGAGGCGTTCTTCTCTTGCTTGTTTCTTTTTGAAGTCGCCGGTTCGGACGTAGCCCGGGCCGTTGCTGCAGACTTTGCCTAGTAGATTTGCTAGGGCTTCTTTGATGTAGGTTTCAGTTGCGATGTTTAGGTAGTCTGGACAATCGGGGGTGTGCCCTTGGGGGAGACCGTATTCGTAGCATATTGGGAGGAGTCGGTAGGATATTGTCATAGCCGTGGGGAATTCGTGTGTTTCGACGTACAAGGCTGACGTGTAGCGCTTGCGGATTTCGAGTTCCCAGTCTATGGCAGTGTCAGTATGTGCAGACAGCAAATATGTATGATGACGATGGTATGTCATGATACGTACTCGTCTTTGCGAATCCACCGCCTTGGTTGCTACTAGGTCCAATGTCTAGCTGCTTCGCTCGTCTGGCATCAACATACTCCTGTACTGGACCTGTCATACCCATACTCAGGCCCCCCTCCAAGCCTGTACTCAACGGGCTCTCGCCCGCTGGTATGCCCTTTAACCTCTTCCTCTCCCTGCGACTTAGTTGCATAACTTCATGTTTTAGCCGCTTCTCGCTCTCATCCCCTGTCCCCTTGACCGTCCCGCTCGCCGGCTTATCGCTGCTGCTGACCCAGCTTGCTATACCAGCTTCTGGAGGATCGCGCCATATGTTCGCATAAATGGCTGTGAAAAGGGCATTGTGCGCATGTTCAAGGGCGGGTGTGGTCAAGATCTTGGATAGCTTCTGGGAGAGTTCTTCCTGGTTGAGATTGCCGAGGAGAAAGAAGGAGAGGGTTTTCTTGTAGATTGTCCAGTCGGCATCGCTCATAGCGCCCTTAACAGTCGCATATAGGGGTTCGACATCTACGCGCGGGCTTCGTGGCACACTTGGCTTCTTGCTGAGGTCCGTCTGAAGAGTCATGAGGTTGGGCAAGGTGCCCGAGGAGAGAGTCGGCGTCGTCGCGACGTTCATCTCATTCGGCCGTATCGTACCTGCCATGATGGTAGCGGAGACGCGCCGTGGTGGCGCTCAATGCGTGGTGATGTGCGCGTTGCGAGTTGGTCGCGCAATGGGACAGATGCGCGTACCGACGGCCGAGATGAATACCGAGCGAGAGACAGCGACAGAGAGACCTGCGCGCTTATATGAATAGATAGCCCAAGTCGCAGAGGCGGCCGCTATTGTTCCCTGATGACGGAGAGATGCAGCGGGTTTTGTGCGGGGTGTGGGTTGATGGGACGGCTCGCAGTCGTGGAGAGCGTGAGGTCAGAGCTCGGGGGTCCTGCGGAGTTGACGCTGAACAACCTAACAAGATCACCCATAGGTACATGTCAAACCCGCCGGATTCAATCTCTTCCTTCGCATACTACCTCGAAGGAAAGCACCCACTGCACCCACTTGCAATGCTATCAGAAATCTATCATGATGCATTATCACAATTATTTTAGGCCTTATGCTGATGCTGAATGCCGCCCAGGGGGGCTTTTCTTTTCTACCCATAGACCATTCCATCACGAATCATCGCCAAAAACATCTCCCAACTCAACCTTTCCGACACTCCAGATTTCACGTTCGTCCTCAACTTCATCACTAGATAGACCGAGACCACCTGTTCCACCCTCTGCTTCCTTCCTTTCTCTTGCTTGCCCTGCTAGCCTCATGGCCACACGCTTGAAGTAATCTCCCATACTACGTTGCTGACCAGGAGACAAGCTCTTGCCTGGACCAGTCATGTACTTGTCGAATACGGCGCCTTCCTCGTCTACTACCGAGAAGATGCTAAGGAAGGCTGCTTCCGCAGCCAGCTTGACTGGAATAACTGGGTCACGAACAGATGCGAATACCACTGGTACGAGTAGTGGAATATGTGGCCGGACGAGCTCGTTGTGTTGCCGTGAGACGGTTCGAAGCACCACAAGTGCCAACCGTCTTGTGTCAACAGGATGACCCGGCTCAACGACAGGCGCAAGAGCCTCGAAAATGGGTTTTGTATGATCGAAACTTTTGTTACTCTTCTCAGACAGCAGGTATTTGCCCGCTGCAAGGACTGAATTGTCCGAAATGAACGGCTGTGAGTGTGCAATACCCTGGCAAATGATGGAGACAGTCTCATCAGCAAAGGATTCTGTCAAGGCTTCAGGTGCATCGAGTAAAATAGCGTTGAGCGCCAACACGGATGCTTTGTTGTAATGTGTAATCAGGACACGCGCCTTGAGCAGGCTGGAGGCAATTTCCTCGGGTAAGCAGCTAATGAGGGCACCCAAAAGTCGAGCATTTGTAATGGCCATTGCGTCTAGACGGTGTTAGTGGATTGCAAAACTATGACGTCTGTTCTGGTCTTACCATTTGAATCCTCAGTCTCGGTATCAATGAGACCCAAAATGGCATTTCTGCTCGCTTCGCTCATATTCTTGCCCGCCTTGCTTACTACTTCAAATAAGGCTTTCAGCATAGCAGTCTTGACGGCCTCGTCGCTTGTCTTGGATCCCGTTACCAACTCGGCAATTAGAGGGTCCACCCTTGGTGTTAGCTTGATCAGTGTGCCCAAAGCCTTGGCCGCTCGTGCTCGTAGGATATCAGAGGATGTGTCTGCGAGTGATTTGGCAAACGTTCGTTGAAGTTGCGGTAGGAAGGGCTTGAGGAAGGTAGGAATCTTTCCCAGGAGATTGTTAAGTGTGAGTAGGATGGCGGCCTTGACGTCGACAGAGCGCTCTGTAACCACACGAATGAGGGGTCCAGTGATTTGGGTGACAAATGGCTGCAATGCTTTGGCGCTTGTACGGTCAATGATATCAGAAATGGCCAATGCAGACTGTGTTCGCTGCTCGACTGATCCATTCATGAGACCCTGCAGGAAAATAGGCAAGATGGCGTTGATACCCTTTGGTAGTGAGAAACCTGGAAGATCTGCACCTGCAACACCGACTTGATTGAGTGTTTGGCGCGTAGAAATGACGAGCGATTCCATCTCTTCCTTTCGCAGCCGCTTCGATGTGAGGGTGCTGAGTGCAGTCCATGCTGCTTTGACGACCTCGGGATCGCTATCGTCAAAGGAAATGAGAAGCGCACGAATAAGATCGGGATAGTACCTCGAAAAGTCGACATCCGCTTCTGCGAAGAACTTGGCAAGGTGCATATCGGCGCGTGCACGTCGCTTTTCGTCGTCGTGTTTCGACAAAGCAAGCATGACACTCATGGCGGTATTAAGCCCATCAAACTCATCCACAGACAAGAGTACCTTGTCGAAAGATATTTCCAGCTCTAACTTGAGATCTTCGTCCTTTGAAGCAATAATATTGTCCATGATAGTATTGAGGATATTTGGCAATCTCCTAGACATGGCAGAGCTTGCAACTTCAGCCAGCGATGCAATGGCGCGAGCATTGAAGGCAGACATCGGGGAAGTAAGAAGCGTTGGTAGCAGATTTGGCAGAATGATGTTGGACCTTGCTTGGTCCGTGAGAAGAGTGAGAAGTGCCGAGAGGGCATTCTGGGCGTCATCTGATCGCAGAAGGTTGAGTAGATATGGCAAGACCTGGTCGACGGCCTTCTTGCCGAGTATTTGCTGAAGAGCATCGAAAGCATCCGCCGCAGCTTCTCGCACGTCTGCATTGTGATCCACCAGAGCTGTTCGGACGACTTGTATGAGTGTTTTCTCATAGTCTTCAAGCTGTTCTGGTGAAGCAGCTGCGATGAGTTCTCGCAAGGCAATGCAGATACCCTGCTTGGTGTCGGTATCGGTAGTATGAAGACCTTCTTCCAAAGTAGGCAACAGAGTAGCCAATACACCATCTCCAGCCTTTCGAATGAGTTCTCCAAGAGCATTGCTGGCAATGACCTTCTGCTCCATGTTCGAGCTTGCCAAGCGACGAATAATAAATTGTGTGAGCGTAGGAATAAGTTCCCGCAGGGTACGAGGACTGGCAACCAATGCCTTCCAGACAGTGACGGATGCAGTGCGCACCAGACCCGAAGTATCGCACCTACATATGTACAACGCAGACAAGACCTTGTTTCGCTTCTCTTCTCCAAGTACTTCGAGTAGAGACTGGCCGGCTTCTTTGGCACCCTCTTCCACCTCTTCTTCTTCCACCTTACCACTGATACCAGTGAGGTTGAAGAGGAGGTCTCCAACAAGCTCGACGGAGCTGAGACGGATACGGTAGCTGTCGTCCGCAAGACCTCTCTCCAGTTCGGGAAGCAGGAGATCAATGGCCTTGGTAGCGAAATTCTTAACCAAGAGACGACCCGCGCGCAAGGCAGTTTCTCGGATTGATTCGACGTCGTCTGCAAGACCGCCAAGAATTGGGGGAATAATCTTGCTAAGATAGTTGGCAAAGCTGTTTCCGAAACAGACCGGCAAGAAGATGAAGAGCGACATGAATCCTTCGCGGACTGAAGCCCTGCTGCTGGCCACGTTCTGTAGGATACTTGGAAGCGTTTCCTCCAAACGTCCAGTTCCAAGACCTGCGAGGACTTCCGAAAGTGCCTGTGCAGAACCAAGTCGGTCTCCCGCACCTGTGTCGGACTTGAGTGTAGCCATAAGGCTTGGAATAAGATCGGGTAGCGCATCTTCTCCAAGCTTTTCCACAAGCGAACCAAGTGCTTTGGACGCGGTGGCACGCGTGGCTGGTACAGGGTCCACAATCGCAACGCGCAAACCAGCGACCAAAATTGGCAAATGAGAGATGAGATCTTTTCGCTCGGAAAGGTATGCCAAGCTTCCAATGATCTGGGAAGACTTTCGCTTGGTACCCGATCGATCTCCCAATCCTCGTTCCAGAATACGAACCACCAGAGCGAGAGATGGAGCATCTAGGAAATGGGCGAATTGAATCTTGATCAGTGCGTCGAGGGCATCGTCGGTGTATTTCGTAGGGTCGCTAAGAGCCTTGAGGATGATGTTGACGACACTCTTGATCTCGGGGTTGCTAATGACTTCTCCAAAGCGTTGCAAGCTTCGGTTTGCTGAAGCCCTTACTTCCTTGTGACTGTCTGTCAAGACGACAGTAAGAGGCGGGATAATATCGGGCAAGCTGAGAGCCAGCTGGTTCGGGTCCAGGTAGGCCATTGCGCCCAAAGAATCGCAGGCACCCTTCTTACTGCGCCACTGGTCCTCGTCGAGACCATCCAAGAGTATTGGGAGCACCTGCTTCACTCCAAAAGAACTGAGTGTGGAGAAAGAGGTTTTTGCTGCGTCAAGACAAGCCTCACGGACGTCTGCGCTGGTGTCACCAAATCCAGCGAGCAATTGTGGGACGAGCTGAATGACATACGGCTCAAACAAGCGGCCCATAATCAAGGAGAGCAGCTCATACGCTAGGTATACTCCCTGCCTCTGGTTGGGGTCCTTCTTGTTCTCACTAGCTCCCTTGAGCGTAGACATGATACGGTATTCTTTTAGCACAATCAAACCCTTTCCTCGGACAATTCCTGCAAGTCCGTAAGCAGCACCGCGCCGTGAGGCATACTTCTTGGACTGTAGCAACTGCTCCATCATCTGGTTAATGTATGTCGGAAGCTCCTGCTCCGATGTGAGAATTAGAGGCGGGAGGCATTGCGCAACGGCATATTGCACTGTCTCTGAAGGTGTACTGAGTGTCGACAACAACCTTTGCACCACCTTTGGGACTCGCTCATCTCCAGCAGGCAAATGACGGCCGAGTGCACCGTAAAGAATGACGACTGCTTCATTGACTTGATCATACATCTCAGATTTGCGATCAGGTGCTTCGAGCGCATTTTCGAAAAGTTCCATCAATGGCTCAACCTTGGTCTGCGCCTTCGCTGAGATGACTGATGTTGCTGCTTCTATCAATCCGTCTCGAACTGCGGGGCTGCGATCTCCTAGAGGGCCCTCATAGATTAAAAAGTTGAAAAACTCGGGGAGGTCATCGGGCTTGAATCCCGGAGTCATTTCCTTGAAGGTGAGCGCAATGCCATCTCTGCTCTCCCAAGGATCTCGCAGATCAACCTTTCGGGGCATACCATACTCGTCACGCTCTGGAACCCGCGGCTTGGCTTTCTCTGTGTATGATTCGCGAAGCCTCTTCAGAAGGTCGTCGAATGTCTCTGGGTATTTGGTTATGATCTCGCCGATAGATCGAGCAGCAGCCCGTCTAAGCGGTTTATCCAGTAAATCGAGATATGGTAGCATCTGTACACTCGCTTCTGGCTTCAATTCGAGATCATTCTCTTCCCAGATTGTCTGTGCAAGTTCTGCGTTTTCCGGTACATCGTCATGACAAGCAATCCAGATGTCTTCGCTAAATTTCATGCCGTTCATGTCTAGCTCAGCATCTATGGCTTGAAGAGTCGCTGTTCGGACACCGGTCTCTGGTACAATGGTTCCACGAAGCAGGGCTGTCAACTCATCGTTGGTAATGTTCGGAGCCAGACCACGAGCAAGATCTAAAAGACAATCCTTGATCAATTTATAGTGTTGCTGGTACCGTTGCATTGACCACACAAGAACCTCTAACATGTTTTTACGTGGAAGACGGGGGTCGGTGCCTGTAATCAATTAGTTCCCGGGCCTGGCCATTTGTAACAGGACACTTACAAGAGTTTGTATGGAATGCAAGAATTTCGATGGCGAGGATCAGCTGTTCATCAACTTCCTCAGCCGAGGATTTGCCTATACCACCCTTTTCCAAAACCAAGAAAATGAGGGGTAAGCAGTATGCGAGAGACACAGCGTCCAATGGTCTTTGTTCGCTCAAGAACCGAATTCGGTACATGACGCGTGTTACAAGGTCTGATAGCATCAGCACATATGAGCATATAGTCAAACATGAGCACATAGTCAAACGGGGCGTAATTCAACTTACCACCAAGGTCTTCATCCTCATACTCTTTCGCGAGTTGTATGGAGCCAATTGTTCGAAGTACAGCCACGCCAACAAATGGTCTCAGTGCACCCAAACGGCTAGAAATCTTTTCAGAACAGGCGATCAAGGCAATTGCCGGGACATCTCCTAGGAGAAGTCCAGCGCCAGCGCGCACAGCTTGAATCAAGAGATCCACGGCCGGACCCATCCACTGATCTGCATCGGTAGGGGGGCCAGTTGCGAGGCTTTGGATAATGCCCACTCCCCGCTTCATTTTTTGCTCGATACCAGACACTTCTTTCCTGATGGCTGATTCTTTAGCCAGCTGAGCATTGACCTTGGCTTGCTCATCTGCAGTGAGTTTCTTAGTCTGCCCTTTCTTTTGTGCCAGTTGTGCTCGGAGCTCCTCTTCCCACTTCAGAGTATCATAGTCCTTGGTGTTCTTGTCTATCACGACCGGCGCCTTCTTAGATAAGACATCGATGTAAGCTGTGCTTTCAGGAGTACGGAAAATGGCAGCTTCGGTCGGACCAACGGCTTCTAGCTGCTTTGGATCCAGATCTTGACTGAACTGCTTCACTACTGTGGGCAAGGCAGCATCTGGAGCAACGAAAGCCATGTCGGCGTAGGCACTATAGGCTGCCAAGCCAATAGCTAGAAATCGGTCGTTGTCTTTATTCTTCAAGGTACGTTAGTGATGAGATTTTCTGGGATTTCATAGGTCTACATACCTCTGTAGACTCATTGGCAGTCTGCATAAAGTCTTCCAGATTGTTCCGAACTACATCACCAGGGTCAACGCCCATGCGCAGACACAGCTCGATCCAAGATACTCGAGGAATGATTTCCTTTCTGGCCAAAACGACAAGGTTCATCGCTTGTTTGTGCAGAGTGGAAGGCTCGATGCTTACACCATGTTTCTTTATCGTATCTGGGGGCAGACAAATACAGGCTAGAACTGCTCCAAGCTCGCTAGAGCCTGTTTTGGATGCCAGTGCAGCGCTGTCCTTGTCCTCGAGCTCGTTTGATTTGTACCATGACCATATTCCGTCTATAATGCTGCTGCTGATCTTCTCTGGGGATACTTGGAGATACACTTGCGTCAATGCTTGTTTAGCAGCCGACTTTGCTTTAGCAGAGATGCTCTGCGATACGATGAGGAATATATACGCATGTGCCCATGAATCGCGGACATCCTTGGAGGAAGATTGGGTGACACTTGGCGCAACGGCACTCAGTGCAAGTAATGCAATCGAGACATCTTCCTCGGCGGATAGTTTCGAGTACACTTTCGGGTTGAGGATGAAGGAAGGCTTGGGCTGCGTGGCGAGAGATTGTGAGATGACATCGGATTTTTTGAAGATGGATGCTAATTTCTCATCCTTCATATTCTGGACTCTATCAATGAGAAGTGCAGCAACGTAGTGTCCTACTGTGGCTAAGCCACTTTGGGCTGCTGGAAGTGGATTAGTATTGACATCTTGCCAGAGCTCAACGAGCTTCGGAAGTGTGGCCTGGCAGAAGGCAAGTACATCTGGTTGGCTCTGCTGCTCTTCAGACAGATTCCACCAAATGTCTGCTGCCCGGACGGCCCAGAGCCGCTTAACAGGAACACGCTTGTCTCCCATGCCTTTGATAAAGGCATCAGATACCGCCTTGTCGAGGGCAACACCGTTGGCTAGACCGAAGTTCAGATGTGTTGTCATTGCTGACACTTCTGCAAGCACAGCTGGCTCACTCGCTTCCTTCAAGGCCGCAGCGGCAATGCCTACGGGAATTTTCTTGGACAGTGAGGGAGACTCGGGTAGCGCTGTAAGCATCTGAGCGTGCAGGACCTTCTGGTCAGCACCCGACACCTTGCCCTGTTTGAGAGGATTCAGGACTTCATCTGCCACTTTGTCAATCTTGTCGATATCCTTTGATTGTGAGGCGAGGGCCTTGAAGGTGCGTAGGACGCCAGCTCGAATCACCGGGTTGGTAGACTTGACGTTAGCCAGCAGCGGCTTCATCATGTTGCCCAGGAGAATGTCCGAGAGGTCCATGGACTCGGGCAGGGCAAGGATCATGGGCGAGACGATGTCGTTGAGCACCACTTCAGGTGCTCTCAGGAGAGCCTTTTCAATGGGTTGGAAGACATTGGTGCGCAGCTCATCCAGGGTAGGGAAGGTGTCAAAGAAGTCGTGCATGGCGTTGGAGATGTGTTGTGGGAGTTGGCTTCTCGAGCCGGTAATCTCTCTTGTGTAGAAGGCATAGTAGTCCTGCTTGTGCTTCTCGAGGAGCGGTTTGATGGTTGGCAGGCGAGAAGAGACGCCTGCGATGACGCCGAGGAAGACGGCATTTCCTGCCGTGGGAGCGGAGCCCTTTGCAGTGAGGGTAGTGACGAGTTTGGAAAGAGCGTCTTGGGCGATTGCCTCGGAGCGGAAGACAGCGCGCAGGGCCCGGCGAGTAGAGACAAGGGCAGAGTGTGCGAGGCGGCCGGCCCGGCGATCGCTGCCTGTGCCCACACACAACTCTATTGCGCGCGCATTAGCGAGGGCAACATTCAGTCCGTGGGTTGCCCACGCATCGGGCGACTTTGCGAGTTGCAGAAGCAGCACCGAGCACCAGTCGTTGAGCACAAAGGCATTGGAGTGGGCAATCCCCTTCTTCGCACACTCTTGCTGCAGGAACTTGACGATAGGAGGCAGCACCTTTGTTCCGTGCGGGCCCGTCACCAGCGACCTAAGGACGCCTTCGACAGCGCGGCGGGATTCGCGGTCATCGTATAGCGGATATGTCTCGAAAAGGGTTTCTAGGAGCGCTTGCAGGTCGGCAGTCACCAGCGCTGCTGCACAGGACAGAGTCTCGTCAGTCTATTGCTAGTCGTATACATGCACACACACATATATATGTGTGTGCGTGTGTGTGTTTTTGTGGGTGCATTGGGGCGTCCAGGCACTCACAGTCATCTGCGACCTGTTGCTGCAGGGCCGACAGCTCGTGGATGCGGCGCTTGGTGGAGCTCGTGATGAGCTTCTGCCACAGTCTGTCGCGGTCCAGGGCCTGGGCTTCAGCATCCCCATTCACGGCCATGTCGTCCAGTCCATACGAAAAGGCCAGATGCGGATGCGGGGAGTCGGCGGGGTGAGTGGTGAAGAGCAACAATCGCGAAATGATAATGCCAAGATTTCTCGTCTATTTGCCCACCTGCAACCTACATACTCGGCACCATGACATCGCTGCTTGGGGCTCAGTGCTCAGTGCTCAGGGCCGTGTGGATCGCCTTGCCATCACCAAACCCCCACCACTGGCCTCGTCTTTACCGCCCGACGCCTAGCTGCTGCTTCTCCTCCAACTGAGCGCCCTGATGCGTCCCGTCTGTACCTCAGCCCTGCCCAATCTTGATCTCGCTCGGGATCAGGCTCCGAGGTATTCTATACGGCAGCCCGCTTGAACTACATCCCTGCCCATCACCTCAATTAGCACCCCCGTATCATATCAATTAGCCAAAAAGAGAAAAGAGGAAATTCGCCCCAACCCTTCCCATGGCTAAAAAGAAGAAGCCAGCCGGCAATCCTGCACGCGGCTTTGCTACCACGTCTGTGGCCAGCAAACCTAAGCCTGAGAGGTCTGCCGCTGACGCCCCGACCAAAGAAGTGTCTCAAGTGCAGTCAAAAGAAAGTCAAGCAGCACCAGAGCTGCCATCTCAGCTACCCCAGCAGCCTACATTACCAAAAGAGGCAATTGCACAAACTCCCGAAGAGCTCGAGGCCCAACTCGAGCGCGATGAGCTTCAATTGTTAGTTGAAAAGCATGCTGCCAAAGTACGCCGCGAATCCAGTCGCCATGTTACACGCTTCCAGACCGACCGCAGGCTTCTGCGCAGCCAGTCTTATTCTATCGCTATTCATGAATGGCTGCCCGGAGAGATCTTGGACAGCATCATACTCCTAGCACAGGCCGAGTCCAATGATTCAAACAGGAGACAGGGCCAACAGTCTTTTCAGAAAACTTTGACCGAAGAAGATGCCATTTACAAATTATGGACGCTTGATTTGACCCTCCGTGAACTTGGCTTCGCAAACAATCACATCGAACCTGTCCTGACATGGCTCTGCGCCAATGCTGCTGGTGTCGATGCATCTTCTGGTATATGGGGCTTTCAAGAAGCCTTGGAATGGCTTGCACTCGACCAGTGTGAAAATTTCAATTTTTCCTATGAAGAGTCACCGCCCAAACGCGCAGATCTCGACGCTCCTCCTTCGCGACCTGGTAAGCCATCCACCTCCATGTAAACTTTCGTGCGCCTCGTTAACCAAAAATAGTTACACCACCCCGTGAGCCACTGGCAAAGACCGCAGCCACACCAGTAGTCTCAACATCTGCAAAAGCCAATGGCTCTACGCCTCTGGAAAATGACCAAAGTGATATCCATGTCAGCGATATCGACAGCGACATTGACAGCGACGACCTCATCCCCACCTATCTCAAGATCAAGAGCAAACTTTACAAGATTGATCCACAGCTCGTAGAAACAAACACAAGAAAATCACAGAAGGCCGCAAAGTCGAAAAAGCCCGAGCCTGTTCCTCCTCAGACATCAGCTGTTCGAAAATTACTTTCTCAGTTGCAACAGCTGAGGTCGGATACCCTATTCGATGAAGATGAAGCAGAGGTACAATGGCCTGCTAGACGAAATCAAATTGCTCAGAAGCAAGCCGAAAAACGGCAGCGAAACGGCACACAGCCCCAGGTCCTACAGGGGCAGAAAGAGAAGGATAAAAAGCAACCTCCAAAACCTACTGAAGCTGAAGTACCGGCAACTGAAGCATCCCCAGCTGCTAGTCAAGACGAGGAGGATATGTATTTACTCGGTGAGATGTTCTCTGCAGTTCCTGATTCGCCACCAAAATTGGAAACTATACCCAATGTTGCAGGTTCTGTTGATGTGACTTTACGTGACTTTGGCAAGGCAAGCGGATTATCTCCTCGCAAAGTGCTCGAAGAGGCGGTTCGCTCAAGGTATGCGACAAATGATTTCCGTTTTGAACATATCAGCTAAACATCGTTAGGGACTCTGGTGCGCGTTTGTCATATGAAATTATTTCACCTACCGTGTATACTTGCCGGCATTCACTTACTATCACTTGGTCAAAGGATGTCGATGTCGAATACGATATCGAAATTGCTGGAGTGACTACGACTCCCTATAGAAAGCAAATTACATTCGCGGCAATCGACCTTGCAACCGTATCCGCCGAGCAAAGTGAGAGTTACATCTCAGTTGTTGCACTTTTCTCCATATCTGTTGCCTCGCCCAAGGACGAAAAGGTTTTTCTACGACTGCCACCAAACTGGAGAGAACTTTATAGAGAATTTCTCGAAAGTCGAAAAACGCGTCTGGATGTTGCAGATCGCGATGCTATAAAGCGCTACCGTTCATTCGTCCAGGATCAAGTTGAGAATGAAGAGTCGGATGGTGTTGTTTTTACGAATCGCTTCAAGATGCGCAACCAGGCCGCTACGGGCTCCAGTGGATCAAACTCGGGGTACAACACGCCAATACGTCAACACGAGAGTCTAAGAGGGCTATGGGCTACCAAAGTCTCTACTCCTTCATATCAAAACATGCTTGTCGCCCGATCAAACCTTCCAGTCTTTGGTTTCAAGGAGCCCATTCTGTCGACCGTGGACAAGAACCAAGTGACCATAATTTGCGGTGAGACTGGGTGTGGAAAGAGTACGCAAATACCAGCCTTTGTTCTCGAGCACGAGCTTGTACAAGGCAAGGCATGTAAAGTCTACTGCACTGAGCCCAGACGAATCTCCGCTATTTCGCTTGCGCAACGCGTGAGTGAGGAGCTGGGCGAGGGGCCGAAAGATCTTGGGACTATGCGCTCACTTGTTGGTTACGCAATCCGACTTGAGTCCAAGATGTCATCACAGACTCGTCTAGTATACGCAACTGTAGGTGTTGTACTGCGCATGTTGGAGTCTTCGGGAGCTTTACAAGAGGTTACGCATTTGATCATTGATGAGGTCCACGAAAGGTCCATTGACACGGACTTTCTCCTGGTTATTCTACGGTCGTTGATGGTACGTCGGCCTGAATTAAAGGTGATATTGATGAGTGCTACCGTTGATGCCGCCAAATTCTCACGTTACCTCAACGACGCACCGATCCTGACAGTGCCTGGTCGTACCTTTCCAGTGCAGACACGATACCTTGAGGATGCTATCGAGCTGACGCACTATACGAGGGCATCCGAGCAGAACATCAACACTGCTACCAGCGACAACGACGAGGATGATGAAGTCACAAGTGATAGGTCTGGAATTCCTAGCAAACTCCCTGGTTATAGTGCTGCAACGCGCAATGTGCTGTCGAACTACGATGAGTACGCCATTGACTACGATCTAATTACCCGTCTTGTTGAAACAGTCGCCTACGACCCGCAACTGAGTCGCTTTAACAGCGCCATTCTTGTTTTTCTTCCAGGTATTGCTGAGATCCGCCAGCTAAACGATATTCTGGCTGGCCACCCTTCCTTCAAAGCCGATTGGTATGTATATCCGTTACACTCTACAATCTCAAGCGAGGACCAGCAGGCTGCATTTTTGATTCCTCCACCGGGCGTGCGCAAGATTGTGCTTGCGACAAATATTGCAGAAACTGGAGTAACGATCCCGGACATTACCTGTGTCATCGATGTTGGCAAGCACAAGGAGATGAGGTTTGACGAACGGAGACAGCTCTCACGTCTGACGCAGTCGTTCATCTCAAGAGCCAATGCGAAGCAGCGCCGTGGCCGTGCAGGCCGTGTTCAGGAGGGATTGTGCTTCCACCTGTTTACGAAACACCGTCACGATAACCTGATGGCTGAACAACAGACGCCAGAGATGTTGAGATTGTCACTGCAAGATCTGGTCATGCGTGTCAAGATTTGCAAGCTGGGGGATATCGAGGCAACACTTGCTCAGGCGCTCGACCCGCCCTCGTCTAAGAACATCCGGCGTGCCATTGATGCACTTGTGGAGGTTGACGCGCTCACGCCAAGTGAAGAGCTCACGCCACTTGGCCACCAAATTGCAAAGCTTCCATTGGATGCACACCTAGGCAAGCTCGTGCTGCTTGCCTGTACTTTTGGCTGTGTCGATGTTGCCATCACCATAGCTGCGATTCTCTCTTCCAAGTCTCCCTTTGTGACACCTTTTGGTGCAAAGCAGCGTGCTGATATAGCACGCCTTGGATTCAAGAAAGGCGACTCGGATCTACTGACAACGTACAATGCGTACAAGGCCTGGAGATCAGTATGCATGGCAGCTGGCCGATCAGAAATGCAATTCTGCCACAAGAACTTCCTCAGCGCTCAGAACCTAGGCAACATCGAGGATCTCAAAGCACAGCTGCTCTCGTCGCTCGTAGAAGCAGGCTTCGTGCAGCTGACGCAAGATGAACGCCGGGCCTTGAACGGGTACAGAAGCACGTCGCGCCACCGCGTATTCGTCGAAGTGCCAGCCCAATACGACGCCTACTCGGACAACGATATCCTCGTCAACTCAGTTATCGCAAAGGCTTTTTACCCCAAGATGCTGACGCGAGAAGGTAAAGGATGGCGCAATATATCCAACAACCAGACTGTCAGCCTAGCACCCACATCTGTCAATAAAGGCTCGTCAACAGCACATTTCCTGTCATACTACCACATTATGCAGTCGAGCAACAAGTTCTACAACGCACACTCGACATCGGTTGCGTATCCGTTCGCCACGGTTCTCATGGTCGCCGCAGACCTGGATTTCAAACTCCACGCCGGCGTCATTAGTTTACCGGGCAACGTGGTCCGGTTCTCCGTGCGAGAATGGCGGGCAGCAGTGGGTCTCAAGGTGCTACGACGCAGGGTCAAGGAGATCCTGGCGAATAGCTGGAAGAATCCTGCGCGGCAGTTGAGTCATCGCGAGCAGGAATGGTTGGGGTTGTTCTTCAGGATTTTTGAGCAAAAGTTTGAAAGGGAAGAGAGGATTAGGGAAAAAGCGGCGGGGAAGGCGAAGTAGAGAGTAGAAAGTATTTGCAATGGCATGGATATTTTTTCACCAGGGTGTTGGTAGTTATGTTAATTGTTTGCTTGAATAAGCTCAATTGCAAAAGGGTATGTATGTAAAGAGGAGGATTGCTGTTTTATACAGATGGCTTCTCAAACTCAGCCTTGCCATCCTTGATGGTGGCATATCTTACTGTGCCAGATGAATCTGTGTTTGGTATGGGTGCCTTTGTGCCTTGTTCGCCAATGGACTTGATCTCTTCCTTGATCTTCCTCATCATGGCGTTTTCGACGGCTTCAGGCGGGCTGTCAGCAATTTCATCGACGTCTCTCAGTGTGAGAACGTCGCTGATGCGTGAAGCACGCGACTGGACAAGCATGGTGGTTGGGCCCTCGAAGCGGAGGAAGAGCTAGGCAATGTTATTCAGCATGTCCAGGAGAAAGTGTAGGTCATGTGTAAACGCACCCTGTCTCCCCAGACTGTCCTCCGCATCCATGTCTTGAGGGTGTGGTATGTGGTGGCTAGAGCGCGCCATGTGGCCGTCTTGCTCATTGTTCGGAAAAACTGTGTGTTCTGAACCAGCGAGCCAAAGCCCAGATCTGGAACTTGTAATCGCACATTGGAGGATTTGAAGCGGAAGGGAACGGGTGGGGTGTTGGAGGCTGTGTATGCTACTACGTTGCTGCGTAGTGGGGTTAGTCAAAAATGGTGAATTGTCTATGTTCACGGCAAAGTGACATACCTGGGGTGGGCTACATAGCTCTCACCAGCCTTGACATGGACCTGGTAAATCTGGCCGTTTCCCGTCAGTGCAAGCAGGCCCCGGCCTGTGATATATGTGTTTCCCCAATGTGCCAGGCCGAGCTTGACATTGTATTGCGGCTTCAGCTTCAATGTGAGGCCACTCCACGCAAGCAGCGCCTGCCTTTGGCTGATGATCCAGTCATCCCTTCCGTCTAGGTTTACCGAAACAATACTCGATATTGGGGTCTTGGTGGAGATGAGGGCTGTGACGGGGCTGGTCGACGACACCTTCTGGTAGAGGAAGGGAATGCCGACGGGCGCGCGCTGAAAAGGCTCGAGGACAGACAGAGTGGAGAGGGTGTTTTCCGACTTGCCGCTGAGGCCCACAAGGGTGCCCCGGCGGGTGTAGAGCGTCTGCGAGGCCGAGAGAGAGACGGAGAGGAGGGAGAAGGGCGTGCCTATGACGTCGAAGCGGGCGTCTGCGCAGGCCGAATATTTTAGCAGGGTCGCCTCGCTAAGGCCACAGAGGAATGCATACCGGGCGTGTGCATGGGCGTGGCGGTGCTCTCAACACTGACTGCCTGCTGCAGGCTTGGTTCTGGCGACAGGCTGGTGGCCGAGATGTTGATGCATCGCGCCGCAATTGATGGGCGAGTAGCGGCTGCACATGTGCGAGCCAGGTTCGCCCAGGGCGAGGCAGCCGATCGTAACATGGCCGTGCCGGGGAATTGGCGTGTATGTGTGGGTGTCGAGATGGGCTATTGGAGTAGCAACAGCAATGGTGGTTGTATGTATTATTATTGTTATTATTAGCAGCAGTATCGGCCGGAATTAATTAGTCGTTATGATGCAAGCCCGCCCGCCCGCCAGCCAGCCGCAAACGCGCTAGACAAGGTGGGATGGTCTGCATCCATGTCTGGTGGGCTTCTCCAGGTACTCTCCATATGACGTGCTCGTCTTCCTCTCTTCCGCCACTTTTGTTCAAGCAACTGAACACACACGCGGATTTCTTGTTCTTTTTCCTTGCTCCAGGCGTCTCTAACATGTCAGTGCCGTCATGTTAATTCCACCTCTTGCCCGCGCCGCCTGTCGGCCGGGTCTTCACGCATCCACGCTGCGCCTTCACCCTGTACACCACGGCATCCGCGTCTTCACTACGTCTCCTCTGCATAGAAAAGACGCTCATGGCGAGCGGCCAAAGCCAGGCTCTCAGCCTGCACTCGAGGCTACCAAGCCCGCAGCCAATGTGACCACCGCAAAACCCAAAGTTGCAAAGACAGACCCATTACTCCAAGAACAGCTCTTGACCAACAAGGAGCAGCGCAAGGCTGACTGGGCCATTATCAAGGAAATGTCGCAGTATCTTTGGCCAAAGGATAACATGGGTACCAGATTCAGGGTTGGGCTAAGTGTGGGGTTGCTGGTTGGCGCAAAACTACTCAACGTGCAAGTCCCCTTCTACTTCAAGAGCATTGTAGACGCCATGAACATAGATTTTGCTGCTGCAGGCGGTACCGCGACTACAGTGGCAGGCTCCATGATTATCGCTTGTAAGCTAGACCCAGCAATGCATACTTGTCCCATTTTGGCTGAGACTGCGATCAGACGGCTTGACCCGTATCGGTGCAACTGTATCCCAAGAACTGCGAAACGCCGTCTTTGCCAGTGTTGCCCAAAAGGCCATTCGCAGGGTGGCCTGCAGTGTCTATGAACATTTACTAAGACTGGACCTGAGTTTCCATCTATCAAGGCAAACAGGAGGCCTCACAAGGGCCATTGATCGTGGTACAAAGGGTATCAGTTTCTTGCTAACTGCCATGGTCTTTCACATATTCCCCACTGCACTTGAAATTTCACTTGTATGCGGCATTCTGACATACCAATACGGTTGGCAGTTTGCCCTCATCACCGGCACTACAATGACTGCTTACTCTGTCTTTACCATCATGACTACCTCGTGGAGGACAAAGTTCAGAAAACAGGCTAATGCTGCTGATAACAAGGCAGCTACTGTTGCAGTCGACTCCATGATCAACTACGAAGCTGTCAAGGTATTTCTTATGAACAAGTTTTCTAATATTTTCTACTAATGTGTGCAGTACTTCAACAATGAAAAGCACGAAGTCAAGCGTTATGACAAGGCCCTCCAGGACTACGAAAGAGCCTCCATCAAGGTCGCCACTTCCCTGTCCTTCCTCAACTCGGGTCAAAACATTATATTCTCTTCTGCTTTGACTGCCATGATGTATCTCGCTGCCAACGGCGTCGCAACCGGACAACTGACCGTCGGCGACCTTGTCATGGTCAACCAACTCGTTTTCCAACTCTCCGTGCCCCTCAACTTCCTCGGTTCCATGTACCGCGAACTCCGTCAGAGTCTGCTCGACATGGAAACTCTCTTCAATTTGCAAAAGGTAAACGTGACCGTCAAAGACAAGCCCAACGCTCCTCCACTCGTCCTCAAGACAGGCGAAATCAAATTCGAAAACGTATCCTTTGGCTACCGTCCCGACCGCCCGATTATCAAAGACCTTACTTTGACCATTCCCGCTGGTAAGAAGGTCGCTATTGTCGGTCCTAGTGGCTGCGGAAAATCCACCATCCTCCGCCTGCTGTTCCGCTACTACGACCCGCAGCAAGGCCGCATCTTGATCGACGGCCAGGATATCCGCGACGTTAATCTAGAGAGTCTACGTCGTGCAATCGGTGTGGTACCTCAAGACACTCCTCTCTTTAACAATACCATCCAGCACAACATCCACTACGGCAATCTAGACGCCACACAAGACCAAGTCCGGGAGGCAGCACGACGGGCCCGTATCGATGAGACCATTGCGCGATTCCCCGATGGCTACAACACCATGGTTGGCGAACGAGGCATGATGATTAGCGGTGGTGAGAAACAGAGATTAGCCATTGCGCGATTGGTCTTGAAGGATCCGCCGCTCTTGTTCTTTGACGAAGCTGTACGTCCCCTTTTTGCCCCCACTTCCCACACAACTGTTTCCCCCTTTTTTCTGACTAACAATGCGATATCTTAGACTTCGGCACTAGATACCCACACAGAGCAAGCACTCCTTTCTCACATCAATTCGCTCGTTAGAGAAAAGAAACGTACTTCGGTCTTTGTTGCGCATCGCCTTCGCACGATTTACGACTCTGATGTTATTATTGTGCTGAGTGAGGGCAGGGTTGCTGAGAGTGGGACGCACCAGCAACTTATTGATAGAAGTGGGTTGTATAGTGAGTTGTGGAGTGCACAGGAGACTATGTTTGTGGAGGAGAAGGAGGTGGAGAGTGCAGAAGGAGAGAACAAGGTAAAGAAATAAGAAAGTAAAATACATAAATTACTTAACTTTTGTTAAATCAGGCTCTGTAGATAGGGTGACTAAGCCTTCTCAGTTCATTTGAGCAAATCGTGTATTACATTCATACCGCAAGACCCATATCCTCGCACTTCCTCAGCGACATAAAGATCTACTACATCCCTTTCCTAAGAGTTCGCAAAATCCCATAAACCCCTGACATTCAAAAGACTATTACATACACAGCAACTCCAGTACACGACTTCCCCCTCTTACTCCGCCACCTCAGCCGCAATCTTCAAAAGCTCCTCGACACTCTTCCTCGCATTCTTCGGATCCTTGGCAACATTCTGCCAAATCTCGCCATGCCTCGGTTCCGCCAGCGCCGCCTTAGCAAGCGTATCCTGCAACTTCTCCTCCGTGCCATGTTGTAACAGGAACTTGTAATACCACACCCACGCATCGCCAAAGTCGCTATCATGCGTAACGGCCTTGACGAACCAGGTTGCCGCTTTATCGAGGCGGCGCTCGGCCCAGAAGATGCGGCCGACGACGCAGAAGAGCAAGGCGTCTTTTTCAACTTTCTTAATGGCTTCGAGGGCGCGGGGTTTGCGTTGCGTGCGGGATTCGAGGTGCATGATTTTCTCTGCCCAGAGAAGCCCGGATTTGGGGCATTGTTGGAGGGCGCCAGCCATGAGTTGCTGCGCTGCGCTGATGTTGTTTTGGCGGCGCTCGAGGCGTACTTGTTCGAGGAGGATTTGCTCGGATTTGGGGTTCTGTTGGCGGCCGCGGTCGAGGGTTGAGCGGGCTTTGACGATGGCGCCTTGTTTGACTTGGAGTCGGGAGAGGAGGATGAAGAGAACGGGGGCTTTGGGGGCTGCTCGGGTGCCAATGTTGAATGCCTCGTGGGCTTCGGGGAGTTTGGATAGCTGCTCGTAGACTTGGCCCTTGATCGCGTGGAGCTTCCAACTGCCTGGCCAGTTCTGCAACCCTTGGTTGCAAATATCAATGGCCATCTCAAAGTTTCCTAGTTGTCGTTCAAGCACCGCAGACTTCATATAAATGCGATCTGTAGCTGCAGATTCACGCGCTACTTGCAGGAAGCTACGCGCTTGTTCGTAGTTACCGGCATCCACCTCAAAGTCAACCGCACGCGTATAGAGCATCTCATTACCGGGGAGCGCCTCGAAACTTCGGCCCAGCACCTTGCGAGCTCCTTCAGGGTCGCCTGACTGCCACATTTCTCGAGCATAAAGCAACCAAAGCGATTCTGATGTCGGGCAGGCATTAACTGCCCGTTCAAGTACGCTAAGGAGTGTGTCCATGGTACCGTGATGCTTCTCGAGGTCGGCAAATGCATGCCAAATGGTCGTACTGTAAGGGAAAACGGCAACTGCAAATCCTAAAATAGCCCTGGCTGTCTCTGGCTTATTTCGATTTAAAACGCTTTTGGCATCCTCCAGCCAGATATCTCGGCGTTCGTCATCTTCGTCAAGACCCCATCCAACAGTTGCCTTGATAATGGCAGTTGCTGTACCCTTGTCGCCCTGCTCTTCACAGATTTCTGCCTGTGTGATCCACTCTTCTCGCTTGATCATTGCATTCTCTTTGATAAGGGACTTCACAGCTCGAGTCATGATCGTGTCCAGCATTTCCACCTTTCCCAGCTCTTCCTGAAGTCGACAGGCATGTATCCAAATGGCCCAACTGGTGGGAATGGCTTTGCGGGCTTTGTTGAGAATCTGTTGTGCAGCCTCTGGTTCTGATGCACGCGCATACGAGATCCACAACTCCTCAGATAGCGGAACGGTCTCGGTTGCTTTGGCGAACAAAAGTCGTACAGCGTCAAGCTCCTCCGTATCGTTGATCAGCGTTTTCCACAGTTCTACACTTTGAGGGTTGTGATCCAAAGCCTGTCGAGTAACCTTCTTTCGCGCCGCAGGTGTCTGCTCTAGGTCGATCGCTGCTTGCCACAGCTTAACGGCCTTTGTGTTTTGCTTGATACCGTTTGCTGCAATGACTTTTGCATTGTGTAGGTTGTCACGGTTCAACCGAATTGCTTCCTCCCAGACTACGACGGATCGAGGGCAAAGCTCACAACCTCGGGCAATGACCTTCTTAGCAGTGTGAATCTTACCAGCCACCTCTTCCAATCGTGCTAGCGCAACATATCCAGGACCGTTGTGTACGTTAGTCTTGACAGCAGACTCTAAAAGCACGCGTGCCCGATTGATGTCCTCTACTGGTACCTCTTCGCCCATGGCCTCCTTCTTGCTTAGGGCAGTCATGTATCCCTTAGGGTCTACCGATGTTGCTATTCCAGAAGTTGTCGAGGTCTGGGTGCCGGGCATACTAGCTGCTGAGTCGAGTCGTACCGTCAGGGCGGAAAGTTGGGCTGCACCAATACTTGCGAGGTTTGTCGTCATACCATCGGCGTCTCCCGTGGATATCGATGTATTGAGTTCGCCACTCTTGGATGCGGCAGACAGCACACTGTCTGGGACTGCATAGGATCTTGCATTTGCCATGCGGGCTTCACGCGCACGCTTGGCTTTACCCGTCATGTCTCCGACCTCAGGCAAGGCTGCCCATTCTTCTTCAGATACGCCACCAAGGGCACGTTTTAGATCGGCGAATTGGAGTTGGATTTTAGGGTTGTTTCGTTCGTATTCTTCGCGTTCTTTCTGCTCTCGGGCTTCCCTACGCCGGACACAATCGGTATCTGTTCGTGGGAAAAAACACGATGAATACTTCGACAGTAAAGATAGAGGGGAGGGGCAGTGGCAAAGAAACAGGATGTACTAACCTTCTGACTCTGCGACGTTTGTCCATTTTCTCATCGACTTCTTGGTATATGCGATCTGCCTCGTCATCCTCCTTGTCGTAGTTCATACCACTTGAGAAGAGGCCGACTTCGTTATCAGGGTCCTGGAACCGGTCTTCATCTTCATCCCTCTCTTCCTCCTTCTTTTCGGTAACACCGTACGCAGATGGGGCGGCTTGGCCTAGCGATGCGGCGCGCTTTGCTAGCATCTCCTTCATCTGCTCCTCGGACGGACCCTCACGAGCTGGACCGAGATCGCTTCGGGTTGTGAAACCCGTAGCTCCTCTGCCCAATCCAGCTACATAATTTTCCGGTGCCGGCATCGATAAGAAGTCGCGTCGACTCATGTTGGCGGTGTTTGTGCGGTTCTCAGATAGAAATGGTTAAGCCCTGGGCTGGATAGATGCGCAGGATGCGCCAAAGACAACGGCAGTCTGACCGTGGAACACCTGGAAGACGTGGAAAAGTGGTCGCCAAGATTACCGGTACCCGTCCTACTGTCTTAGGACAGAGTTGTGTGTGATTGCTAAGTTTGATGTTGGAAGCGGCGTTGAGCCGACGCGACGTCGATAATAATTTGAGACTAAGTTGACGCGCATCACGTGCAGCACAGCTCCAGTCACGCTAGCCCAAAAGGTATGTTTGCGACAGGCTGTTTCTTCACATGCGATCAATTAAGAGTCGGATGCATGATCATTGTGTTGACCCCATTGAAACCAGAGACTAATATGTGTTACAATATCTAACTTCCGAAGCAGGCCGTATGAGCCAGAAGAGGACATCTTTGATTCCAAAAGCAGTGCATGATCGTAGCGCTCATACTTCATATACCGAATTCCTTGACATGATCTCTACAACATCGTAACGTGCATTCTCGGTGGTCCAACCAAACTTGAGCTCAGTAGTACTTCACATATATTCCTGTAGCGTGGTTTTGCTCACTATGACCACCCTCGCTCAAGGCGCGGCGGTTTAAGGTGCTGGCGCTTTCCCATTCGCAGCCTGGAGGGCATGGCGTGGGGAGATGGGTGGTAGTGGTGGAGTTGGCTCCTCAGCCGCAGCTACTACATCGCCTCTCAAGGACCGCCCACTACGACGCGTTAGTATGCATGTAGATAAGAAATGCATCGATCTTGCCTTTTCGTTTTTCTCAGCTTTCCCCCAAACCACTTCTTGAGACTCCGACTCGTGGATGGTCGTTCGGGCTCTGGGGCATGGGATATATCTGACTGCATTACACTACTCGCCTGACTGTGCGGGCTGAGCTGGCTAGCCTCTGGTGTTGCGTCATCGTCCTCGAGCGGCGGAGCCCACCTTTCGACATCACCATTGACTACAACAAACCAGGCCAACTTTTCTCCTGGTGCAACCTTATTCCGCAGCTCAGTGATGGCAGCGCGTTGGTCGTCGGTTGTTTCAGCACCCTGGACTTCTTCTATATCTACCCCAAGCTTAACTTCGTGCACAATGTCACAGACGTATGCGTGGGGCTGGTCTTTGATAGTAAAGTCGTCAGGATCGTATTGCTCAATGAATTGCAGGTTTGGCAGCTGGGCCATTGTCTCTGGCCATTGGTCCTTGAAGTTCTCCGTCATACAAGCAACTGTCGCTGGGGCCATGAGCCACTCCGGGGCAGCATCGTCGAGGTTCTGGAGAATGATGTGTATGCGAATCTGTGCACGCGGCCACCGGAACCCATGTACAAGCCAGGTGGGCATGTCGGAACACTACTACGCGCAACCGAGTCGCAACTTCAAAGGGAAAAGCGCAGTGGACGGGAGAGTATTGAAAAGTGGCTTTGAAGGAAGGGGCAGATCTTGGGGTGTGGATGCAAGTAAGCAGGGACAGACATAGTGGACAAGGCGCTCAACAGACTCCGGTGTACAGGTCGTACATGATTGTTTGCAAGCCAGGGTCAAGTTCCGAGGAGAGGATTTTGGCGTGGTCTAGGCAAAGCCAGCCGACCGTGGGCGACTTGTCTGTCCGGATACGCGCGCTAAGAAAAGGAAAAAGGTAGCGAATGCGAAACGAGACAGCACAATGCCCGGGCAATAAATCAAATCACGAAATGGGCAATGGGCCCCGATTGGGTTTACATAGTACTTCTGTACATACACGGTTGCTGTGCCGAGAGGGTTACGGGGGGAAGTCGGGACTAGCACTGGGATCAGGAGAGCTTGCGACGATCCATTGCAAGCTACCGTCCAGCCCCGCCCACGCTAATGCAACGTCGCTCCCGATTGTATGTACACAGACTAGGTGTAGATGATCACATACTATAGTACAGTCAAGTAGACGACGTGGTGGAAACATCAGACTGAACCATATCCACTTCACACCATCCATCCGGACGTGGCATCATGCCTCTGTAGGTCCTCGTCCACCTTGCGCCACACTACGCTGGAGTTCCTAACGAGCATATAGGCACCTACTCGGCAAGAAGGTATGCGATACGACTCTTACTTCGTAGCAAATCAACCCTAACCCACTCCCTAGTCATGGAACGTCTACAACGCCAACAATGTAGCGCGTGTCAAGGCCGACGAGGCCGCAGCCGCCGCCCGCGAAGCTGCCCATGAGCAGCGCATGCAAGAGCTCGACGCCCAACGACGCGCTGCCATTCTACGCGGTCAAACGCCTCCACCGCTGCCTGAGGAAGCCCCACCCAAGCACTCAGATGCGCGGGCTTCGAAGAACAGAGACGAACGCGGATATGGCCCAAAGAGGAGGAAGCTTGCCGGTGAGGATGACACCGACATGGACATACGCCTGGCCAAGTCCATCGCAGCTCCGGATGACGATGACAAACGCAATGCCAAGGTCTTGAAACTACGAAGCACAGCCAGCGATGCTCCTCTGCACGACCATGACGGCCATATTGACTTGTTTCCAGTCGACATGAAGGAGGCTCTGAAACGCGAGAAGAACGCCGAGGTCGAGAAGGAGAAGCGCAAAAAGGAAAGGGTTTTGGAAGACCAATACACCATGCGCTTCTTGAATGCTACTGGAAGAGGCGGAATAGAGCAGCCCTGGTACGCGGCTCAGCAGAAACCCTTGCGGGATGATGGGACGGACCCAGACAGCGCACGCGATGTAGCAGCATACGATGGATTTATGAACAAGGATATCTGGGGCAACGAAGACCCACGACGCACGGAGAGGGAACAGGCGCGCATATCATCCAATGACCCCTTTGCTTTTATGCAGCAAGCTCAAGCCCAGTTGAAGAAGGCCAAACGCGACAAAAAGCTATGGACCGAGGAACGTGACCGGGAGTTGCGAGAACTACGAATGACGCAAGAACAAGAAGAGAGTAGGAGCAGACATCACAAGAGGAAGAGAAAAGACGATCATGATGACAAGACCCGTGATCGTGATTCTACTCCATCCTCACGACACAAGCACCGTCATAGAAACCGGAGCCGTAGCCGGGACGGAAGCCACCGTAAATCTTCACATCGCAGTGAAAGGCGACGGAGTCGTAGCAGAAGTGTAGAACGGGACCGGGATCGCTCACGCGAAGGGCATCAAAAGTCGAGGACGAAGTAGCGTCAGAGTACCCATCCAGAGACTATGAAGAAATTGTCATTTTCTAATATCGATTACATGAAGAGAGACCGAATCCCAGCCATATGATGCTTGGTTAAAATGAATAGATTAATTTCGTCTTCATCATTATCATCCCCGGTTTTTGAGTATTAACCCTACCTTTGATATAGTATCAGCCTGTTTTTCAGGCATTGAATACATGAAATTTGTAGCAAGCAACCAGCTGTAGAAAGAAAAGTTGAGATCGTAGAACTGGTAGAATTGTAAAAATTTTAACGTACGTATTCTAATCAGATTCGAGGTAGACGTTTTATTTATTTTTTTCAGGAACAGATATGTTAGGAAAATCAGTTGAAGATTTCTGTTACCCTTTCAGCACTGAATATATAAAGAAACCCTACATTTGTCTGCATCTTTCTTTTTTGCTTTGGTTGTCTACTATTGTGATGTATGTTGTCACGTACACGTGTTAAGATTAATAAAGACGAAATTGAATATGCGTGTTGGCACGGCAAAGGCCTTAGTTGAGTCAAACAACTGCAGTTGCATAAAACGGGAAGAAGAAGACTGAATTCTATATACACAGCTGCAGTATCGAGTATATGTATATGCTAAGCTACTGGGGTCCGTGCGTTATGTGCGGTGGCCTATGCCAAGAGTCGTCAGCACTGAACTCTTGAGGTAACACCGAGGTCGTTAGTTCGACCCCGATATGTATATCCTGTTAGAATTAGGTCCTTTGCGATAGTATGACTATGTAATGGATGATTCTGTTGGGGCTAAAAGTGGTTGTTGAGTGTGTAGATTGCTAACTATGTATAGCTCGGCTGATATAGGGTGGCGCCAAGTCATGTGACCTAGCGTCCTCATGACATGTGATCGGAGTATTTTCAACACAATGTGTATTGCGGGGCAAACGTGACCTAAGCGAACATATGTCTAAATACCTCCTATGGCTGAGCATCCGTAGTCTCGTTCTTTCCTTTTGACTCTTTCCTTATTTAATAATAAATCAATTTAAATGTTGCCTGGTCTTTCCTTATTTATATGGATTTACTAATGGATAATGAAAATTTGGTAACTATAATAATTGGAAAGCATAATCAAGAATAGATTCCTAACAAAGCGTGGTAAGTGTTGGGACATATATTAGAATCGAGCTGACGACACCAGTCTTACTTTGGTCTTGCTACAGGCATACAAGTCCCAGCAAGGGCATACGCGTCTCAGCACGGGAACACATGTTTCAGCAGCTGCAGCCTTACCTGCTACTGCTGAGTATATAGCTACGTCGATAGCCCAGTAGCTAGTCGAATCAATCGAGTCTTCATTTAGTGTTTTGACTCAACTACACCCTTTATCGTGCCAACAGTAAAAAAGTTTCTGTTTTCTGATCCTCATCTCCAAATGATGAAGATTTCAATTTTGAATTTTTGCGGATTTTTGTGAGATTGGGATGAAAAGAAGCCGTAAGGTTAAGACCACTAGGCCACTTTACCAAGATTCAGTGTAGAGATTATTGATTTTCGAAGTCATGACGAATTCTATAGGTAAAAGAATGGGTATATTGCATATAAAAAACTACCTACGAGTATCTGCGCCGTACAAGTAACATCACTTTTTTCACTGGCAGTACCAGCCAGCCCAACTACCCTCACCTACATTCAATACACTAAACCGATCTTCACATTTTGTTCTCCTCGCCCTTCTCCCTAACCTCAGTATCCCTCATCCCACCCGCACCACCAACCCGCTCATCCGTAAAATCATGCCTCGAACCCTGCTCATGAAGATCAAATAACGGCTCTATAGGCTCCACATTCCTTCTCAGCACATGCTTCTTTAAATACCACGGCAACTTCCTCCTATAATACGCAGAGAACTGTCGATTACCCACATCAAACACGGTATCCAGTTCCTCGAGCGTAAGCGCCTTGGTCTCAGGCAGCAGGAAATAGGCGTAGACGAAGCCGAAAAAGTTCCAGCCTGCGTACCAGCAGAATGCGCCTGTGGGCGTAAAGGCGGATTCCAGCGCGGGCCATGTGAGGGAGAGGATGAAGTTGAAGCCCCAGCAGGTGGCGGTGGCAAAGGACATGCCTACGTCGCGTAGGTGGAGGGGGAAGGCTTCGGCGGAATAGGTGAAGGGTACGGGGCCTTCGCCGGGGGAATAAACGGCCATGACTTGAGGAAAGGATTAGTATTGCTGATTTATGGCTTGTTGCTTGGTAGAGATTGTGATGCAGAGGGACTCGACTTACAAGTATAAATAGCAGCTGCAATGGAAGCAAGACGGCCCTGCGTCGGCGTGCCATCTGGGTTATTGGGCAGGTAAAACGACAAGCCGCACCAGAGCAGGCAGATTCCCATCAGTGGGAACGTGGTCAGTAGGAGATTGCGGCGCCCGAATGTGTCAATAGTATAGATGGCTGGGATGGCGAAGAGCCAGTTTGTTATGCCCGTGCCCATGGACGTCAATAGTGCTTCCGATTGACTAAAGCCGGCAGATCGGAAGATGGAAGTGCTGTAGTAGGCAATGACCTGAGAATAATCATGTTAGCAATTTAGTCTGGTGAAAAGTTGGGGGTCTGACATACATTCACTCCGCAGAATTGTTGCATGAACATTACGAAGAAAGCGCTCTGGGCGGCACGTCGGTTACGACGGACCAGGAAGAACTCTTTAACTGGGTTTCTGCCCTCACGTTGGGCATTTTCGATCTCGAGGAGCTTGTAGGCGTAGTACATGTCACGTGCTGCTTGTATTTTGTTCCAGCGGAGGCGGCAGAGAGACTTGAAGGCTCTGTCGAATTTTCCTTTTTCCATGTACCTTAACGCTGTCAATACTTGTTGCAGTTTCATATTCAAGCAGACAGTACGCACCAGCGCGGCGATTCTGGACAGAAATAGACTTGGACGCAAACAATCAAGGGAGGTATGCTGGTGCTGGCCAACATCCACCTCCACGGTGAATTCGGTCCTCCGATGATAGTTACGTTCTGGAACGCAACGGAGACGACAAAACCGAGCATTATTCCAAAAGCAGTCCACATTTGCCACATCATGGTCAGTGCGCCGCGTATAGTCTTTGGTGCAGACTCTGCGGCGTAGACGGGTGTAGTTGAAGACTTCGCACCGACAGCAAAACCGAGCATGAATCGAGCGGCGAGAAGGTTTGGCCCTATTTGTAAGGGTTAGTTAATGAATTGGACACAGCTGTACATAGATCACTTACAGCTCTCGCAAACCGCCATCCATATACCAGTAATAAATGATATGATACATGAGATGAAGATAGTGCCGCGACGACCAAAGTATTTGTTTAGAGGTGCATTGGACCAGCAGCCTATAGCCGCAGAGCAGAGGTACGGAGCGCCATTCAGCAAGCCACGAAGCCATACTTGGTCTTCAGTGATGTTGAATTCTCTGAAATAGAATTCCTGTAACATGATTAGCCGGGGAAGGTTTGAAGAGAAAGGTTGGTTAATTGACAGACCTGAGCGCCATTAACGGCTGTTTGATCCATTCCCTGTACGATAGCAGAACCAGCACAGAGAATGACTAGGAAGTACAACATGAATGGCTGCGACCATCGATGAGAAATCTCGCGTCTTAGTACGCCCTTTTCTTCCGCTGATAGGGCATTCACGTATTCGAAGCCGTCTTCTCGCTGGCCCACTCGGGCGATCAGTGCGCCCTTGCGGAAGGAATCAAGATCGTCTTGAAGTCCTTTCTCTGTGCACCAAGCTTCGACATCAGCCAGGACCTGTTCCTCACTGAGACCCGCTAGAGGGTTGCGAAGTTTGGCAGCGACAGATGCTTGTCGGTGTTGAGAGCCGGTATGTTCATTGTGTTGTGCGGTATTGAAGTCTGATTTGCTGCTACGTGAAGATGAGACGGTGGGCTCAGTAGCCTCGATATCAGGCTTACGGCGAGACATGATGATGACTAGATACGAAGGTCGCGTCTAGGTAACTATTTCCCAGTTCAAGGGAAACCCGCCAATCACAAAGTGGATAAGACAAGAAGACACGCAGCAGACACGAGCGAACCGCGACCGCTCGAGTTATATAGTCCTTCTGGGGGGCACAGAGGATACCCGCTTTTCTCTCCATGAAAGAGCGGGTCACTGTCTGCCCCAGAGATTTGTCCCCATAGTCCCTCCACACCATCTAATATGTTGGCACATGTAACCATACATGGCAACCAGGCAACGGGATGGCCGTACCAAGACGTGTAGTTTTGTTTTCATAGAGCGGCCGTTTCTGGGACTATGTCATAGTGGATACATCGTGCTTGGGGGCTTCTCGGCGGAAGCAGGTTGTGTACTTGGCAGCGGAGCGCACCATTCCTGCCAAGAAGGCACGTGAATTTTGGCGGTAGGCTGCCCGATGACTTTTGGTTGGTTACAGCCAATGGCAGATATAGCGGCAAACGACTCGAGAACACTGGTTGTGATAGCCGCTGACGACACTACACAGTGTACTTGGCGTTAGGCGGAAGGCGTACTTGGCGTAGACCATCATTACTAAAAAAGGCAATCCGCTTTATCCACTCGGCATCAAGATCCGCTCTCGAACTCAACGCACTTGAAGCTGCTGTAAGATTCGGTCCTGGGAAGCGTGGGTCCCGCGCGTAGTGAGCCCTAGAGGTTGTCGGGAACTGTTAGGAGAATGTTAGTGAAGCATCTGACCATCCCATAGACGGAGAAAGACATGCGCAAAATCTTGGATAATTTTCTGCAGTTGTGTAGCGGGAAAGTTTGGTATTAGAAAAAGTCTATGCTATTGTTGTGGGTGAGAAGCGATCAAATGCCCGTGAGCTTGGGAAGTTTCTTGCCAGTGGTCTATGTATGTACGTGTTCACACTCAGTACTTCGAATTTTAGCCGCTGAATAGTGGAGAACATCGATCTAGCCATGAAAGGGTCCGAAAAGCCTAGAAGTTTGTTGAGACCAAGAAAACACTTTTGATGTTAGTGCGAGGCTTCACTCCACTTGGGCATTTGCCCATGCACCCCGCAGTAACAGATCCTCCAGCCCCTTCGCTACGGTCTCATTTGAGGTTTTCAGCTTCAGATAGTGCTGATTGGTTATGCGTTCGTCTTCGACCCAGATGTTGGTGCCATTAGGGTACACATAGTTGTAGCCATTTGCGTTTGCATATTCGAACCAGTTGCCCAGACCACGACCAGCGTATGCCATTGCCAAATGATCCCAAGAATACTGTGAAACATTGGCGCCACCCCACCACTCAAAACTTGCTCTTACTGGATCTCCGGAGGGCCCGCATGTAGTGAATCGTGCCCCTGTGGAAACTTGTACACCGACTTCTGCTCCGAGGAAAGTCATGGGTACAAGATTCGGCCATGTGTTAACGACATGAGGTGCTTCTTGGATGGCAAAATTGTACTCTTGATCGAAGGACCGCTCTGCTAGGTATCCGCCACCCATCACGACCAACTCCTTTACCTTGGCTTTTATAAGGCCGTATCCATCCAAGGGGGAATATTTGTCTGCCGTGGAGTTCAAGAGACCTGAGAGCGATCCCATGAATCCAAGGGAGACGATAGTTATGCTGCTGTTCTTTGCCTCACCAAGTGTTTTACGATACAATTCCACGGGGTCCCATGTTTTGTTGACCTCGAACCAGGGAACAGAGCCTCCAGACCATTTGGCAGCCACCCTGCTCGCATACTCTTTCCCAAAGGGTTCGGAAGAGGTCACATTGGTATAAGGCCTTCGTAGTCCAATGGAAATGGATGAATACCCGTAGTAATTGACAATGGCAGATGCAGCGAGCGCTGAGTATGTAGAGTTGACGTTTACATTTACAGCGAGAAGCTTGGTATTTGGTAGTGTGGAAGCGAGAAGGAGCGCTGCAGTGTCGCTAATGTAGTGTAAGTTAGGGTTTCAACCGTGTTTGGCACATGACCGTACTCAATAGCGTCGAAGAGATCAGTGTCCACAATAAATTCTTTTGTCGGTTGGTTTGCTGACTCGACAAATGACAGCAACGATAGGATAGCCAGCGCAGATATCCATTTTAAAGAAGCAAACATGGCCGCTTGAGATCGGACTTGGTAAAAGCTCCAGCCCAGAGCGAGGGTAGAGAGAGTGCTAGAATGTACAATGGTTCTCTTCGCGAAGACGGAATTTAAGTAAACAGCCTGTTCGAAGGCCACGATAAGACCTGTGTGACATCGAGCTTTCGGTCCGTAACACAGCCCCACTATAAAAATTCCACGGCATGTAACTATTGACTGTGGTGACGATCCCGAGGGCATCAACCGCCCCTGCAACGAGATACGGGCGATAAGGAAACATTGGTATTCGTGTTGTATAATTACGAAATACTCCTGGAAATACTGCAAACAAGATACAAGCTCATCTTTTGCTAAGATTCATCTTTGAATACAGTTGCAGATTGGTGCTTCTTTGAATTCAAGATTGCAGTCGACAGTATGTGGGCGAATGACGTGATCACTTTGGGCAAGTGCCGATTTCGAGGTGACATGGCGTGCGGTGGTCGACGTGTATCTCCATACGTCCTTCCCGAATCCCACAATACAACAAAAAGATAGTTTATGAGAATGAAGAAATCTTCTAATATCAGGTTCGCGACATCGCTACTTGGAGTGTCTGCTTCATACGGAAATGGCCCAAACGCACAAGACGTCATCGACAAGCTTCGTCTCGAACCAAATCCAGAAAAGGGCTATTATCGACAAACATTCGAAGATACCAGTAACCTTAACAGTCGGTTCTACTATACGGCTATTTATTACCTATTAGAGAGTGAAGTTGGTCCTTCCTACTAGCATCGCGTCGTCGACGCTGTCGAAATATGGCATTATTACGCAGGCGCACCATTGCAACCGGACCTGTCGTGAAATAATGGGACAGCGACTGAGCATAGACTCCTAGGAAACGATATTATCAGGAATCAGAGTCCACAAGTCATCATCGAGAAAGGCCGCTGGCAAAGAGCTACCAGTTTGGGCACTTGGACGTTTGTTGAGACGACCGTGGCCCCAGGATTCTCAGAGGAGGGCTTTGAATTACCGGGACCAGGATTTGAACCAAAGAATAGCAGATAGTGATCGATGAAGCTGTTTTTATTGATCAACAATGAGTTGGGTTTGGTCGAACTACACCCCACATCAACACCCAAGGCAGGCTGCTTGTATCGAGACACGGCACAGCGGTGACGTTAGATCACAACTAAATCTCAGTGCGCAAAGTATCAATACCTACGCCACACATTTTTTGCTTTGTATTTGAAAAGATTAGTTTCATAGCTTTAGAGCATGTCATAGAAAGGAGTGCAGACCTGCCAGGCCATTAAGTCTCTAACCCATCTGTAGCAGTGACGCGGTAAGTCTGGTAATCCTACTCGTGTCACTCTCATTTCCACATGTTTAATACTAATTGGTTTCTTCCAATCAGAATTATGCGGTATGACATACTCGGTGTCAATTGTCCGTTCGCTTACTTCTCGGACTTCGCTGGCTCACTCAAGGCATAGCTCTGCCGCCATGGCGCTACAGACCCCGATGCCAACGCCAGATTCATGAAGGTATGGGCGAGTGCAGAAGGATCATGCATCTCAGCTCATTGTTCTTTTTGGAGAAGATTACACCGAGTGATAGTGTAGTTGGCGTACTGTTGAGATTGCCGAGGCATACAATCCAGAATCCTAGTACTTGACACAACCCTATTCCTAAATAACCCATAATGTCTACTCGGGCCCAGGAGTGGCAATGAGCCATCCCTGGGCCCAAGTAATACAAGTGAGTCGGCCTCTCCGCCAACACCCCATCAACTTTGACTATTACATGATCATTATACGCGATGCCTCAACGCCGTAGAGTGCAACAGGTATCAGAAGAAGCCCATATACAGCTAGTACTTCTCGCTATCCAGAAAAATGCGATATTAACTCTTCGAGCAGCAGCGCGGCTATACAACGTCTGTCATCGAACACTAAGCGATCGACGCGCTGGAAAGCCTTCACGACGTGATAGTAAGCCTTACTCAACGAAGTTCGTTACTACAGAAGAAGATACAATTATCCAGCATATAACAGATCTAGATGAACAGGGATTTCCCCCTCGGCTCACTATAATCGAACGTATGGCTAATTCTTTGTTAGCTGCGCGTAATCGTGACCCTGTTGACCAGAATTGGGCAAAGAACTTCGTAAAGCGTGTACCAGAGCTCCAAATTAAGTTCAGTCGAAAGCACGACTATAAGAGAGCTCTTTGTGAAGATCCTGAGCTAGTTCAGGGCTGGTTCCGCCTTGTACAGAATATCAAAGCCAAGTATGGAATCCAGGACGACGATATGTACAATTTTGATGAAACTGGCTTCACAATGAGCATGCACAACGTGTCAGCAGTATTCACAGCCTCTGAGCGTCGATCAAGGCCAAGATATATGCAGCAGGGCAATTGGGAGTGGGTTACCAGCATGGTTTGTGTCAGCGCAGCTGGCTGGGCGATCCTCTTTCAAGGCAAACACCACCTCTCTGCCTGGTACAAGGAGGATAGCTTACCTCGGGATTGGGTTCTTGCAGTCTTCGAGAATGGTTGAACGATGAATGAGCTTGGCCTGAAGTGGTTGGAGCACTTTAACAGGCATACGAAAGAGCGTAGTATTGGAGGCTATTGTCTACTCATTCTCGACGGTCATGAGAGCCACAAATCGCTCAAGTTCCAGCAACACTGTAAGGAGGCAAAGATTGTTACTTTATGCATACTTTTATACTCTTCCCACCTACTACAGCCACTTGATGTGGGTTGTTTCGAGCCTTTGAAGAGGGCGTATGAGCGCCAAGCCGAGGAGATGATGCGCAATGGGATCAACCACATGACAAAGATAGAGTTCTTGCCAGCCTTCCAGCAGGCCTATTACAAGACCATTACAAAGTAGAATATCTTAAGAAATTTTCGAGGCGCTGGCTTAGTCCCACACGACCCAGAGGTGGTGATATCGAAGCTCGACGTCAAGCTACGGACGCCAACACCACCTGCTGGAGAAGATCTGCCCTGGCTGTTGCAAACTCCGAGAAATACCCTAGAATTAGGGTCATAATCGACGCTAGTGAAACAGAGGATACAGAGGCATATAGATAGTTCGCCAACAAGTATGGTGGTTGCTCTTGAAAAGCTGGCTAAAGGCGCTGCGATTGTTGCGCACAAGTTGGTGTTGTCGCAAAAACGCAACGCTGAGCTTGAAGCAGCTAACGCAGCCGCCACGCGACGAGAATCGCACAAAAGAAAGCTATTGTAGAGGGAAGGAGCTTTAAAGTAGAGGAAGGGGAGCGATTAGCAGCTCTAAGGGAGTCTAGGGCGCGTGATGATGGGAAGAAGGTAAAGAAGAGAGCGCGCGCTGAGGTGGGCGAGCCGTCGCAAAGGCACTATAGACGTTACGGCAAGGCAGGGCATAACACGCGCACATATAAGCAAGTAGAATCGATGTATTCTGAATAGAATAGCCTAACGAGATTCATGTTAACTATTGTGGTTGCATTATAATAGAATATAATAGTCGTGGTTTTGATGACTCGCTTGTATTAGACATTACCACGAACTTGACGTGTTCAATCCGAAGACAGCTTTGATATCGGTAAACCTTCCAAAACTTGTTCGATGAAGTTCTCAAGTAATGCACCGACAAGTAATACATGCTAGAACTAGCGTCATGCACGTAACATGGAGATATGCAGGTAAGCACTAATTACCTGTTCCAGTAACTTGAAAGTTCATGTGAGTATTCTGTCTGTGATAGCCTATACAGGATAAGAATGAGACTTGTATCAAACTAGACTTGAATGGTTAAGAGTTGCTGAACTAAAGCCTTCCTTAAATGTGATTTGCAGAATATCCAGCCTGAACTGCTGCCAAGTTAGATGCACATGGGCTACCCTAACTTCGAAAATGAAACATCATAAACGAAGCAATGTGAAATCAAACTACTGGATTTACAAACCGAATTTTTTTTCATAATTCCCTTAATTTTGACTTCTCATTTGCACATATTTTCTCGAGCTCTTGTGTGCATTTCTTGATATGTCTAGTCTAGGCGTTCGGCCTTCGGACTTCCCCGCGATGGGGCGCAAATGACCTACATACTCGGTCTCCGTGATTTTGAGTGATTGGTTGCAAATCAGCACATCATGAGAACATGCACATGTTGCAGCCGTTGTTGATATCTCATCAGCCACCTTGATTCTATCAGCTGTATTGAACAACCGCCTCAAACTATTCAAACTACTGGATTCGGACTGCCCGACTTGGACTGCTGGATTCGGAATCCGCAAGTCCTTCTGTGGCTTTTAATAGACTGCCATATCAGTCCTAAATTTGGCTTGAAGAGAAAACAACAATCGAATAGTCAGTGTCTATGTTGACTATCTTCGTGGCGGAGTAGGCAGCCATTTGCAGGCTGAGTTTCCCACTAGTATGTGTTCTTGGAAAAGCTTCTCACTATTCGACGCCTTCAACTGTTATCACAACGCCAGATCTCCGGAAATTATGGATACAGCTGACCATCCTCTCGTATCCACCTACTAACATGGAAAAGGGGTGTGTATCTCCTGAGTCCGTGAATATTGAAGGCGTTTCATGAACAAGACCGGGCTTGTCTAGTCGTACGAGAAGAATAACTCGTGATGCAGGGGATGAAGAATGCTAAAGATTGTGAGCGAATATAAGAAGTCAGAAACACGCTGCTTCTTTACACCAGAGCAGGATTTGAAGTGAAAGAGATACATTGGAAATCGATCTCATCTTCCTTCTTCCAGTCTTTACAGAAGAACACTTGTCACTTTCCATTGTACAGAGATACAATGAAGTCTATTCACTTCCTTAGGACTGTCCTGTTCGGGCTTTCCCATTCTCTTGCCAACGCAGCAGCTATTCCCAATGAGTTCCCCGCTTTCGCTCCTTTTACGCCTAAGCGTGATGGCCTCGAAGAGCGTCAGTCACCAGCCTCCTGTATCAATGTCGGAAATACCCCAAACACGAGGCATTGCTGGGCTCCGGGTTTCACATCCTCGACTGACATGTACACGTCCTGGCCCAATACCGGAGTGGTTCGCTCGTACAATTTGAGGGTTGAGAACACGACGTGCAATCCCGATGGTGCTGGCTCGAGGGTTTGCATGCTTATTAACGGAAGATTCCCAGGACCGACAATCGTTGCAAATTGGGGAGACACTATCAGGATCACTGTACGAAACCTTTTGCAGTCCAACGGCACTTCCTTCCACTGGCACGGCTTCCGCATGCTTAACAAAAACATCCAAGACGGTGTAAACGGTATCACTGAGTGCGCTCTGGCTCCGGGCGACTTCAAGACCTACGAGTTTCAAGCTACCGAGTATGGAACAACTTGGTACCACTCACACTTCTCGCACCAATACGGAGATGGTGTTGTCGGTACCGTCATTGTCAATGGACCAGCAACGGCAAACTACGACGAAGATCTTGGTGTAATGCCAATCACCGATTGGCACTACAAGACGGCATACCAAGCTGCCTCCATCGCCTTCCAGAATGGACAAGCTGGATTGGGTCCGCCAGTCGGAGACAACATCTTGATCAACGGAACAGCTAAGAATGCCGCTGGAGGTGGCTCGTGGAACAAGGTAACTATCCAAGCTGGAAAGCGCTATCGACTACGACTTGTCAACACTGCAGTGGACACGAACATGGTGGTCAATCTAGATGGTCATCCATTCCAAGTCATCGCAACGGACTTTGTGCCCGTCAATCCATACAACACTACTCATCTCCAGATCGGAATTGGCCAGCGCTACGACGTAGTCTTCACCGCAAACCAAACAGCAGGAAACTACTGGTTCCGTGCTGTCGCTGACGGACTCTGTCAATCACGCGCCGCTCGCGAAGGTCGTGCTATCTTTACGTACCAAGGACAAACTGTGGCTGACCCTACATCCACCGCCCCTGCTTCCCCTTTTACCGGATGTGTTGACCCAGTGACGACCCCCAAGATTGTAAAGGATGTACCCAGCAGCACCTTCGCTGCCCAATCCAAGACTCTACCTGTCGCTTTTGGCCCTGTCGCGGCAAACGGTAACACCGTGCTGTGGACTATCAACGGCACCTCAATGATCATCGACCCAGGAAAGCCCACCGTCAAGTATGTTGCAGAGAACAACAACAGTTTCCCTCAATCGTACAATGTTGTTCAAGTCCCCTCAACTTCTGCGTCTACATGGACCTACTGGGTGATTCAACAAGCCGTAGGAGCCCCGCCCATTGCTCACCCCATCCACCTTCACGGGCACGATAGCTACATCCTAGGCGCAGGCGATGGTCAATTCAACTCCGCTACCCACTTTAGTCAGCTGCGATTCACAAACCCGCCTCGTCGGGATGTCGTCCAACTCAAGGGTGGCGGCTGGCTGGTTCTCGCTTACCCTACCGACAACCCAGGTGCTTGGCTGATGCATTGCCACATTGTAAGTTGGATCCTTATTCTTTGATATAAAAACCACGCTGATGTTTCAAAGGCTTTCCACGTAGGCATGGGTCTCAGTATTCAGTTTCTTGAGCGTAAGCAGGAAATCAATCTGCCTGCCGCCGGTTCCGAGTGGAACAACAACTGCAACAATTGGGCTGCATACAAGGCTGGTACTACGGACGTGTGGCCGCAAGATGATTCTGGTCTCAAGAAGCGATGGCCCCCTCTTGTTGAGGGTCGCTCGACTTTCCGGCTAGACTAGACATCCCAGATGGGAACTTTGACGACTGTGGTGCGAGTGAGGAGCGTGTCCTAAGGTGTGGCTTTGGGGTCTGGGGGTTCTTTTTTTTTAATCTTACGCCTTGTAAGCTTCTTACACTCGCTTAAGCCTCTTTTGATTTCCATACATTCTTATCTCCTCTCGTCATGTCTTTCTGTTTGAGTTCGTGCACCTTGTCGCGGTTCAAACCTTCCATATATTCGGAGCAGTTACTTTTTTAGTGCCTGTCAGCGCACACATACACAAATCAAGCCTTTTTTATCTCGAGACCCTGGTCCGTTTGTGTGAACTTAGCTGTGGGGTTAGATGTTGGTTGAGATCGTCGGATACGATGGAGCGAACTTCGTCAAGTTACATGGCACACAGTCAACCATCCAAGATCTCTTTCAAAAAGGCGACAGGTCGAGTACGGGACCCTGCCTCACACCATGTTTCTAGGTGAATTCTGACAGCTTTCACCGGTTGGGTCAGTATCTCTTAGTCTCGGCGATTTTGCGGACTCACTAAACCTTGTATCGAGTGCATCTGCGGTACCGCTGAGGCTCAATGGTGACATCTGACGAATAGCGGATGACATTTGACGGGACAACGGGCTGAAACCTGCGGCACTGGGTTCCGCGGCGGGCCTACTGCAAATTGTATTCTAGTCTGTTGAATAAACGACCAAAGTCCAGTATACTTATATACCCCGCAGTTCCATGTGCTCACGGAGAGTAACGCATTAGGAAAGACCCCAATATTCCATCCTGTACTCATAAATGAAAACCACTTTCTTCAATCTTCCAACGGTCTTCCTTGCTTTCAGTTGTCTCAGCAAAAATGCCTACTTTAACTACCCCAGTGCAGCCGACACACTCGCACATTAGCGTCACTTCTGATCATATCGACAAAGAACCCAGACTCACGCATGCTCAAACCAATATCACCATTAGTCCGGAATTGTTCGAGAAGTTGTACTTGGCGCCCAAGGTACCGCATGCCAATGAACGCGTTACCCAGTACGCGAATGCTGTTCCTCTCGGTTTCTTGGGGTATGACTTAACAATGTGTGCGCTTTGAAATCGAGTATACTAAGCTTCACTTTTAGTTTCGTAATCTCAACCTTCTCCTTCGCCATGATACTGATGGGCTGGGGAGGCGCAAGTGGTCTGCAGTCCATCGTGTAAACAAATCGCTAGTCCCTACCCTAAAGTTGCGTGCTAATAGTTTCCAGTGGCATCTTCTTTTTCACTGGCCCTGTTCTGCTTACACTCTCTTGTATCTTTCTCTGGATTCAAGCACAGTTCTTTTCCATGATGGTCACCGGATTGTTCTCAGTTTTCTGGCTATCATTTGGACTGCTGCAACTCCCTTCGGCTGGCATCGCTGCTTCTTTCTCAGCTACCGGAAACGCAGCAGAGGGCGCAGCGAGTAAAGAGTTGAATGCTGGCCTTGCACTGTTTTGTATCGTCTGGGGCTTTGCTATGGCCACTTTCGGTATCTTCACGATTAGGATGAATCTGGTTTTCGTAGGAATCTTTTGGCTTGCGGCAACAGCTACCTGGTTGCTGAGTGCAGCATACTGGGAGGTCAGCAAAGCAAACTTTGATAAGGCAATGAAATTGCAGAAGGTAAGTTTGAATCTCGTTCATCGGTTTTCTGCATTATTCTAATCGTTTGCAGGCTGGCGGCGCCCTAAACTTCGTAGTGGCAGTATTGGGGTGGTATATGCTCATTGTGATCATGATGGCTGAAATGCGCTGGACCGTCAATCTGCCGATAGGAGATCTCAGCCATTACTGGCAAAAGACCGATATCGAGATTGCCGCAATGGAAAATGAGAAGAGAGACTAGGTTCAAAGCCGAATTGGTTGTAGCGGATAGGCCGGATAGGCCGGTGGGAGGGGTAGGCGGGGGTCCGGATATTTGCACGTGGTTGAAACGTTGGATAAGGTCTGAGTAGATGAACCCTGCGTCTAAATCTCACTTGAAAAAAAACATGGTGATCGTAAAACACCATGTATCAGTACCTAAAACCTATCCGCTTGGCCCAAACAGCCTCATTTCATTTAGACATGGTTGCGCTGAATTCTTACAATCCATGTACTTTCACCACTATTTCTTCAGCACATCAACGCAAACAATCATTCGACTTTTGCGCTTGGGAAAGAACAACAATACCCATAGCGAATCTCCAAAAGTTTGGTCTACTTGGCTAACCTTTTCCGATTCCTTAATCCGTGCACCAATTACACGACGTGATCGACGCCACTACACCTGTCGTGCTTAGCTGAAATAGGCGGTAGCGAGGCCCATCAGCGGGCGGGTGGAGTATCCCCAGAAAGTTACCCAGCTTTTGAGCAACTTGATGCAGTAGTGGCGTGTTTAGTGTAGGGCAGAACTGATGAGCATTTCCTGAGGTCGCGGCTAGTGTGGGATGTTGGAATGGGGGTCGGAGAGAAGATCATATGAAGTATAATGTTGATCCTTTATACTTGCAATTTCCCTGGTACTTGAATGTATGGTTGATTTCTTTTTTCTGAATTTTCGTGGAACAAGGTCTTTTGTTGTCTGCTAGGGATTTTCCAATTCGGTTTCACCGTGGCTGGACAAATGGAAAACGAAAACCCATTCTCAATACGCATCGAGAACGTAAACAACATCAACAACGCGGATACTCCAGACCATGACTCAAGTTTTGAAAAGGAAGATGCAAACGAAGAAATTATCCGGCATCTAGAGACAACAGGAGAAGATGTAGGTTTCACATGTAAGCATCTTCCACATGATCAAAGTCCACCTACACTCACCGGATAACTTACCAACCTGCAAAACCCAGTCAACACCCTCATGGCTGCAATCTCAATGGCAATGTGCTACAACGCCTACCCCTTCACCCTTCTCATCCCCCCCGCGATCCTCACCTACATCAACGCCGACCTAGGCCCCGACCCTCGCTACACCTGGATAACGATATCCTGGAACCTCGGTGGCGCCATGTTCGTCACAGTCGGCGGCCGCCTCTCCGACATATTCAGGCGTTGCTACTTCTTCATCGCGGGCGCCATCATCCTAATCATCGGCAGTATCGTCAGTGCAACGGACCAGAGCATCAACCAGATGATTACCGGGGGCGCGCTGTTTGGCTGCGGTTCCGGGCTTCTAGAGATGGCGTTTGGAGCGGTGCAGGAGATTGTGCCAAGTACATATCGGCATGTTACGATTGGGTTGTTTGATGCTGCGTTGATTGCTGCGCAGGTCATGCCGTTGGTGAGTTGGGTTGTTATTAAAGAGACGGGAAATAGGCGGGTTTGTTATTATGTTATGATTGCTTTCCAGGTTGTTAATCTTGGTCTGCTGGTTTTATTCTATAATCCGCCGTCTTGGAGCAGAAGAGGAATGAGCATGGTAAGTCGGCCGGGCAGCTTCTCAGGGAGTTTGACTGACTGGGGTTATTTTTTTTCCTCGCTGGATGTACATTGTTCATTTTTGGGGTGAGTTGGGGTGGTTCAATGGCTCCATGGGTATCTGCAATAGTGCTCGCTCCTATTATCATTGGCCTGCTCACGCTGATCGGACTGGGATTCTACGAGGCCTACTATACCCTTTCTGCGCCTCTATTCCCACCTCACCTCTTTAGAGCCCTGAAACATTTCACTGTACCCATGCTGGGCATGGCCATCGGTGGAACGCAGTACTATTCGAATGCGACGTTGTGGCCCCGTCTCTCGCCGCTCATTTACGCAAGCGATGAGATCTCAAAGGGCTTATACGCCGAAGTCCTCCCACTAGGTACTATCATTGGCGGTATCATTGTGGCTTGCAGCAAATACATTGGTCACCAGCGTTGGGTCATTATGTTTGCCGTCGCGTTGCAAACCGCTTGTGTTGGGGCGATGTCCACATCCACAATGGATAACCCTGTAAAATCGATCGTTCTTAGTGTCATCTCAATATGCACGTCAGTCAACTTGCTGAATGGCATGGTTTTGGTTGGATTTGGAATAGTCTATCAAGAAGACATAGGTACTGCAGCTGGTCTGGCGGGTACTTCGCGCCTCCTCACTGGTGCTGTTGCGACAGCGATCTTCGGAAACATTACCAACAACAAATATGGAGACCTTCTACCTGAGCGTGTCCAATCTAACCTATTTCCTTTTGACCTCCCTTCTACAATGGTCACTCGGCTCATCGCAGCCGCGAGAGCAAATAGCGCTGCTATATATGCAGCGCTTTCAGGTATCACGCCTGCAATTCAAGCTGCGGCTAGTCTGGGCGACAAGCAAGCCTACCTCGAGGGGGCACATCTTTCTTATCTAGTTGCGCTGGCGTTTGGGCTGTTGGGCGTCGTAGCAGCTTTCTTCATTCCGAGTGTGGACAGGAGAAAGTATACGAGCAAGACAGTCGCAGTTCAGAAATCAGATCGGAAAGCGTTGCAAGATAAGAAATCAGTAGAAGTTGCGGTATGTCAGATCTCTGAAAGTTTCAATTCTCTGATACGCTATCAAAGCTGTAGATATGTGTCTTCTTTCCGTACAGGGCCAATTAAAAACCTTAGATGTAGGTCATAAATGCAACTATGATCTATCATCAGTGGCTACATTTTGGTTTAGATACGAGAAAGGATTTCTAAACCCTATGATCGTGCTCTTACGTTCTGCTAAGGACGTGACATATTAAACTCTACTAACATAGAACAAATTCTCGTTGGACAACGTTTTCATCAGACAGATGGCCCAGGATTTCCCCGTTCATGAGTCCGTGGATATAACATTCTCCGACAACCTGAAAACGATTGTCGCCGACTGGCCTTAGAACTATTAAGCATTTCAATCCAAATAAAATAGCCACAACATCTCCTCTCCGAACAGCTGTCGGAGCCAGGCCCAAGTATCCAGTTGTTGTCGTGATGATGGTTCTTTGTTCCAAAGACATCAAAGCTAGAGACATATTTTGGCGATTTTTGAGATGTAACGATTCTTCTTGGGGCACTGTGGGAAGAAACTTTGAAAATCTCGGCCTCCAACGTGAAAATGTTTGTTATTCTCTCTGAACTTGTGGGATTGCTTATAGTTTCCCGACTGAAAGAGTTTAAGTCACTCCTGGTCAGCAAGGGTGCTGCTTGAACTTGAATATGTATCAGATTCCTGAATCCATGATATCTCGAGAAGTGGTTCTTTCCTCAGTCCAGGATAGCCTAAGAGTATGGTTTGATGAAGCGCTTGACGTATGAGGTTACCATACCTATTTGAGGCGGTATTATTGCTTAATCGGATAGAGTACTGAATTTGGGAGGTCTACCGCAACGTCATCCACCGTATCCACATGGAATCCATTGCAAATAAGGAGGCTTCCGCTCTCCTCCTCTTCCTTGAATCGAAATCTAGTTGGTAGGTTTCCGCTCGCCTCACAGTGTCGAAAGTAGTGAATATGGTAACGTAAAAATGGCTGTCTCCAATCAGGTACCCATGACGGCCACTCCTCGCTGGTAGGAATGCCTCCAACCATGATGTAATGTAAATTAGCCCAAATTTTGACAACAGATGTTGTAAAATCTGTAAAGACTTGCTGCTCTAAAAGCAAGTAGTCCAGGATGAGATCTGCGGAGATCACAGGATCTAGTAAGCCGAGTATGCTATACACTTTGTCTTTGTCACGGGAGGCTTCTGCCAAACGTATAAGACTCGACAAGCGGTCTAGGCTTATTCCAACGTTTGGATTGAAGGCAAGACTTACTAGACGATACATTCGACTAGCTAGAGACCATACATCTTGCCCCAAGTCATCATCAGAGCGACAACCCCACTCTTCTGTGGTTTTCAATAATTCCTGACAACAGAGAGCACCCATGCGTATCATTCTTCTTGTAAGCTTGAATTTTCCATATAGTAACAAGGTCGAATTGTGATTCATGGCGAGCTGTCGGATTGTTACACGGGGTCTGGATCTATACTTCTCTTGCCGGGTCCCACACCAAGGCCGGTGAGCTTTACGCTAGTGTTCCGTGAGGTTGTCTGGCGATTCGTAGTGGAAAAGAGTTATGGATGTAACCGGGGGTTTTGACAAACACTAATCTATATTGCTATAGACTAACGAGTAACAATCTTGTTAAGTAAAGTAACTAGTAAGAAAGTACAATTTGAGTTGACTACAACGAGAGTAAATAATGAAATCCATCCATCCTTATATCCTCATTGCTTTCGTCCTGCCATCTCGGACATCTCGCCAAGACGAGATGGACCAGATGGCGTTGCCATCTCTTCATGCACTGCCATCTCAGATGGCCGGCCTTGGCGAGATGGCACATCACGTGACCTCGAGCCCCGCGGTGATCCGTTACCTTCTGACGCGGAGCTTTGTGGCACCATAACCACTCGTGCTCTCTCGTTCCTCTTGTCCCGCGTCAAGGAGAGCCCCTTTCTTGTTATCTCTGTAACACGGATGATCCAAGATCGGGTCCAATAAGTCTTTTTTGTAAAGGCGAAAAGTGCAGGCCATGCTTCAAGCAGTAGATTTACTGGGAGTTGTAGTATATTTTCCACACAGGGATTGCGACAAAGAAAACGCATCTTCTCGACTGCAGCGCTGTCCGTTTCCTCTTCTTGGCCTAACCAGACAACCACAGCCCTAGCTCGACCGCAGATGTCTTTCATACGTTTTGACCTGCTTGTTTTTCTCTTTCTCATCGTGTTGGTTGATGCATAACGAACCCACCCAATAACACATACCCAAACGTGTTTCTTGCAGATCACGCAAGGCTCTTAGTGCTTTTTCGAGATTGATTAGAATATCGGTATCGGTTCCGTTTACGCGAATACACCTCGTATTGCCTCTATCACCACACGTATAGGACAAAGCCTCGAAATTACCCGAAGTGTGTTGGAAGTCGCTGGTATGAGTGTGATTTCGGGTTATACCAATGTATGTAGCCTTGTTAAGTCTCGTTTGCTCCAGCGTTGAACTTCAAAGATCTACGCACTTGGTAAACACATCCCACACTACTGGAAAGGCTTGGCTTTGTAGGTTCTTTCGATGGTATCGAAAGTGAGGAGAATATTTCAGCGGCACGTTTTCAATGGAACATTGAATAGAATCCTCAGCTGAGACTGGGCTGGATATATTAAGGAGTTTAAGGACTCGGATTTCGTTCTTCGTGTCGTCAAGAGGCCTATACTGCATTCTGAATGAGGTGTAGGAAGATAATTATGATGAAAGATGGAACAACCCCAGGTTTCTAGATATGAACATAGGTTCCAGGAAGTGTCGGTCGCGAAGGATAGATGATATGCATATGGACATCCTGAAGGATTGGAAACATATTGAATCGTATACATGTGTTGCAGTAAGGTTGCTTCCTGAGAGGCGCAGAGGCTTGTTCTTCGTCAATTGGCTGACCGTTTTTGGATAACGTCGATAATTTGACGAAGCTATTCTGAATGCCTTGACACTGCCCCGTACGTTGCAGGTGGGGATGACAACAAACCAATCACGGGTTGACACTTAGCAATCCTGAGTATCATCGCCATTCTTCCTCCTCACCGGAGCCGCATAATAATGCAGTCGGTGTCTGCCTTGTTTATATGGCATCTTTACACCACGTGACAGACGTCATATATTTAGCAGTGGAAGTCGTGGGTGATGCTCAGGGTTGCAAACTGTTGAATGGACTCGATTGGCTAGCCAGTGCTTGGTGTTAGCAAGATGTCTAAGTCAATACAGCTAGTTGCACGGTGTACACAGCGTGCGGGTAGATGGGGGTGGCAAGTAACTATCGGTTCATTGCTATCTCTGTTCTACGTTCAAAGGAAAAAGGGTTGATGTACTCCTGGGTCCGTGCACAGGTATCCGTGGGGAACCGGAGTCACGCGATCACTCCCTCAGTGCCTGATTTAGGTTCAGACACAAACAGATAAATCGAATTCAAATCTATCCAATCAAATCATAGCGCACAGGTTTATTTAGATATTTGATTATTCGGATAGGACGCACAGACAAGAACGCATTAAATCATGGTACGACGTCTGCTCAGCTACAGTACGGTGGGTTTGCTTTTTATCAGGGGCGAAGAGTGGCTCAACGAATCTATCCTTCTATTCCCATGTATCTCAGAGAAGTGAGCGTAATATTTGGTCTAAAAGTTTATATTCCTCACCAGCGTTTGACATAGCAATGTCTCTTAATGCCGACAGCATATCAGCAAGCTTTTCCACTGCTCCTTCTACCACTTACAGCAACGTTGACAGTCCTATTAACTTCAACCCGTCAGAGCGCAACGGAGAGGGGACGAGAGACACAATCCCCGTAGTCGATTACATCGGTTACGAAGGGATCAATTAGAGCCGCCTTCCAGGCTATTGCATGCGCAAGCATGGAAGGAGGGTGCGGACAGGATGGGTGTGGGAGTATGGATACGACACCTAAGCAGTCCGCTATTACAAGGAAGACTACCGACCTAGACAATTTTATGGCATCAGTTAGAAAGTCCAGCACTCAACCTATACCTTTACCTTTAGCTATGTACGGTGAGTATACAATGTGGATTGCCACTGCCGATATAGGCGACTGCTTGGTGGATGATCCGATTCAGTATTGGCTTCTCCGAAGACGTCAGTACCTACGTCTATCACGGATGGCAATTGATCTTTTTTTCAATTCCCGCGATGTCGTCGGAGCCGGAGCGAATGTCCAACCTGGCAGGACATATGGTTAGAGCCCAGAGAGAGAGACTGTAAGCGGATATTATAGGAGCAGCTCAATGCATCTCATCATGGGAGAGAAGTGGGGCTATCCAAATACCCATATCTAACCAAATCGATCCAAATTAAATCAAATCAAATCAGATCAAACTGAAGGTCGGATTTGATTTATCAGTTCTCAAGCCTAGTGACGATGGAGCTTGAGTGGCATATCGTAAATAAGCGTTGACAATTCCCTGATATGGAAAAGAAATCTAGTCGCACAGCGACAGCAATGGTATCTATCGTGATTAAAGATATCAGGGAATTTGGGTAGAAGTATTACTTTGCCTTCGAGCCGTACCCGTTGATTGTTGGTACTAGCACTAATTTTACATAGGATCGATGCCTGATACGCTCCCGTGTAGTATTCATTGTCGAACCTAGAGACAGCATTCCAAATGATCTAAAGACCGCTTCGGTCGGTCTTCAGTAGCAGTACACATGCGGGTGTAAGTATGCCCCGCGCGTTCATAAGTAGACCCACATCCCCACCTTCAGGAGAACGGGGTAAGCTGGTCTTCCCTATCACTACATACTGTACAAGGATACTGCATCCTACAGCCACCCTGATGTCACAAACTCAAATGGTGCACAAACATCAGGACTATCATACGAAAGGAGAAGGCTAGTCGCATGTATCCACCTCTGAGAATGTTGGAGTTGTCTATACGCAAGAAGTCCTAGAATGCCATGTCGCATGACCTTTACATACACATGTTTATTTTTAATCGCCATGAACCATCTCAAACGCACAGTGTATAGAAGTCAAAACCATTACTTTCCGTACATATTTGCTGCTGGACCTCTCCTGAGACAAAGACACTTAGCAATCAAACCTCATCATTTACGGGCGACAGGGCCAAAACCTAGTGGCGTAAACTCATCTAGACCCTAAGCCTCACAGTGTTGAACTTGAGTTTTTTTGAGCAGAGACAAGATCTTATCAACTGGAATTCCGAGTGGAACGCATATATCATAGCCAACAAAAGTTCGTATAACGCTCATCTACAGCGTAATAATAACAAAGCCGAGAGAAATGCCAAAGCAGAAACACGTGTTGGGATAATTGCGTTGCACACTGCTTTTGTTCAACTGCCTAAGACTCAAGCACATATCCTGGCAAGCTGGAGTCTGATGTGCATTGACCTTCTAACTCCATCGTAAGTGCCATTGTACTCGCACAGATACTCATAAAGAGCAAAAAAATCGCCATCCTTAGTATCTTACTCTTTTCAATATTATGCGAGATCTTGCCGATGTACACAACTGAAACAGATTTCTTAATGGGGGCAAAAAGAGATTGTACATAAACTTTACAGACTAGTGATTTCCGCTTCCATGCTTTTACATTGCTGATCTCTCTTTTTGATTGGTGTGCAGATTGTGCTTCGATAATGTAGTATGATTACCGGTATTTGAAACGTAATCTTACCATTGGTGCCAGGAAATTGATACAAGAATTCGTGCCGATAAATGTTTGGTTCTTTCCTTCTCAATGTCGGATATCGCCAATACAAAACTCCTTGAAATGCCGAAATGACCGAAACGCCGCCCGTTGGAAATCCACTACATCGCTCATAAAGCCTCCAGCTCGAAGTCGTCTAGCTTGTCGCGGTATTTCATGATATTTCGCTTAATCTTAGAAGAGTCGACCCAGGTCACAAAATCCTCCATGTTCCTGGTGACAAGGTAGGCGGGGTCGGTAATGACATCTGTTCCTACACGGACGTGGCCTTGCTCAATGAGTGTGGTAGCAGCTTGGATGTGGTCAGCCATTCGCAGGCGCGTCATGACGACAGGCAGCCTCCTCCGTGCAAAAGCAGACACGGTAACCTTGTGCTCAATGTCGCTCAGCTTTCCCCTGCCTCCACCACCGGTACCAAGAATGCCCATGTCCCATAACTTTTCTAGTATGAGGTCTTCGTGTTTCTGTCGAAAGGGATCCGAAGGGTCGAGGGCGGCAATCTTATGGGCGAGCTGTCGCAATGAACCCGCGAGCTGATTGTACTTTCGGTAGTCATCTCGGCCTTGGATGGCATAACGTCGCATTACCGCTGCTTCTCGGTGACTGATATGAGATAAGTATCACTCAAACATATGACTAGCGCATTGTACTTACTCATTGTCGCTCTTGTAGGTGTTGAAGTCAACCTAACAGCATGGGATTAGCATTGAGGTACTCCGTCGCGTAGTGGAACTCAGCCCAGTAGGTGCATACCTTCTTTAAGAGCTTCTGCTCGTGATGCTTAAGTTTGCGCACCATTGCGATGACGGGCGACTGGGTGCGTGTGGAAGTTTACGGGTTGTGGGTGCGAATATGGCGTCTCTTGGAAAATGTTGCGCGGAGGCCGGAGATCCAAATATTTGTTTGACAGGGATTCTGCGGGCGCTAGTCGTTAGCGTGGTGGTAGTTGCCCCTCCCTCCAATGACGGTGGGGTGCATCCAAATTTCCTTCCACTGCGCCGTTTGGAGTCAGACAGTTCCCTACTATCATTTAAAATATTGAAAACAGTTTTCGCCATGCCGACGGTTCACTTACTCGACTATGTTGCTGGCAACGTCCGCTCCCTCGTCAATGCCATTGAAAAAGTTGGCTACACAGTAGAATGGGTCAAGTCACCTACTCAAGTTCCTGCGGCAGAGGTACTACTGCTCCGTGACCAAAAGGTGTACACCAATTGACAAGTGCTGATACAGCATCGCCCATAGAAACTCATTATCCCTGGCGTTGGACACTTTGGCCACTGTCTATCTCAGTTGGAAAAGGCCGGTTACACTGAGCCGATTCGCGAACACATCAAGGCTGGGAAGCCTTTTATGGGAATATGCGTCGGCCTACAGGCACTATTTGAAGGATCCGAAGAAGATGCACAGGTTAAGGGATTGGGTGTGATACCAGCGCGCCTGCGTAGATTCCAAGACACAGACAAGAGTGTACCTCACATCGGATGGAACAGCGCAAACACATCACGACCTGATGAGGTGACAGACGAGTCATTATACGGGCTTCGACCGACGTCGAAGTACTACTATGTTCACTCCTACGCTGTGCCTTACGAGGAAGGTAAGTTGGAGAAAGACGGATGGACAGTCGCAACCGCGCGGTACGGCAACGAAGAGTTTGTCGGCGCAGTGGCAAAGGACAATATCTTCGTCACGCAGTTCCACCCCGAAAAGAGTGGTGCTGCAGGCCTTCGCGTCCTCAAAGCTTTCTTAGAAGGAAAGAAGACACAGAAGCTGCCCGAGAAGCCATCGGCAGCTTACACAAAAGAAGGCCTTACCAGACGAGTCATTGCATGCCTCGACGTACGAACAAACGACCAGGGTGACCTCGTCGTGACAAAAGGCGATCAGTATGATGTACGCGAAAAGTCAGGTACCGGCAACGAGGTACGAAATCTAGGCAAGCCCGTCGACATGGCCAAGAAATACTACGAGCAGGGCGCCGACGAAGTTACCTTCCTGAACATCACTTCCTTCCGCAACTGCCCTGTCGCCGATACGCCAATGCTCGAGATTCTGCGCCGTACAAGCGAGACAGTCTTCGTTCCTCTCACAATAGGCGGAGGTATCCGCGACACCGTCGACACGGATGGCACCAAGATTTCCGCTCTGGACATTGCTACCATGTACTTCAAGTCTGGCGCGGACAAGGTAAGTATAGGCTCTGACGCCGTAACCGCAGCCGAGGAATACTACGCGCGAGGCAGCAAACTATCAGGCACCACTGCGATCGAAACCATTTCTTCGGCCTACGGCAACCAAGCAGTTGTCATCAGCGTAGACCCAAAGCGTGTATACGTCTCCTCGCCCGACGCAACATCCCACCACACCATCAAGACGGCTAATCCTGGCCCCAACGGCGAAGAATACTGCTGGTACCAGTGCACCATCAAGGGCGGACGCGAAGGCCGAGACTTTGACGTCCGGCAACTGGTGCAAGCAGTCGAGGCCATGGGTGCAGGCGAGATTCTGCTCAACTGCATAGATAAAGATGGTAGCAATAGCGGGTTTGACACTGAACTCATCAATGATGTCAAGAGCGCTATCAAGATTCCTGTAATTGCGAGTAGTGGGGCGGGTAACCCGGTACATTTTGAGGAGGTTTTTGCGAAGACGAAGACGGATGCAGCGCTGGGTGCTGGAATGGTGAGTTCTTATAAGTGAAAGTTTTGTGGGGTGTATCTTTTGCTAATTTCATGTGCAGTTTCACAGAGGCGAGTACACGGTTAAGCAGGTTAAGGATTACTTGCAGGAAAAGGGGCAAGTTGTCAGGCCGTTTGAAGCGGATATATAGTCGTGCCGTTTTTTTAGTAGAGAGTAGATATTTCGAATGCTGATAGATCAAGTACAAGTGCTACTCAACTTGAATTCTACGGGAGTGTGAAAAAAGGATATGTAATCTTGATCAAGTATGCACATTTTTGTATTTGCACAACACGTACTCGTACATGACTCTTCCTAGTCTTCTTCTTGTATGACCTGCTTCTTTTTCCCATCAGTGTAACACAACCGTGTTGGTCAAAATACTAGCTGGGAAAGAAACGTAAACAAACCATTAGAGTTTGAAAGAACAAGGTAAGATAGTACGAAAGGGAGAAATATATGCAAGTCAACATCCCTTTCCATTTCCGTTTCAACCATCAACAAAAATGTTAGTGAAGATAACACAAATGCAGCACTATGCTTCTAACCAAGTCCAAGAAGACAAAAAAGTTCTACCATTACTTTTTTTTGTAGAATTGCGCAATTCTTCATTTCCTCCTTTTCATAACCTTTGTGCACATTTCGACGAGACCCGTTTTAGCTTCCGATTCAGGGAAGAAGGAAATAGCGTCGATGGCTTTGTCGACGTATTCCTGGGCGAGAGCACGGGTTTGCTCGAGGCCTGAGGATTGGGCGACGATTTGGCGGGCCTGTATTGTATTTGTTAGCGCCAGATTTTGTACTGAGAAGAAACAAAAAAAACCGAAAGAGCAGAAAAGATGAAAAAGGAGACTCACCTGCTGCACATCCCCTTGCTCCGAAAACTTCCTCCCAACCAACTTACCCAGACTCTTATTTTCCTTCCATGCAAAAAGCAGCGGCGCAGTCGCTAATCCCAGTTCCAAATCCGCACCAGCCGGTTTCCCCAGCTCAGCTTCACTGACAGTATAATCCAGCATATCGTCTACAAGCTGGAACGCTAGCCCGAGATTCTTGCCATAGAGATACGCCGCTTCGACCACATCCGGAGTCGAGCCACCCAGGATAGCAGCGGCACGACAGCTCTTTGAGATGAGCGAGGCAGACTTGAGATATGTCTTTTGCAGATAATACGAGACGGTTTCCTCAGTCCAGATAGGGTTCTTTTCGTCGCGCGCAGTGTTCTTGAGTTGCATGAACTCGCCCTCGACGAGGTTGGCAATCACTGTGGCAAGCAGCTCCGTGACTTCTGGGTCGCGCAGACGAGCAAGTGCAACAGATGCTCTGCCGAGTAGGAAATCCCCGGCTAGCACTGCCATTTTGTTGCCGAATTCAATGTTTGCAGAGGGCGCAGCACGGCGCGAGACGGAGTGGTCGATGACATCGTCGTGGAGCAGACTGGCTGTGTGGATGAGTTCGGTAATTTCTGCTAGCCGCCGTTGCGAAGGGAGGATGTCACTGTCCTCTGGGGTGTATGCAGAGTCATGTCGTATGCTGCTGATAGGGCTGGTGCTTGGGTTCTCATCTGCGAGGATACTCGGGTGTGTTATACTAATATCTGCGCTTTGGCTGCCAATGCCACCTCTTGCAACGTTTCGGTGGGGTGTGAGGGCCGTAGCGCGGCTCATCAACAGAACGAGCATGGGCCGTACATATTTCCCCTCACTCTGTGTGTAGTACTTGGCCACAGTGTCGAGGGTGGGATGTCCCGAGCCTAGCAATTGCCGTATGTTGCCTGTCAAAAACTTCATTTCTCGCGCTACAGTTTGGAAAGGATCCATCTTTATTGGCGCATCTGGCGGCGGCGTCGACCGTACATGCTGCGCAACGTTTACAGCGGTAGCCCAGGACGATTGGTGCCGCCGCCGGGAGGGGTGGTGCAGTGTTGGGGCAGCATTCTGACTTTGTATGGAGCGTGAAAGGGCGACGCTACTGTAAGGACATATCGAGCGGTATGTTGTGGAGGAAGGACAGGAGGTTTGCGGTCGCGCGATAAACGGCACGAGCCGAGGAGAGCGGCTCAACATGGAGGGGGAATTTTGCTTGCTGGTGACGTCGCAGAGGGTGAATGGCGGTTTCCAGGTGCAATTGAGCAATTCTGGCAGGGTCCAGCAGCAGAGTAAGTGGGCGGAGGTGAGCTAGTTGCCGCACAATTGGAGTTGGCCTGTAAGCTACGGCCGAGATTTGGTAAGTTTAAAATATCCATGACGTTCGGAACGCTAGCTTCCTACGGTCGCCGCATCATCCCTGTCAGTCGCGACGTTGGCGATACCGACGTGCCACACATGCGTGGGAAGTCGGAATTTTCTTCCAGACCAATACATACTACAACCATACGTACAACCACAGTCTACCATGGTGCTTCTAACCATGACACCCGGTGTCGTCCGGGCAGTCACAAAAGCTGAGGAGTTATCGCCCGACGGCTACGCCAGCCTGCAACGCGCCGACGAACCCACGCTCGCACATGCCACTCCAGGCAACCCCATCTCACACAGCCAGCTGGTCGATCTCTCGAAGCTACTCAAGAAGCAGCTTCCGTACCAAAGTCTGGGTGAACTTTCAGCCGGCGAAGAGGCCAAAAAAGACACCGAAGAACCCATTCCCAGGACTCTTGCATCCCTTCTTACCAACACCACACTGTACACCCCGCCCCCGCCCCCAAAGCCAGCAAAGACGCCCGAGTACGAAGCTCTCATGGCCCGCCTCCGCGCTGAACAAGAAGCCCTCTCCTACGAACGCATGCTCCATCCACCACCTACCCGCGAAACCTTTTCCCAGCGCTTCCCCCACGCCCCAGCACCCTTCAGCATCGAGGCTCGACAGACAACGTGTGAAGAAGACGACTTATCTTACGAGGAAGTGCATCGCCAAATCATCCTCATAATCAACATGTTAATCTCCATTGTCTGCGTCGCTGTCTTTATATGGGTCGCTGCACGCCACTGGACCGTCGGTTCAAGGCTGGGGCTGAGCATGGGAGGCTCCCTGGGCATAGCCGTGGCTGAGGTGGCAGTCTACAGCGGCTATGTGAGAAAGGTCAAGGAAGCAAAGAGGTTGGAGAAAAAGAAACCTGAGATAAAGGAGATTGTCAAAACATGGGTGTTAGGTGACGAGGGCTCAGGAGTAGAAGCGACTGGATGGAAGGAGAAAAACGGCGATGGGGTCAGGTTCAGAAAGGGCAAACATCGCTAAAGAAACACTGTCGTACTAGACGCCGTCCATGCCTAACGATGACCGTAAACAAATCGACTTTGCTCTAAACAGACGCCAATAATGCATCTCGTAATCACTCACGCCCGCCAAAAACTCATCAATAAACCAGCCTATACACATCCCTAACTGCCTACTTCTTATCCTTTCTTCTCCCTGCCACTCCCCCAGCAAACCTTCCCAGGTTACTCAGGCTAGACCGTGGCTTGTGTCCTGGTAGAGGACCCGGCGGTGCTGGCGCTGGAGGTGGTCTCATCGCGCCTGCAGGACTTCCTGGTCTAAGCCCGGCAACACTCTTAGGTGGTGCAGACTGAGTCGGTACTGTCGGGCCTATTTTCTCGTAGACCTCCTCTTCTTCGCCCATACTGGCCATTCTTTGACTGCGCCTTGCCTTTTCCTGCGTCTGCTTGAACCGCTCTAGCAACTCGGTCCACTTCACCGTTGCACCCGCTTCCGGACCGCCCAGCACGTCCCTTGGCTTCAATCGACCAGACCGTTCGAAGTTGGATATATTGGCTCCTCCAGGCGAGGCAATGCCACTACCGCTACTACTGTTTGCGCCGGCTTCTGAGCTTTTTTGCCGCAAGTGGTTTAGAGTGGAGGAAGAGGAAGGGTGCACATACGTCGAGCTGCTGCGCTGAGGCGCAATATGCAGGTAGCCTATGGCTGAGACGCTGTTGAGACGATTCTTAAGCGCAGCAAAAGCAGAGGATTGGGGAAGTAGCATCAGTAGACCGTACATGCACTTGTACAAGTGCGGAAATCGTTCAGGCTCGAGAAGCTGCATGCGAAGATCTGCGAATTTGTTAGCGATCCTGTACAGATCTCCGGTCAAGGAATCTTACAAGTGAAGACTGGAGACTCGAGAAGTTGGACCAGCTTGTCGATCTGGATAAGCATATTGACCGTCATCTCAAGCTCGGCGCTGCAAGAGTCAGTCTCGATATCTGTACGAATGCTCCTGAATCACGTACAAGACTTGTAGTAGGTGGTATGCCTGTTCGTAAGCTTGAGCGAGGAGACACAGTGAGAAGGTAGCCACGGCGTTGTGACACCAGGCTTTGAAGAGAGTGACGAAGAAGGATTGGCCGTCCTTGCTGTCAAGGTTCCTTAGTCGCCGCCGCAGGTCTGCGAGCTCTGGCGCAGTAATGAGGTTGTTGTTGAGGTTCTGCACCATGATGCTTGCAAACTCTACATCTTCGTCCTTTGCTAGGCAATCGGCCATGGTACGATAGATCCTTTCAGCACTGAGGGTAAGGCATAGCTGTCTAATAATAAGGTTACCGCGTGTCTCGAGCAGCCTGCGATCAGTGCAGAACAACTTCAGCAAATTGACCATGAACGAGGTGAAGTATGTATCGTCGCTATGCAGGGATATCTGAGAGAGGAGTAGCAGGTCGCGCGTAACAACCGCGTCTGAAGGGTCAGACAGCGTCTTGAGCAGTGCGGGAAAAGTTCCATCGTCCACTGTCAGTATCTGGATACGGGTTAGCGCTGGGTAGGTTGGGCTCCATGTCTACTCACTCTGCCAGGTGCCATCCTATGTAGCATGATTAGCCACGCGATAGCCGCCACGCGAGTAGCTTCATGTTCATTCAAAAACTGCAATGTCAAAGCACTGACTGCAGCTTGGTAATCCAACTCTGGTATGGGGCGAGGTGACGAACCACTGTCCTCTGCGGGCGTGGGGGACCTGCCGTCGGGTGACTCGGTTTTGTTTGCCTGGTCGCGGATAACTGCCTTGAGCAATCGGCCGGATAGATTAGAGTCTCGCCGTTGTGTACCAGTAAGCTCTTTCCCGAGCTCAGAAAGGGAAGGTGGCAACTGGATCTGTCCACTTGCGCCGCCATCTCGTGGGCGGTTGTCATCAGATAAGGATAGGATGTAATCCATGAGCGAAGCATTGACCTTAACTGCTGCTTTGCGAACGGTATCAACCTCGTGCGACATGCGGGGCAACACATGGGACAGAAGGCTCGGGACAAACGGCATGATGTCTTCTGGACAAATGTCAAAGAAGTTGTCGATCCAACGCAGTGCCGTCAGTAATATCTCGGTCTGCTCCTCCTCGGTGTCTACAATCCTATTAGCACAGTTCAGCTTCTCAATTCAGACACAAATCCTACCAGGCGGTGGAGCCAGAAATTCAACGAGTATCCCAAGAATTTTGGGATGGTCGACATGCACATCCTGACCGGGTATCCAGTTGCCATCGCCGTGTACAGACTTTTCGCTCTCGCCAGAAATAGAGCAACTTTCTCCACTGGCATCGCCCTTGTCATCAATCGAATCGTGAGGGTCGAGGGGCGTAAAGTCGGACGCATCGCTTCCGCTGCGGATGCTATCGGCAGAGTTCCTGCGCTCGTCCTTGCTGTTGCTTTTCTTGCTTTCCTCTATGCCCTTTTTGATTCTGGCAATCTTCTTGATCTCGTTCAGGAGCCTGTCCAACGCCGCCTGCGTCATAGTGTATACATCCTGGTTGGAGTCGCTCAAGAACTTGAAGAGGCCACCAAGGAAGCGTGGCAGGTGAGCAATCAGCTCGAGGTCGGGTATGGAATCGAGTAGTGTTATCCATGCGACTAGGAAGGAGCGGGTAAAAGGGTTGATGACGTTTATGCGCTCTTCGAGAAGCGGCAAGAAGCGTTCGAGGCTAAAGGCGTAAGGATATGGCTCGTCCTCGCCGTCGTGCTGCTCGGGCATAGTCTGCAGCACGGAGACATAGCTGGCAGCGGACTCCGAGACAATGTCTTTGATCAAGCGGTCCAAGAGCTCTGCACCATTTTTGACAGATAGCTCCGAGTCTGCAGCCATCTGAACAAAACCATGTTAGCCCAGTCGCGAGATATGAGGAAAAGGTATGCGCACCTTGCAGAGAGCATCGAAGACTTGGTTAAAGTAGACGAGTATCTCGCCCTTTGCGACCTTTGCAATGTTGTACATGCTCTCGCACGCGTAGTACCGAACGCGGGCATCTTGATCGCTGAAGCAGGCAAGCACCGGGGGCACGATTTCCTCGAGGTATCGGGCGACTTCAGGCCCCAAGGCTATCGAGGCAGCGGCCAGTCCTATGAGGCCGCCGTTGCGAGCGTGGGGCTGGTGGACGGCATAGGCATACTCGTGACACAGCTGGTGAACAATTTTTGCTATCCTGTCATGGTCCTGGGCGGCGAGAGCATCGCGGATGAGGCCCTCGAGCTCGAGTGCCCCGCTCTTGCGCCTATCGTAGAGCTTGTCGTTGAGGGCTTTTGTGATGTTGGCGTCCATGGTGAGCGCTTGTCGAGGGTGCAGGACAGCACTCTTGTCTACATGGCGCAGCTGCCCGAGCCTTGCATGCTGTGAATCCTGGGAGCGGGGGAAAGAAGAGAGTCGGCGGGGTGGCGTAGATTAGGGTGCGTGCAGGCAGAGGTCCATTCACCCTCCCGCTGCGGCTTGGTGTTTCCTCACGAAGACAAGACGATGCTAGCCATACGCGAGTCGGGGGGCCCCACGTCATCGTACACAAGCGCCCGCACCCCTGCGCCCGCTCATTGACTCCCGCGATACTTTCACACGCGCACACACAGCACACGGGCAGAGGCTCTCTTGATATGCCATGGCTGCCCCCTAGTGCCATCATGTCAGCACCACGACCCTTTGCTTCTTCCCACGCCCCCGCAATAATAGCCATGACGCTCGACGGCCTCGTCTGCCGCTAAAGCTGCTAGCCTATTGGACGCGCATCAGGTTCCCTCGCTTTGACCAACGCCATCTGCCCACTGCCTCACCCCATTACTATTGCTGGGTTCACCTGCGCCGGTCAGGTGCGTCAGGCTACCCGATGCACAGGTTGAAGAACAAGGTGCTGTCCCCCCATCGTCGGGATCGACGACAAGACGATATGGACAAGCTGCGAGAGCCCAAGCTGTCTCCCATCGCAACCGGGGGCTTCAAGCATTGGGCCGTGGCTTTGTAAGTCACCACCAGCGCTACTCGAAGCCAAGACTAACCGCTCCAGCATCGTTTGCAACTTCAATGTTGACATAGGGTAGGCAGGAGTCAAAGATCCAAATCTCTCGACATCATGTTGAAACTTGAGGCAGTCCGGAAATCGAGATTCTCTACCCGCCTCACATCCCCTTCTCGACGAGCGACTTGAGCGCAATTTGTTTCAACAGGTACCGTTTCCTCGTCTAACTCACATCTGCCTCATCTAAGGCGTCTGTAGCTTCCCAGAGCAACAAAACACAGAAACCGCCGAGGATCTTTGCTACGACTTTGCCATTACCAACAATTCACCTAACATTCAGCTCACCTCGCCCAACGCGCCCCATGGCAGCGCAGTCACCTTCTATGCCTCATGTATCTTCCGCCAAGAGTTTGATGATACCATGAAGAGGAGCTTCAACCAAAGAGCCCTGGTCTTGATTTCGCATCACAACTTTACCGCTTTGAATCACCGCATCTTACAAAAGATGACGAAATCAAGTCATCTTAGTGATCCAGCCACTCTGGAAGCGGCATACCGGCAAATGAACAATTGGATGCCCCCAGCCCTTGGCCACCATGACCTACCTTTTTTGGGCAGTATGTTGAGACTGGAAATTGCACCACATCAGGCATTTCCTCTGCAAGGCCTTTCGGGTCCCAACCCTCTGATATCCGACACTACTCAATCCATCTATGCGTATGAACCAATTGGATCCTGGGACAGCATCATGCACTACATGCCGTGCATCACCGACTTATATGTGCTCTACGAGAAATTAATACTGTGTGAAAGCGTCATCGTCATCGCAAAGTCTCCACAACTAGCGAGCGAGGCTGTGTCTTCCCTGGTTGACCTCATCTGCCCGGTCCCCTATGCCGGCGTGATTCGGCCGTATATGACTATGCAAGCAAATTTCAAGAGTATCGGTATTGATGGTGGTACCCCAACGTCCTTCATCGCTGGTGTCACTAATCCTTTTCTACTGAAGCGTATCATCGCCGCTGTAGAGGCCAGTCACCAAGCTCGGCCGCACATATTGTACCTGCAAAACTTTGATGGTCCTGTACCCATGCGTCGCCACCATTCATTGCATCACAAGTCAAGCCGCAACGCACTTCTCGATCTCCCGGGTGGTGGTATTGAAGTCCACACTCCTCCAAAACGCTTTCTCAAATCGGACCCAACTATAGTATCGCAGATCGACGCCCTATTGAAGCTTGAGGATCAAACTCAAGACCTCGGGCCCATTATACGCCGGCACTTCGCTGAGCTCACTGCTCAGTTCATCGCGCCTATTAATCGCTATCTCGCAACGTCTCACGTCGTAACACCAGGAGGCAACGGTAGGTATGCTAGCTTCCAGGTACGAGAGTTTTTAAGCAGCGTTAGCAAACACGGAACCAGCGTCAAATTTCGTGGGTCAAATCCACTACAAAGGCATCGCGCAAGAGATGGCATGTACGAGACATTTTGCAACTCGCCAAACTTTTACTCGTGGCTCGAAATGAAGATATCGCTGGAGAATGAAGCTTCGGCTGGGATGCTGAACGCGCCGGTGGTGCATTCAGGCTAAGGAGGCTGGGATTGCGTTGTATAAGCAAGATGGTTGATGCGCAAGTGCATGTAAGGAGGATATAATATACCCTATGGCAAAGGTGGCTAGGAGGATCAGTGCTGGACGGGGGACGTAATAACGGTCATATGCCATGTTTTTGGACCAGGTGGCTCTAGCGTACAATCGCTTGATAGATCAGTGAAATTTAATCGCTCTACAAATAGAGACTTTTTTTTATTTGTGCGAATGCAATGCAGCCATCTCCGTCTCTACCATTGTGGGTGGTGCTCTACCCCATTTGGCTTAGCGTACCCCCCCGCATTGGGGCCATTTCAAAATTGTTTCTCGTAGTCAACCCCCACAACACGACAAACTAACGCCAATTGTGTACCCTACAACGAATTGAAAACATGGATATCACAAAGATACAGGATATTGAGCTGCCTGCAGCGTTTGATGCCCATGTGCACTTGCGCGATGGAGAAATGTCTCAGTTGGTTACGCCTACTATTCGTAAGGGTGGTGTGAATACGGTCTATGTCATGGTATGTTCTGCGTTTCAATCTTTTGAAATCATGATGCCACTCGTATTTTTCTCTCTTATAATTCTTCTCTGCTCCTCCTCATCATTTTACACGATATCTTGTCTTTCCCTCTCCTACTTCTTAGTCATCACAGTCTTTTTCAAATGTCACGTGTATCTTCTTTCTTGCTTCAAGTTTATACCATTCACCAATCTCCTGCTATGCACGATGTGAAGAAAATTACATGCTGGTTGTTCTGGAATTAACACATCACATAGCCAAACCTTGTTCCGCCGATTACTACAGTACAGCAATGCCTCGAGTACCACGATCGATTAAAGGCGATTGAGCCAAATGTCGAGTACTTCATGTCTCTGTACTTACACGAAGATATTACACCCGAGGTCATTCGTGAAGCCAAAAAAGCCGGAATCACAGGCGTAAAGTCATATCCTGCAGGTGTCACTACAGTAAGCCAAATTTCACATCAACATCCAGACGAAAGCCCCCAAGAAAACAAAAAAACTCCACTAACAAACCCCCAGAACTCCTCCTCAGGCGTCCTAGACTACGAAACCTTCTACCCCGTCTTCGCTGAAATGGAAAAACAAAACATGGTCCTAAACCTTCACGGAGAAGTCCCCTCGACCCCCTCCCACGCCCCCCTCTCTTCCTCTTCCAACAAAGACAACCAAGCAATCACAATCCTCAACGCCGAACCAGCCTTCCTCCCCACTCTCCTCTCCCTCCACCGCCACTTCCCCTCCCTCCGTATAATTCTCGAACACTGCAGCACGGCTGCCGCCCTATCCACTGTCCTCTCCTGCGGCCCCACCGTCGCAGGCACAATAACCGCGCACCACCTCTCCCTCATCATCGACGACTGGGCCGGCGACCCCTTTTGCTTCTGCAAGCCTGTCGCTAAGACCCCCGAAGATCGGGATGCGCTGATTCGCGCTGTGGTGACGAGCGGGGGCAGGTTCTTTTTAGGGACGGATTCGGCGCCGCATCCACGCGTGAAGAAGAGGGGTGAGGATAAAGTTGCTGCGGGGGTGTTTACGCAGCCGTATGCGGTCGGGTATGTGGTTGATGCGTTGGAGAAGGGGGTGGAGAGGGGTATTATTGGCAAGGAGGAGGTGACGCAGGAGGGGTTGGAGGGTTTTTTGGGGGGGTGGGGAAGGAAGTTTTATCAGGTTGAGGATACGAAGGGGGAGAGGGTTGTGCTGAGGAGAGGTGGGGAGAAGATTTTGGATGTTTTGAAGAAAGATGGGGGAAGCGTGGAGGTTGTGCCATTTAGGAGGGGGGAGCAGACGTGGAGTGTGGAGTGGAAGTAGGAGATTGCATATGTAGAGTAGCTTGCTTATTATGGTGAATTGGATGTTTTTGGGATTTCTGTGTAAACACAGGGTGGGTATGAACTATGCGGAATGGTATATATACATGTGGTACCATGTAAACTGTACGGTAGATTGACTCCTCAATAAGATCCGTGAACAAACTCTCACTCTGCTGCCTTTTTCTTCATCATCAATCAGTCGCGACGCTTGCCTTCCACCTTACTCCAGTTCATCGGGACAAACTCGACCGATGGTCCCGAGTGCCGTGTGTACCTTGCCTTTGTCGAGCCTGTTGAACCTGTCGAATCCGTCGAGCTCTGTCTGCTATCTCTGCTCAGATCGAAAGTAGTAGCGAAGGTAGAGACCAAAGCAAAGGTGAAAATGAAGGTGAAGTCGATAGAGCGAGCGACGCCAGTATTAAGCAAACAACAAGCAGTGCACCGATTGGGTCAAACTCTAACAAACAAGGACTTTATCAAATAGCTTATCCTCGGACTAGGTGCAGCTACACTGCCGGCTGCATAACGGTTAGGGTAGCAAAATTTTGTGGAAGAAAGGAATTGTTTGCTTATAGGTGGTAGAAAGAGGGAGGTGCATTGGCCACTCAGTCCGAAAAGTAACAGTGAAAGAGCCATGATTGTGGGTCTTGTAGCGTCTTGATTGTGCTTTACCAGCAAGAAGATAGCATTTGCATGTATTAATAGAGCGGGAGGGTTAGGGTGTACCAGAACGAGCGTGTGATGAGTGTGTGCGGTACCAATCATATAACCACAGGATGAGTTAGCGCACCTTTACTATAACGAAACTCACAAGCACACGTAAGGGATGAGAAGAAGTGAGAGAAACATGTACAGATTTGAGATCTATCAAACAAGGAAACAAATATGTATATGTATGTGAGGTATCTAGGTAACGTCATGTATGCCCCATGCCCAATCCACGTCCGGGTCAGGGAAGAAAAACCCTATGTAGTGCCATTAATCTCGCAAGAAAACGCCCGCTGAACGCCTATTATTTTTTTGTTCGCTCTACATGCCGCACGCTCGCATAATCATCAAATGCTCATTCAGTTGTCATGGGGGGCATAGTCCCAAATGTGGCTCGAATCGTACGACTCAGTCTCTTCCTTTCTAGCTTTCGGGTCTTCGCCTCTCTTCTTCGCTGCACCCCTCAGCTCGTCGAGTTCGCGGTCCATAACCAAAAGCTGGGCCCTGAGCTCGGCAAACCTCTTCTTCTCATCTTCGGTAAGGGGAGAGTCTTTGCCGTCCTTCTCTGCCTCCTTTTCCTTTTTCTGGTAACCGTCGTATTCGGTAAACTTTTCGTTGCGCGCATCTTGTTTCTTGAAGTATTCGTTGAATTTAGCCAGGCCGCCAAAGCAGTAGCCGTAGCCGTCGCAGTAACACGTGTTCATGGCTGGACAGTGTACTTCGTGGCCAGTGAAGATGTAGTGCCAGATGTATTCGAAGATGCGGCCGGAAAACTGGTCGTCCATGCCGGTAGTCAAGAGCCATTTGCGGTAGTGGATGAAGCGCTCAATGGGCACTTCTTGGATGCGCTGGCGGGAGACGGCGAATTGGGCGCAGCAGATTCCCGAGATGGAGGGTGGGATAGGTGCGCCAGGGTGGATCTCCTCCCAGACCTCCTTTCGCCAATATATTTCCTCGGGTTTACGGAAGAAGTCAAAGTCGCCGCCGGGACGGTCCATGTGTATCCAGTCAGGACAGCCGGGTTCGTGGTGGCAGCGCACGTTCATGTAGCCCATGCGGGCGACGCGGTCGTGGTTGAGGCGCTTGATCATTTGGGCAGCGTCAAGGCCGAGGAGCATGTTGTTGTGCCATGCGTGGCGGTGGGCGTGCATAAAGATGACGGTGTCGGGAAGGTCGTTGTAATGGTCGATGATGTAGGAGAGGTACACCTGGAGTGCGCGGGTCAGCCTGCATGCACGCGCAACAGCAGCACACGTGTAAAAAAGGAACATACCATGGCTTCGCGGCCCTTATTCTTGGGAATCTTGTGTTCGGCATTGGGATTGTCGACTTCATAGACTACGAGGGGCGCATCGGGAATCTCGGTCTCCATCCAGCTAATGTCCTCCTTCTGGGTCTTGGGGACGACAATCTTGTACGTATAGTTGCTTCCCGGGGGCTTGCGCACAGGGTCTGAGAAGCGCAGGGGCAGGCCAAAGTCGAGAGGGTCGCCGCGCAGCGACGGACGGTTGCCCGGTGGTGAGGTTTGGGGCTTCCATGTTGCGAATAACGGGCCTGCGCCAGGGACAGCATGCAGGTACCACCACACCAAGGTGAGGGCGAGAAAGACAAAGACAAAGGGAATGATCCTGGGCGGGCCGCTGAGCATGATGGCGGAGATGGCGAAGAGGGATGGGGCAGGTGGATTCACGGCATTGGAGAGTGGACGGGCGTGGGCAGACAGATGAATGCATGCAAAACACGGGCGGCGACAGGCGCCGTCGTCAGCGTGGCCGGGGGGGGTCCTTGGTGGAGCAGCCCGTATACGTATCGTGTTTGGCGTTACTGGCCCGCACGCCCACACGCCCGCACACCCTGTCCGTCCCCGTTAGGGCCCAGCCAGACACGCACATTTGTCCCCCACTATCCCCTTAGCATCCGGCCTGGCGCAATAGCTTGGCAGGGCCACCATGCATGTCATGTTTCCAGCTTGGTCGTATGTGTGGATACGTAATCACATAGTAGGGAGGCTTTTTGCGAGTCGTGGCCTATGGATACTGCTTCTTTTCAACAGATATATTATATTGGGTTGGATGTGGGTGGATAGATTATGCTCATACCATGTCTGGTTGACATGTGCATGTACCCATTATGGTAAGAATAGGTACTGCCATCTAAAAGCACGTCAAGGAGTTGGTTGGAAACACAGAGAATTGGTCCAAATGACATAGAGGAACGCGTTACGACAGGTAAACGGTTAGTGTGTGTACCTAGAAAATAGTCCGCGTCACGGATGCTTACTCAAGCTCATTTTTGTACTCTTCACGCCATAAACTTTTTGTTCAATCTTATCGTGCACAAGGCAAAAAGAAGGACCGACAAATAGCCTTCTGGAATCTCTGTCAGACTAACTCGAGACTTGGAGAGTACCAAACAACTCGTTGACTTTCCATGACTCTCAACATGCACAAAAAAACTTCTATAATTAACCTCTCTATAGCCTTTGTGTTAGTTACCCTTCAGCGGCTTATGAATTATCGCCGCCTCCCGAAGAGAGTCTTATTGCATTGTTGAGCTGCCAAAGCTTGGAGCACATGGCGTACCAGCTGAAGAGGTGATAGCGTAGCATGTGACCGAGTGCGTACTTTGTAGCCTGCCGTCGGAACGATTCCGAGGCAGGGACCGATAAGATTAGATAGCCGCATCGCTTTGGGTAACAACCGCCTGCCGTACCAAATGCTGTCGCGCCCGTCAATCCAAGATACATCCTCAAGACATTGAGCTGTCAAATCCCTGCCCAAGAAGAGCTTCTGTCTCTTTCTGAAGACCAAGGACACGCTGGACTCATCAAGTCACATCCAGCACTGTGCAACACACCATACTCTGTTTTTGCATGCGCGTTTTGTCAGCCAAGTTATGCTACACGTTGCATCTTCTTGACATCGAGAGTTGACCTTTCGACACAAACACCGAACCCTGCCTTGTCACATCACACACTGTTACCAATTGCTACAGTGATTGGACTAATCCCGGCAGTATGAGAGCTTCGGCCTCTGTCCTGGGTGCGAAGGCGCTGTTTGTGCTGACTGCATTCCGGCACATGGGCACATTGGCCATTCCCAGTATCAACGTCGCCTTGCGGGCCGCCTTCAATCCTGCACCATATCTGGTTGAGCTGCTGTAAGTAGCTCTCAAAATAATGCCGCATACAAAGCCTAACAACCTGCAGAGAAACTGCGGCTGAAGAGAACGCGACCGCATACTACCCCATTCTCGACCGAGTATCCGAAGGCTACTTTGACGACAAGACCACCGATCAGGAGCTGTATACAGCCTTTGTCGACCTGCTGTATTCCGATGGCCACATCACTCAACCAGAAGCACTTGCCTCTTTCGAGTTTGCGCTTTCAGTTCGGTCGGCCGCGCCACGCATCGAAGCACACTACCAATTTTACAAAACTTCAGTAGAGCCTTCCTTGGTAGCAAAGCAAGCAGAAGCATGCGATCTATGGGTCTCATTTCATGGCAAACAATATTGCTCGGTACATCTAGATGAGCCCTTTGGGGACATTGCAAGTGAACGGTGCGTACCACGTTGCCATTGGCAAGACGAGGCACTGACGGCTGGACAGTACATACCAATTACCCTTTGACCGCATACTTGGCAACAGCTCAGCTTTGCCCGCCATTCTTTACGCCGACATCACTGCCCCAAGATTTAAAAAATGGCACAAGACACTGAGCACCACCGCCAAGCAAGGAAAGACATCATATCGCATCAGGCACAAGCCATCCCCTAAGGCGCCCACGTCGCCTCTAGTTGTCAACGGATATGGTGTTGGCCTTCAGTTGAAGCGGACCGACTACATTGTCATTGACGACAGGCAGACGGCCGAAAGTGACAAGAACGCTGCACAGAAAACAATGGATGCTGGGTTAAACGATGAAGAAGACGTTGCCGATCTCAAGCCCCTTTCCAAAGACGAAGTATCTGATCTCGGACTCAAGGCCGCTAGTTTTGTGCTCCAGAGCGAAGATCCCATAAATACTCTTCTGAAGCTCGTTCAGGACTTTCCCAAGTATTCGTCCATTATCGCTGCCCACAACGCTTCTGATGAATTCCTTCAAGCACTAGAGAAGAACCACGATCAATGGTTGATGGGCGGTGTCAATCTCCTCACGATTAACGGCCTGAACATTCCGGCTCGTGACGTCAACCCATATTCCTTGTTGGCACACCTGCGACGCGAGCGGAAACTCATCAACGGCTTTCGCAGCCAGGGTCTCTCGGTTTCTGAAGTCGTATCTCTCTTGTCACATTCAGCCATTGCAAAAACCAATGCGGGTGACTCTCCACAGCGCTATGACTTTAGAGATACAGCCGAGGGTGGCAAAGTCATTGTCTGGCTCAATGACATCGAGAAGGACCCGTTGTATGAGGACTGGCCTAGCAGCCTCCAAGCTGTAAGTGCTAGCTTATACTGTTGATGCTCTTGGATTGACCAGTTTTTTTTAGCTATTGCAAAGGACATTCCCTGGACAGCTTCCCTCCTGCCGCAGAGACATTCATAATGCCATTGTATTTGTTGACTTGACATCCACCCAGGATGTGACGACTCTCCTTGACACCGTCTTTAATTTGATTAGACGTGGCATTCCGTTGCGTTGGGGTATCGTTCCTCAGTCTGGCTCTCCTGACGCTATCGAACAGGCCAAGATAGTCTATCATCTGCAGGATGCTTATGGGGTCTCTGCGGTCGAAGTATATCTGCAAGCAGTAAGGTTTATCTCCCTTCCATACATGTCTAACACTAACATATGATGCAGTCGCTGGACGGCAAGAAGCTTGCACAACCGGATCAGGCCATCTTTGACGCGACAGTTAAAACGTCGACCTTGCTTGATGAACATACAGCCCTTTCATTTCAAGATGTCCTTACTTCAGAAGACTTGGACCAACGCATTGCATACTCCCAGCAGTACCTGGGTCGTTTATCTGGGGAAGGCCCCCAACCACCAATTCTCATAAATGGCGTTGCTATTCCTGCGAATGAGGAGTGGCTCTCTAGTCTCAGCAAACGAATCAGTCTTGATCTTCGTGAAATCCAAAAAGCTATATTTGAAGGCAACTTCAACGAAGATAGCTGGGTTCCACAGTATTTCCTTGCCCAGGCTGCCAGTAAGCGCAGCCCTTATATTATTCCAGAGGATGAGAAGAACATTACACTCATCAACATGGCTGAGTTTGAAGACACTCACGGCCATGCTTACAGCAAGATGCCACGAGTTCATGCCTCCGAGTCTTCAGGCAAGAGCGATTGGGTACATATCACCCTCACCGCTGATTTTGACTCTAAGTATGGGCTAGGCCTTCTCAAGTCCCTGGCAGTATTTCTTGAGGCCAATCCGAATGTTGAGATTGTCTTGATACACAATCCTGTCGCCGATGCGGAAAATTCGGGCGTGTCGCAAGACATCCTTGAGTCTTTTTCCAAAACTGGTGACAAGTTCACAGTCGACACCTTACTGGAGCTTCTGGCTCGCGAGCCCAACTCCGTTTCTTTTCCAGAAGAGTCGCGACTATTCTGGAAGGCGGCCGAGCCAATATATGAAGCTCTTGGTATTAAGCCAGGCCAGAATAGCATTCTTGTCAATGGACGTCATCTAGGCCCCATTCCAGAAGATATCAAGTTCACCAAAGATGATCTGGAAGCACTGGTGTCCTATGAGATGAGCAAACGTGCTGAGCCCTTGGGCAAGGCATTGGACGATCTTGGGCTTTTAGATAAGATTGAGTCGCCTTTCAGTATCACCAAGATACAATCATTGGCTGCTTTGTCAACTATCTCAGATGTGCCAGAGGGTATCTTTGAATCGATTTCGACAATCAGGAGAAATGACGACGAAAAGTGGGATACTGAACACACCGCCATTATCAAAGGTGATCAAGACAAGGCCGTGTTCCATATTGTGGCTTTGATCGATCCCGCTACTGAGGTCGCCCAGAAATGGGTTCCCATTTTGGAAACCTTGAGCGACATGGAGGGTGTTCATCTGACACTGTATTTGAATCCCAAAGACAACCTTCAGGAGCTCCCCATCAAGCGCTTCTACAGATATGTTCTTGAGGCCCGACCCCGTTTCAATCCGGACGGATCTGTTGGTAGCTTGAGAGCACGTTTCTCCGGTATCCCCAAAGAGGCACTATTGAACCTTGGCATGGATGTGCCTCCTTCATGGCTAGTCGCGCCAGAAGAATCCATCTATGATCTTGACAACATCAAGCTCAGCACTATCCCATCTGGTTCCAACATCGATGCCGTCTATGGACTAGAAAGCATTCTCATCGAAGGTCACTCCCGCGATACCACCAACGGTGGACAGCCACCTCGCGGAGCTGAGGTTGTCCTAGCTACCGAGAAAGACCCACACTTTGCTGATACCATCATCATGGCTAACCTTGGCTACCTCCAATTCAAAGCCAACCCTGGATTCTACAATATTCAGCTGAAGAGTGGTCGGTCCCAGCAAGTCTTCAACCTCGATAGTGCCGGTCCAATCAGCTGGACCCCTCAGCCTGGTGATGAGACTACCGAGATTGCCCTCATGAGCTTCCAAGGAGCTACCATCTTTCCGCGACTATCTCGCAAGTCTGGTCAGGAAGCTGCTGATGTGCTTGCTCCAGAGGAGTCTCTTGCTTCCGAACTGGTTGGCAAAGGCGCACAGAAAGTCAACCAGTTCCTTGGTAAGATTGGCCTCAACTTTGACTCTGAGAAGGTCTTGCAAAAGGGCGCCGATCTGCTGTCAGGAAAGGCAGTAAAGAAGGGCACACAAGCGGATATCAATATCTTCTCAGTAGCCTCGGGTCACTTGTATGAGCGTATGCTGAACATTATGATGCTATCCGTCATGAAGCACACGAAGCATACAGTCAAATTCTGGTTTATTGAGCAGTTCCTCTCACCTAGCTTCAAGTCGTTCCTGCCGCACATGGCCGCCGAGTACGGCTTTGAATACGAGATGGTCACATACAAGTGGCCTCACTGGCTACGCGGACAGTCAGAGAAACAACGCGAGATTTGGGGCTACAAGATTCTCTTCCTGGACGTCTTGTTTCCTCTGGACCTCGAAAAGGTCATCTTTGTGGATGCGGATCAGATTGTCAGGACGGACATGTACGAGCTTGTGCAGCATGACCTCGAGGGCGCACCCTACGGCTTTACCCCCATGGGAGATTCTCGCACCGAAATGGAAGGCTTCCGTTTCTGGAAGACTGGCTACTGGGCTAACTTTCTACGTGGCCGTCCCTACCACATCTCTGCTCTCTACGTGGTCGACCTCGTCCGCTTCCGCCAACTCGCTGCGGGTGACCGTCTCCGCCAGCAATACCACGCTCTATCAGCCGACCCCAACTCGCTCTCCAATTTGGACCAGGATCTACCAAACAACATGCAGTTTAACCTCCCCATCCATAGTCTCCCCCAGGAATGGCTCTGGTGCGAGACATGGTGCAGCGACGAGGACCTCGCCAAAGCGAAGACGATCGATCTCTGCAATAACCCACAGACCAAGGAACCCAAGTTGGACCGTGCACGAAGACAGATTCCAGAGTGGAGTGTCTACGACGAGGAGATTGCCGCGCTCGCTAGGCGCGTCAAGGGCGAGCAGGAACTTGCGGGTCTGGTCGATGTGCAGGAGCAGGAGCAGCTGAGGGAGAAGAAAGAGAAGGATGCTGAGACGATTGAGCATAGTGAGTTGTAGGCTAGGCATGTGTGTGTTTGAGGACTGTGTATAGATTACATGGGAAATAGCGGATACGAAGTTTCTTTTGGCTAAGATAAAGTTTTGAAACAGTTGAGAGTATGAAGACGCTTTTCTACGCATCCTTTGTATCGTGAATATGAATGTTGTCAAGGTGGTTTACTATCATGCAGCCGTTTGTTTTCTGTCTTTTCCGAGGTCTGGTTTTCTTGGTCAATGGAATTATTGCCGACTGAGGTGCTGATAGTATGTGGAGATTTGTTTGTATATGACTGGGATGACGAGCTGGAGTCTCGCAAGTCTGGGATTAGTGGTAAGTGGAGATGGAAGTATTATTAGCCAAACGAACTGAGTAGGTGGTTACCTGGATTTTCAAAGTGTAGTTAGTAGTATTAAGATTAAAGTCTGGGTCCACTTTTGTTAAGTTTTCACGGAGGAGGTGTGATATTAGGGGGGAGACAGAATAACTATCGTATGACTGCATGCTTGAGGTTCTGTGGAGGGAATCTCGTATTGTTTGATGGGGCGTCTCAATCTCGCCAGCTTATCGGCTCACAGGCGTCGGCCACGTCAGCATGAACAAGTCTACCTTGTTGTTTTGTCGTAGTTCTTGTGCCATGCTGCTTATAGTTCTCTGGGTTTGGTGCTAGATCAGATGTCGCTTTGTAATCACCGCGAGGAGTGACTGTCGTACCACTATGCTCTTTACTTGACAAGCGTTTTCCTATTACGAAATATTTCGAATTTAGGATAAGGGGCGGATATCAGTCTAAAAGATCTCTGCACATGTATCCAAAAAGGGCATATGCCACGCTATCAACAGCAGCAAAATAACATGAAAAATTCAAACACGCATATCTATACCTCTTGCCGTATTCAACCCCCCTTACAAACACGCATCCCCCTTCTTCCACACCTCCGCCGTTCTCGCCCCCGTAACCCCATCCTGGATATCCCCATCTTTGAAAATGCTAAAACTAGAGGCAGCTTCAGTGTGCGGCCACAAGCAAGTAGTCGAAATGCTTCTCGATGCAGGTGCTCTTTACTCAGAGTCGTCTGACAGCGATAGCGACGACGACGACTCCTAGCATAAATATCACATATAAAATGAGTAGCTCGTCATTAAGAGTTTTCAAGTTATAGGCGTGTGGCCGATGAACGAAGACGCAGTGCTAAAACGCTTCAACAACCACCCACAACAACAAAGTGAAGACGCAGAAATTGGAGAGCATGGCAACGACGACAGCTGGCCTAAGCTGCGCAAACTTTTCGACGTTGCAGTTGCTAACAAGGCTAGAATTGAAGCTAAGCGGCTGTCGCAGGGCCTACACTCGCTACAGGTCAACAAGCTTCTTCGAGCTCAAAACGAGGAGTTACGACACGAACTCAACCTCATCAAGAAGCGTCCGACGCAGCTTACAAAACTAGCTACACAAGACGGCGACGACTAGCACAGTGGCGCTATGTTCTACAGTCCCAGGAAGCTTGCTAGGAAGCGCGCGCAAAGCTGCAGAACTCGACGAAGCCGAGCAGCTGTGACTTTAAAAAAAAACTTGCGGTAGAGAGGTAAAGGCGACCGCAACAGTATACAAAGAGCAGCAGCAAGATGAGGCAAAGTTGGCTCGACAGTGTGCTGTTAAGGAGCGTGGCGAGGCGAAGGAAGCACAAGCTGAAGCGTTGGCTGCCGAACGAGCACTCAAAAAGCTGCAACGCGACGCTGCAACCGCAGAAAAATCTGGCGATACAGCAAAAATATACAAGCGAAAAGCCTCACACAAAACTGCAAAAAATACGACAAAGCGTCGTTGTGTTACAGCTGCGCGAAGTCGTGTTGACGCTGCACCGCCGGCTGCGTCCCCACCACCACAAATCACTAAAAGCGGCCGCAACTCGTGGTTATAAGCCAAATACAAGTAGTAGAAAAGATGCTCAAGTATTTATATATAGTAATACAACAGCTTTTCTTGCAATAATAGGTTCTGGGCGTGGCTCTACAGCTTCATTATTCTACTATCAATATATCGATGAGGTGGCTCGACCCGCGAACTGGCTCGTTTCGAGCACGGGCACGGTAGACCCGGCTCTTCCACGGAGATCTAGCAATGATTAAGTCCAAGGAATTAACACTAGATTTATATTTTGAAACTAAGGCGACATTGCGATATGGGCTCTTGGGCGGAACAGACAGATACGAAATTAGGATGTTATTTTTGCTACAGACGACTCCTAGTGGTACAACGCAAGAGGATAGTGACAGCGCAAATGTTTGCGTATCCAGAAAAGCAGCACGACTGCCTGTACGAATCGATATATTATTATGCTGGAGGAAAGACATGCGATGAATGCGAAATTGAGCAGGTAAGCAGAAATCTCTATATTCACCGTGGAACGATCGCATTTGGCAACAAGGTGATCCAGAATGGCCAAGTTGGAGACCAGATCGCCCAAAAATTAGGCGTAGCATGCTTTGAAATGGAAGTGGGCCGAATTGATGGACAGCTTTCCCTGTCTCGTCGTCCGCGGGTGTATATGCCGACTGTGCAGACCTGCACAGAAATGATTGATAGCAGCCATATGTATGCTGCAGCCAAAGCAGCAGCATCTGTCAAAGGCCATCCCATCAATACACGATACTTACTTGGGTACGACTCGCACCTCAGCAGCATCTAACCTGACATGAGCCACACCTTGTCGTCCCATCTTCAACAACCTTGCAATTGGTCTAAAAAAACACGCAACTGGTCAGTCCAATAACCTCACACAGAACACACGGAAAGAGTAGCACTCCACTTACACAATTCCCCCGTCGACAATTCAAACCCCGACTCACACACGGATCCCCATACCCCTGCCCAATCAGCCACGCGCACGAATCTGCAGTCCCAGATACACAACCGGACCTCGCATCAACCTTTTCAAATCACACTTTTCGTCAGTCTCTCTCTTTCTCTTTTATATATGTATAGAAAAGATAAGGAAGGATAGATAGATAGATAGATAGTGACTTACAGCACCGAACCTTTGACAGGTAGTGGTATACGAGCACGCTGATGCAAGGGACGTGAGGCAGAATGCCGAAACGATATTCAACACCTTCATTATATGTAGTCCGGAGAAAAAGAATAAAAGCCGTCAAATAGAAGGAATAAGTGGCTTTTCTCTTGGTTGCGGAATTGAACCTAAGAAAAAAAAAAGAGAGAGATAGTGAGTTTGGGAGAGTGATTTTGAGAGGAAGTCAGCAGAATAGAGGAATTCAATTTCATTATATAACAAGCTTGTATTTCTACTAAGTCCACACACATACACACCCCTACGCTGCTTACCTATCTTTAAAGTTTCCGAGAAAACAGAAGAAAAGGGGCTTACATCGTATCCAAGTCAGCACTAAAACTACTTTCGAACTAAGCCTACTATCTTAAATTAATTTCTAATGTGACTAAGTGGAACAAATTGTCACAGTGTGACCGTACGCCTCCCATAACCGGCCCGAATGTTGCCGTACAGCGTGGCTAACGCCCGCTCGGGTCTATTCAGAATGTATTTATACCTGCTGTTCTGTTTCTGTACGTAGCTTAAAGAGCTACGTCTTGTAATCTATTCTATACCTGTTGTTTCCGAACCTGCCTAGTACCAACGCCCGTACGCACCCTGACACTAACAAGTAAAGGACCTCGGAAAAAGGAAAGAGAGGCAGAGAAGCTTGGCTGTTTTTATACGGTGGTCTTGGGCTGTAAGTATGTACTTACTTTTATCTAATCTTGGGCCGAAGTTAGAGCGAGATGGGCAGTAGCCAAAGGCTGTTGGTCCGTGCCGATTATTGGTGGAGAGGGGTCTTTGAGGGGGGCATGGGAAAGTGGTATGATAATGATCAGACTACGTAATAAATTATTAAGCTATGTCTTGAAAAAAGAATTTATGAATGGATGCATCTATCTTTTATACACCGGTACGTTAGGTCTTCTCCTTCCTAATCTACTGAGCTGTTTGCACAAGTACACTATCGTGGATGAGTAAAGGGGGTGATTAGAGGGTAGTTTAGGAGACTGCGTTATTAGAACGCGTAATAGCATGGTCTGCACCCCAACGTATTGCACTTACAAGTCAGACACTCAAGCACTGTCCTACTATCAGCACTAGTCCTCAGTGCTTATTACACGGGGTCTGGATCTATACTTCTCTTGCCGAGTCCGCCACTATGGCCGGTGGGCTTTACGCTAGTGTTCCATGAGGTTTTTCTGGCGATCTTGTAGAGTGATGTAGACGAGAATAACGGCTGATAAACCTAATCTATATTGCTATAGACTTGCTGGTAACAATCTTGTTAAGTAAATTAATTAGTAAGAAAGTACAATTTGAGTTGACCACAACGAGAGTAATAATGAAACCTATCCATCCTTATATCCTCATTGCTTCCGGTTCTGCCATCACTACCATGACGACTTAATCTTTGTTCTGCCTGATGTCTCCGATGGCTGCCATCACAGGATTGGTGTCATCACATACTAGCGTCTGATGGTTGTTTTGGCGTGGCGTCAGTCACGTGATCAGCGCCCCGCGTTGATCTTTACCTTCTGACGCAGACCTCTGTAGGCTCTGGTTTCCAACCGTGCCACTCATAGTCCCTTGTCTGGCGTCAAGGAGAAAATCCTTCTTGTTACTTGTAACAGTGCTCTTCCCTCGTATCACATTACAAACAACACAAATAGTTTCGAGATTTGAACATCTTGTTTGTGATTTGTTTAGAACATGGGTACTTCCACTTTTACATATTAGAGTACAATATAGCCTTGGCTCCATTGTAATCACATGCGGCATACTCTCAACATCTCAAGCCCCTCACTGATTTCTTTTATTCCTTCTCTTAACTGCGCAAGACTTCTTAGGCTCTGCTGTTCGTTTGGTAATTTGGCCACATTTGCCTAGCTGCTAACCGTTCTATGCAGTAATTTGCATTTCGAAAAGATTGTGCCCCTCCTTTGACTTAATCTTTACCTCAGAAGAAAAGTGCAGCAAGCCAACTCCATGCAAGCTACCGTAAATCTAGCCTCCTTTTCGTGAGGCATTGGGCACAGCAACCGGAGCGCGCGCTACTCCTGCTTGTGCTCCCTTCTTGCGCTGGTAGTAGTGCTCGACAATCTTGCGCACGTGCTTCTCAGCCTGCGCCTTGTCGGCGGGTGCTCGGATGCTGTCGAGTGTGTATGGCGATTGAATCAAAACTGAGTCGCTAACTACAATCTGAGTGTCTGCCCAACGGGTCGGTAGTCTGTTCGCTTGCATGTCAGTCTGAGCCCCTGTATCGGTAGGCATTCACTGGATATAACTCACGTCCTCGAGATAGCGTCGAATAGCTCCTGCGCTTCTGGACTAACGCCCTTGCCCTTTTGCGCATCTTTCTTCTTCATTTCGCGAATCGTCTGATCTTCACGGGCTTGCAGTGCCGCTAGGTCAACCTTGGATATGCTAGGGAGTGCTCCGTTGAAGCCTGCTGTGGACTCAGGTACCCGCTCGCCTGATCCGAGGATCTCAAAAGATTCAATGTGTGCGAAAGGGATAATGTGGTAGTCGCCTGGCTGGCTGAGAGCAGAGGCGGAGGGATTTGGTGGGGCAAGCGCAGTGTTAATAGCTATGGCGTGGGTAATATTGCAGGCCGTAAAGAGAGTGCCCTCGAGGACATTCTTACCGGGAGCGCATGTTATCTTGATGCTGCTGCTTGTCAGCATGCTCCCCAACGGCGCGATCTCTCCAGTTCGACGCTCATAGGGGCAAGCTGGGCTTACCGCGATCCCACGGCCTTGTACAGATTGGAATCGGCGTCAATGACGTCCTTGTTGGATGCGGTACCGGCCTTGAGGTTCGGTGTCGCAACCTTGCCCGCAATGCTGTTACGCTTGTTGTCCGCCATGGCGAACCAAGGGTCCTCTTTCGTCTTGCCAGGTGCACACGCTAAAGACCTAACGCCAAAGACTCATACAAGCAGTGAATATGCAATTCAAAGGAATGAAAGAAACGAAAAAGTAAGAGCGCGCGCGCGGCCAAGTGGTGGTGAGGCGCGGGCGTGTGGGGAGCTGTTGAAGCTCGAGGCCGACGCAGTGTGTTGTGGGTGTTGGGGGTAAACTTTCCGCGCGCACGTTGCCAAGGCTTGCTCCGACGCGCTTCCTGATGCACCAATCACGCTGGGTGCGGCCTACTGCATGAATTTCCTCTATCTTTGTCCTAATTGATTGTCCGAGTTGATACCAAGTTGGCCCCGACTATGCAGTACCGTTATGTACTACTCTACTTCATGGCGGGGTGGCATTTCCAAGGGTACATGCTTAGACGATTCTACTTTGGGCTAGCGTCTCTAACAACATAGAACAAAGCATGGGCCAAAATAACCTCTTGCATTCATCAGGGCACAGGAGACATTGGACATGTGAATCATTATTCATTCTGATATGTGCTATCTTGCTCTGCACATTTATTATTTTTTAATTGTGAACCCTAGGCAAGGTGGTGTGCTCTTGCAATAAAAGTTCTGCACGATATGCTTAAGCATTGTATGTCTGCAAAAAACATTAGTTTCTACAACCTGACTGATGCATTGATTCATAGAACTTACCGAGGCAGAGATGTTTCCACCCCTTCCGGTCCAGTTGACGTGGATATCCTCGCCCTGCTTGTATGTATCGTTGGCGTACTCGGGCTTGATCCTGAAGGTGTGTGCGCCAAAGTAATCACGCTGCGCCTGCAGAAGGTTGGCGGGAAGGTCCTTGGTGCGGTATCCGTCGTAGAAGCTGAGCGCGGTGCTGAAAGCGGGAGTTGGGATACCCCAGAGAGCACCCTTGGAGACGACACTGTGATGCTATTAGCACTTTGTTCTACCAATTTCGTAATCAGACCACTCACTCTCTCCATCCAGCCTGAGCCTTGTGGATAGCCTTGCTGAAGAATTCGTCGAAAAGCAGGTTCTCGAGTTCGGGGTTTTGGCGGTATCTAAAGATGGTTAGTCCACTGTACTGAAATTTACAGCTCGCTGGTGCTTACGCCTTGGTGATCTCCTTCAAGAAAACAGATCGGATGATGCAGCCACCGCGCCACATGAGGGCGATTTCTGGCTTGTTCAACTTCCACTTGTACTCCTTGGCGGCCTATGATAATATTAACCCAATTCTTCTGGCCGAGGTACCAATTCAACTTACATTCTGGATCAGCATGAAACCCTGAGCGTAAGAGATGATCTTGGAGGCGTAAAGAGCCTGCTCGAGGTTGTCGATAAAAGCCTTGCGGTCACCTGTGAAGCTAGGGCTGGGGCCGTCCAAAAGACCAGCAGCACGGCCACGCTCCTGCTTGAGGGAACTCAGGCAACGAGCGAAGACAGCCTCTCCGATCAAAGTGACGGGCATACCGAGGTCGAGAGCGTTGATGGCGGTCCACTTGCCGGTACCCTTTTGACCAGCAGAGTCCAGGATCTTTTCAACAATGGCAGTGCCATCGTCGTCGTTCTTGTACATGATATCGCGGGTAATCTCGATCAGGAAAGAGTCGAGAACGCCCTTGTTCCATTGTGCGAAAACGTCGCCCATCTCCTTGTTGGACATGCCGAGACCGCGCTTCATGATATCATAGGCCTGGGTTTCCATCAGCCACAAATTTCTGTGCTGTTTCGTTGTTTTGGCTCACCTCGCAGATCAACTGCATGTCACCGTACTCGATACCGTTGTGAACCATCTTGACATAGTGACCGGCACCCTCGTCACCGACCCATTGGCAGCAGGCCTCGCCGTCGGACTTTGCGGAGATGGATTGAAGGACATCCTAAGTGGCTGTCAGATATGCCTCGTCAATTCTTGACAGACTCCCTACCTTGATGTAGGGCCAGGCCTCCTCGTTACCACCGGGCATGATACTAGGGCCGTAGCGAGCACCCTCCTCTCCTCCAGAGACACCAGTTCCGACGAATCGAATGCCCTTAGCCTTGAGGTAGTTGGTGCGGCGGTTGGTGTCGGGGTAGTGGGAGTTACCACCGTCGATGATAATGTCGCCCTCCTCGGCACCTCCCTTGAGGAGAAGCTCGATGAAGTCATCGACAGGCTTGCCAGCCATGACGAGCATCATCATGCGGCGGGGCTTCTTGAGCTTGGCGACAAACTCCTCGATGGAGTGAGCGCCGACAATGGACTTGCCCTTGGCCTCTGTTTTAACTGTCAGTTTTGTTGGCAAGCAATTGAAATACAAGATTTACCATCGTTCAGGAATCGGTCGACCTTGGCGACGCTGGCTGGATGTCAGTGAAGTCCCCAAGCGTGTGCATTTATAGTGCTTACGTTCTGTTGAAAGCAACGACCTGAGGACAAAGTTAGTTTTCTAAACTCGATGAGTTGCCAGGGCGTGTCTCATACCGTGAAACCGTGGTCGGCACTAGATTATGTCAGTATTGCCTTGGTATCGTAGAGGGTGCGGTAAAAGACTTACGCGTTGAGGATCAAGTTCTGACCCATGACCTAGGACTGGTGTCAGTACATCTCGAGTTGTCCAAGATCTGAGACACGACAATGCATGATTGGAGTATACTCACGGCCAGGCCGATGAGGCCGAAGTCTCCGACAGCCTCAGTCATGATTGCTTTTGTGGTGAAGAGACGTGTGTAGAGGTGTGGTTGGGTGGAGGGTGATGGCGGGGTAAAGTTGCAGCGACCGGGCTACAACAATCGAGGGCAATTGAAGCTTTTTGAGCAGGTGATTGTCAAGAGGAAGGAAGAGGGAGCTTGGTGGGGGTCTCTGAGATAATGTAGTCGCCGGAAAGACTTTGGAAACAAGCGGGGCAGGCTACCTATTGCATCAATGGTGGCACGTCCCACCAGATCCCAGCATCACAGGTCATGGAGGAAAGCTTCGGCCGCGGCGGTAAGGCCAAATGCCCCGTAAGCGGCTCTTGCCAATTGCGCATGTTAGTACGGAGGAATTGGTTGCACTGCCCATTTGGCTGCGTTGCTGAACAAACACTGCTCATGCTTAGCAAGCAGCCTGCCGATGGGACCGCCCAGATGCGAGCAGACTGACGATGCCAGTGGCTGCGAACACGACGCCTCGCACAACATGCTCTCTCTCGCACGTACGGCAGCCGTGGGCAGACGGCCAGACACAGAAGGGAGCACGTGTAGATGCGGCTGCTTCAAGGCGCTCCATCTTTGCCTGCACACCATGACGCCGGCCCCTCCACCTCAGCCTTAACACAGCATTACGGAACGAGGGGCAGCGTACAGGGATGATCGGACACGCTAGAGAGCAGGCACGGGCACCGGAAAGCGAGTGGCAGGGCAAGATTGCTAGGCTAAAGGCCGGTGGGGAGCGGGTCAAAGCAAATGTTGTCCGATGTGTGTTGTGCCTGCTTGGAGGTCCATCGCTAGTAGACAGCCACGGGCGGGAGAGTGGATGGGATGATTTCAGTGTGGATGGCGGACGGGCTGAATGCCCCGATGGATGGCCGCACAGCCGCATACGTTGACAGACAGATAGTACGTACTTTGTGTAGTAAGTAGATAGGCCAGCACGTGACCCGGGGGTTTCGGGCCATGTCTGAGCCTGCGTCGTTCTTTCTCCGTCGCAGACGCAACAAATAACAACACCAAACGTCACGCCGCGCCCCCATCACACGCCATCCCACGTAATTGCCAATTTGCACCGGCCCGCCCTTCCCTCCCACGCCCTTCAAACGCCGATCTCCGACGCCGCCCACCATCTGCCCTGCCACCCGCTTTTTCACCATTTGCCTGTGCCACACCCTCTCAGCGGCATTAATTCCCACCATACAAACGCCCCTCACCATCACCATCGCCCTGGTCGAGTCACTACCTTGCTATCACCAGCCTAAACTCACCGCTCACTTTGCTGCCTAGACGCCATGCAGCCGCACCACTCTCTCCCCGCCCGCCCTCCGCCTGCCACCCACTCGACCTCGCCTTCGAGACCTAACAGCAACAACAACACAGGCGCGCGAGCCCAGAGCAATCCCACTATGTTTTCTGGCTTCACACCGCGCTCGGTAGCAGCCCACGCGCCCCCTCAACCATCTGCTGCCGCCGCGAACTTCTCGCAAGCCACAGTGAGCGCTCCATACCAAGCACCCGCTTACCCGACCAGCAATGCTTACAACAACTACTCGTACCCAGCCTATGCATCGGGTGCTCCTGCTTCCGCCTACTCAGCTGCTCCTGCCGTGAGCCGCGGATTTGGTGGCGCGTATGATCCCGAGGAAGAGGCTCGAATCGCAGAGTGGAATAGCGCGTACAACGCGGCCGACATCAACGCAAAAAAGGGCGCCAACCCAAGCGTCGCCGCCCGTCCAGAAGTTGCCCCCGCCAACGAGGCCGAAACTAGTCTCACAGCCGACGGAAAGCGCAAGACTGTAGTTCGCGAGGGGGGTGGAAAGCAATGGGAGGACGAAACTCTGCTTGAGTGGAACCCTCTGCACCCCCGACTTTTCATAGGAAATCTTGCTGGTGAAGTCACTGATGATTCGCTCCTCAAGGCCTTCGCAAAGTACCCCTCACTCTCAAAGGCCCGTGTCGTCCGAGACAAAAAGTCGACCAAGAGCAAGAGTTATGGCTTCGTTAGTTTTGCCGACACCGACGACTATTTCCGAGCCGCAAAGGAAATGAACGGCAAGTATATTGGCAGTCACCCGGTCCTCATCAAGCGAGCCACGTCCGAGATCAAGCCCATCGCGAAGCGGGAAGACAGGCACAAGCAGCAGGGCAAGAACAAAAACAACAAGAACAAGGACAACAAGGAAAAGCCCAGCTCAAGCAGTACTCCCGCCGTCGTCGCATCTCCTGCCATGTTCATACCTCGCGGTGTCCAGAAGAAGAGCAAGACAAGCAGCCCGAGGGTGTTGGGTTGAGGTACTATGGCATTTTCGCACCAAATGCTCAAACGGATCATGCCGGCAACAGCCATTGCCGCCAGCAATCTTGCCCTCGGCCTTGCATCAAATAGCCTCAAAGGTTAGTTGACTCTCTTGGTCTTTTTTTCAAGTGCATCTCTGTCTATATCTGCATTTTATTTTTATTTTGCATTCTAGTGCAAAGCGGATTCTCGGCTGTAGACAACGATCAAGTTCGAGGGAAACCCTGTGGTTGGTCCCACTACGCATCCTTGTGAAAAGATGCACATCTGTAGGGTGGGTGCAGCAGTGCAACACGAAAATGTGGTTCATAATGCGGACCATGGCCAAGGGCCGAAGAGAGGGCAGTGTAAATAAGGTGAACTAAGACACCACAACTTTTAGCGTAGTGATACCCTCAATGACCTAAATTTAACATGTTACTTTTCACTAGCTCAACAGCCATCTCACCCAATCTACCTCAAAGAGCTCCAAGTGACATTGCTTGAGCGCAACTCGAGACATACTCCTGGTCTATGCAAGTCTTTTGCAGAAACTTCAACCCGCTTTACAAGCTACCTCACTGTATGATGTATACTAAACAGCTAGCGTTGTTGCTTTCAGGTGGTGTGGTGGCATTTACCGTGTGCTATTAGAGCCGTTGAGCCGAGGTGAGAGCATGAGCCGGCCCGTTTTGTTCTCGAGATGCGCTTTGGCACGCCATCGCCCAACAACAGAGCAGTGCTTTTTGCTAAATCTCCCCAGCAAACAGGTGTTCCTCGACTATGACTTTCAATCCTTGCGCCAAATCCAGAACCTAGAACTCGATGATTTCAATCATGCTTTAACACAACACCGCCTTCACAATGGCAGAATTCGAGATTAGTTGTTTGTACTACACTAAAGAAAGCTTTCACATGCTACAGCAAAAGTTGTCCCATCTACCTGGATAGCAACATTGTCAAGATACAGTCGTGACAAACCACCTTCCACCAACTTCCGTTGTTACATCACCGCTTCACCACCACCATGGATATAAATCGTAGTAATTTTTCCTACGGAGACAGACTCCAACCCAGTTCTCAGGCAGCGTTTCAACCACGTTGTTTACCTCCAGCAAATAAACGTATTCATATTCGCAGGGTTTCAAACTCAACTGCGAATCGAATTTCTCCTACAAGCATAATCAGTAGTCCCACACCGCAAAGTACTCCGATCCCGAAAATGGCTTCCATGGATTCCGAAAACTTCAAGCTTGCGCTATCCAAGCATGGTCTAACTGCTGACCATCTCAGCAAGATCCATGGTCTACTTGTAGAGGTCGCTATGGATGGCGGTAAAACTATGGTGGACGCCGAGTACTCAGTCCTTGCAGCGGCGCAGTACAAGAACAACACCTCCGACCTGGTCACCGAGTTCGACAAGCGAATTGAAGACACAGTGGAAACCCGCCTGCGCAATGCATATCCCGCCTTTGGATTCCTTGGAGAGGAGACATTTAAGCATGGCACCAAGCTTGCCGACACACCTACGTTCGTCTGCGATCCAATCGATGGAACGCTAAACTTCTCCAAGGGCGTGCCCAACTGTGCTATCTCTTTGGCGCTGACTCTTGAGAAGAAACCCATCATCGGCATCGTATACAACCCTTTCCGAGGCGACCTCTATCACGCGATCAAAGGCCAGGGCGCCTACCTCAAGAACACGCTCACCGGAACCGAAATCAAGCTTCCGATCCAGCCCGTACCCCCGCCAATGCCATCCCTGAATTCATGTCTCGTCGCCATCGAATGGGGAAACCAGCGCTCCGGTGAAAACTGGGCACTCAGGACCTCCGTGCACAACAAGCTTCTAACCTCCAAAGCGGAAGGCGGAGCCATGTGCAAGTCCGTCCGCTCCAATGGCTCCGCTGCCCTGGATTTCTGCTACGTCGCACAAGGCATCATTGATGTCTTTTGGGAAGGTGGCGTCTGGATCTGGGATGTCTGCGCTGGCTGGATCATCTTGGAGGAGGCTGGTGGCATTGTTGCTAGCGCTAACCCTGGCGACTGGGATCCATCTCTTGAGGGCCGTCTGTACTTTGCTGTTCGCCATGCGAAGCCTGAGGAGCAGAAGGCTGTGGTGGAGGAGCTTTGGAGCATTATGGGCGATCGGAAGTTTGTCTTCTAGAAGAGAAAATCATCAGGGTGCAAGGAGGGTGATTGATATGTGGTGTTGGAGAGCTCGTGATAAATGGTATCAAGGAGTTTTTGACTCATATAGAAGTTAAGATACTGGTTGACATAAGAATTGGTTTGATTTGATGCTCGTGATTCTAATGGCCCTTTCAAGCACGTCTTTGAGCGATTGACTCAGACATTTATTTGTACAAGTCATCGTTTACAAGGATTGCTGTTTGTGGCACATGTTGTTTCCTTTTAGATTTTTTTATCAGTGAATGGCTCCTTCTCAAAGACTCTTTATGAGCCAACTGTAGTCTCCATAATGTTTTGTCGTCACCTGACATTTGACTTGAGCAGGTGCGGCAAGCACAATGAGCTACTACCTCTTCACTATCCATTGTACCTACTATTGCAAACCTCAGTCGTCATACCTACATCGCAACATACCTCAGTGTCATCATCCATACATATCGATTTGTCCCTGTGAAGCGATACAGCTATTGAACAACAGATTCAAAATCTGTACTGAGCCCCTACTAAGTACAGTAAAATTCACTTATAATGTTCTGACTTGCAACCCAGCGTCAACATTATTGCTCCATCAGCAGCATCCACACGCAACAGGCTTTCCGCACTATCTCCTGCCGCTCGCGTCATCGACTCGAGGGATACCCAGCGCCTTATCTGAGCCAACCACCTATGCACCATAGTAATTCGTAGTTACATGCCACTTGATTCACTGTTTGCCACTCGAGGCTCCGAAGCTCAACAAGCCAAACCCAAAGTGCTCAGGGAACCACTCTTTACTTGCCCACGATCCATTGTCAGTCGCAAGACCATTTTTCACGCAGGACATAACTCTAGGACACACTCATATTCAGGACGACCCTTTTCAGCAACGGAGCGATTGCACGTTGCCTGCCAGCGTCTTCGAAAATTTGAGCAGGCACAAGTTAAGAAGCACAAAAGGACCTGGCGTGTATCTCGCGCTCGCTCTGAACTTTTTCTAGAGCGAGAGAGGCTTGCTTACAGACTAAAGAGCTTCAGAGACGGGAGGTTCTGAGTTTCTTTGAAGAGGCCTCAGGAATCCAAACATTTTGATGAGCAGTACTGCCAGTGTGACTGGTGCTGTAACGTGTTGCGTCATCCCGGCCCCAGCCCCAGGTGCACGTGAGTACTACAAGCCAAGGCCGAAGGACCCACGAGAACCTGGCGAGCGAAGAAGAGCTATCGAGAAACGAAAAAAAAAACAGAAGGAAGAGCGAGCCAGAGTAAGAGCCAAAGAGAAGGTTGATTGGAAGCGGAAACAGAGCATACTTCTCATGAGAATGAGAGAGCTCAAGAACAGACTTTGGCTTTGCTAGACACCGCTACTTGTCCATGACTGAGTCTGAGCACGTACCCTTATTCTATTTCGAGTCCCACGATTGAAATCACCAATTGTTCTTGATATTGCCGCGTTTGACTTCATTCCTAGAACTCAGTTGAGTTGTGGCAAGTCCGACACCAAGATCCTTTGAACGACTGCTTGCATGGCGAGTGTCCGCAGTGCTTGTAGTGTTCGATTTTCCATCAACACGAACTACCAATCGGAATTGGACTTCACTCAGTGGCCGGGAGTGTACATACATCCCGGAGATTTTAAACACCCGTCGGAAAGATTCAAAGAACCGGAGGCGTAGGAAAGGCTCCGTAACCGTTTGAAGCATTGGACAACCAGCATACAGAAGGAGATCAAAATAAGAGTCGGTTTATATAGAAATTGTCGGTGGTTTCAGCATTCATCGGCCTGATACATCGACTGAGGATACTTGCTGTCGAGACAGTGCCTTAAACAGTTTTCTACAAGTCGAACGCTGCATACATGGCACTATCGAATATATTGGCATTCCACTGCGACTCTCTACATCTTTGAGTCGAAGCCAAGACTACTCCGGATGTGTCAGACGACGCGAGAGATTTCAGCGTTGGCGAAGACCCGGTCTGCTAATGTTCAGGCAATCGGTGGTTGATATTGTCTCTCGGAAGTGAGCACGGACCGCCCGCATCTGTGCAAGGCGTCAGAACTGCAATTCATCAGACTTCACATCATGTTTGCTCGCAGTACTCGCAACAGTCTCGCTGCAGCATCAAAACAGGCATACGTGTGCCGACCATGTCTAAGCCTGACTAGAACTCTTCCATTGGACGGTGTGCACCCTCTCACTACGTTCACGACACGATCTATTCAAACTGAAACCCAGTCACCTCCATCGTCTCAAGATGGGACTTCTTTCCGCAAGCTCTTGAAAGACGCCGCAAAGCAGCAGAAGAAGGAAAAAGGATCTTCTGCAGGTTCCTCTAAAAAGTCTAAAGATGCGCGTTTAGAGAAGTGGGAATTGACTGTTGGTATCGAGGTGCACGCCGAACTCAATACAGCGCGGAAACTTTTCTCTGGCGCTGCCACATCTGTCAGCGAACCCCCGAATACACATGTTTCCCTATTTGACGTCGCATTTCCTGGAACCCAACCCCATTTCCAAAAGGAAACTCTTCTTCCTGCCTTGCGCGCCGCTATAGCTTTCCAATGCGAGATACAGCCTAAGAGCAGCTTCGACCGTAAACACTACTTCTACCAAGATCAGCCGTCTGGGTATCAAATCACGCAGTACTACGAACCCTTTGCGAAAAATGGTAAAGTTACACTATACCCCCACGACTTTCCTACAGGTGCGGCTCCGCATCCAGAACCTTTCAATATTGGCATCAAGCAAATACAAATAGAGCAGGACACTGCAAAGACCGTGCAGCAACCGCCCTCGACCCATCTGCTGGACTTCAACCGCGTCTCACATCCACTAATTGAGATCATCACACTCCCTGAGATTCATGACCCTATGGTAGCTGCCGTCGTTGTCCGCAAGATACAAAACATACTCAAGGCTGTCAACTCTTGTACCACTGGCATGGAGCTAGGCGGTCTGCGCGCTGATGTTAATGTTTCTGTTCGCCAGCGCCATGTGGACTTATCGGAATCCAGTCACTCATACTCTGGTATCACTGGCCTGGGCCAGCGGACTGAAATCAAGAACTTGGCAAGTGTTAAGGCTGTCGAGGATGCTATCAATGCGGAGCGTGATCGGCAGGTTGATTTGCTTGATAGTGGAGGTACTGTTGAGGGCGAGACCCGTGGATGGACTCTTGGAAGTAAGACCACAAAACGGTTGAGAGGCAAAGAGGGCGAGATTGATTACCGGTACATGCCGGACCCTGATATTGCACCTGTGATAATAGGAGAGGTAAGCCATGTCTTGATCTGCATCTCGAGACCACTGCTGAATGTCTTTAGGATCTGGTCGAACACCTAAAGAACACCCTGCCAAAACTTCCCGATGTCAACGTAGATGTTCTGGTGCATAATTACGGCCTAACTACCAAAGATGCCATCACTATTCTTTCGTTTGATGATGGAGAACGTCTGGAGTACTACATGGATGTCGTTACCGAATCGGTGCGCCTAGCCGAAGAGCAACAAGACAGTGCTTCGTTACAAACCCTTGGAAAGATTGCAGGGAACTGGTATGTCTAATATGTAGATTTCTTTGTGGATTAAGGCTAAGTCATACCTAGGGTGCTCATGGAGCTCGGCTCTCTATTCAAAGACGAACCATGGGATCCTAGCCACGTTTCAGCCAGAGATCTCGCGGAAGTGATCTCATTTGTGCGCCGCAAAGAGGTTACGTCACCATCAGCGAAGCGTCTACTTGCAATCAAGTTCGAGGGAGATGCACGTAGCGTTCAGGACATTGTCCACCAAGAAAACCTACTCTTACAGCCCCTGAGCCAAGAAGAATATGTTAACCTTGCAAAGACACTATTGGAAGAAAATCCCAAAATGGTCAAGGACATCACTGAAAAGGGTCAGGTAAAGAAGACTATGTGGTTTGTTGGACAGATGGTGGCGCGAGCCCCAGATGGTGGGGTTGAGCCTGGAAAAGCAAAGATAGTGTTACAGGAGTTGCTTGGGCTGAATGGAAAGGCGTGATATTCTGGTGGATACCCTAATATAACTCGTCCTTACTGTTGTGGCGTATTGTGTACATATGTGTATTGTCTGAACTTGATTGCCGACTGCTGTGATCCAGTACCTGGCATCAATGCTTGAAGTTCCACCGAATTAACACCTAATTTCAACACAACCGCATGATTGATGCGTAATGGTCAGCCCCCGATAATGACACCTGCGACAAAGTAATCTTCAGATCGAAGCCCAGCTGTAAGGGTATGAGATAGGTGATGTAATCACGAAGCACTTGCCACGCAATTTCATCGACACCCTGTATTTGGACCCAAACTTGTATCATAAACCCACATGTCAACACACCAGCTCTCACACATCCTAATCCTATCTCTCGAAATTGTCAGTGTAACCGCAATGCTAAACCCTCAAGCCTTGTGTCCTGCTCAAAAATATCCACTGAACGGAGTTCGGCATATGTCCGTGTTAGCGACCGTGTCGCTGTCTTCCGATGTAATAGCAACACACTCAAACGCAGAATAGCATGCAGTGTGGAACGAGGCGGCTTAGGCTGGAAGGGCGAGTCAGCGCGACAGAAACTTGCTGCATCACTCATTACGCATTATGCGCAGAGTTATAGCAGAGAAGATGTCAACAAAGAATTGGGGAGGGAACTAAAGCTTGAGTTGAATGAGGTTTACGAAAGAACTGATAGCATGGAGCCTCTGAGACGAAGAAAGGGAGCGGGAGAGAAGAATACGGAGAGTTATGTAGGATGGCACAGTCTGAATAGCAGGGAGATGAGGAAGAGGAGACTAGAGGAAGTGCAGGAAATGTATTTGCGCGGAGAACGTTTTGCTACTGTGAGTTCGCTTGTGCACGATCGCGAGTCAATGAACAGAGATGCAAATAGTTGGTGTACTACTGAAAGCGCATGCTAATCGCAAGACATGCAGATTAATAAAAAGCAAGAGCGAACACTCCAAGATGCGTTGAGAAGTTTCGCAGATACCCAACATGGGCATGAAGGGATGACGTTTTTATCACACCACTCTACTAGCGACGAGCAAGTCAAAGTATCATCATCATCGTTCAATCCCGACTCGGAAGTTGACGATCTATTCTCCAACCACGCGCACTCGACAGCCGCTCTTCTCCGCAGTAACCCCGAACTCAATACTATCAACGATGTCAATATCACAAAAAATCAATGCTCTTCGGAACCTTACCCCTCCTGCGCACCAACCTCCCTCGCCCAACCTCCTGCCACATGCCCACCATCATTCCGCTGCCCCATCACGCCCTCGACCGTGCATTCAAAATTCTCCATATGGCTCTCTGACCACACCATCTTGCCTACAGTAGCGCCTTTGAATACGAATCAGCATCGTGTGTTGCCTGCGCTAATTTCTTCTTCTTCCCCGTCGTCTTCGTCGGCATCGTCCCGGAGCCGCAGCCGGAGCGCGAGGCGGGACCAACGGCACTGTCACGAGAACTTTGTTAAAGAGAAGGAAAGCGAGTGCGAAAGTAATGACGGCGATGGCAATCCCGGACATAATGACGATAATGTAGAGTTTCCGCCCAACCACCCTTTTCACTGCCTTGATGCACACCAGAGACGAAGCTACTGGGACACGTTATCTTCTTACCACTCTGGCTCGTCGCGCTCGGCTTTCAGGAATTCGTCTCTAGTGGCGAAGCGCAGTACTGGGGACAAACCAAGTTCGCTTTCTTTTTCACCTGTGCGCAAGGGCTTACTGGGTTCGCTGGCGCACCCGCATGGGGAAACAGCCACGTCAGGCATTGAGAGCGCATTTATTAGTAGCTTAAACCCCAGGGAGAGAAGGACGGCGCAGGACACCATGGGTCGGATGTCAGAAGCGACGAGTAGGGTCGTGAGGTCAGTCAGGAGCGAGGAGAGTTTTACTACTGCAGTACGGCAGGAAGCGGGAGACGATGCGAGGGGGAGAAAGAGAAGCGGCGCTGATAGGCTTCGAGATACATTCGGTTGCCGGCCTGAAACATTCACCCCAGAGTTTCCTGCAAGGGCAGTCGAGAATGGGGTTCAGCCCCCCGACGTGGCTACCGTGCCGAAGAAGTTCGGTATGGCGTATCTCGCAAGAAAAATGCGGAATCCCCAGACGATTTGGAAAAAGTCAAAGGAACAGTTAAGACAAACCCATAGAGAAGTTCAAGATGCAGGATCAGCAGCAGAGGAAGAGACTAGAGGGCACGACACCAGGACCCAGATGCAAAGCAGAGACCAAGCGCCCGAGACGACTATCCCAGAACCCAGAGGCGAAGACACCACAAACGAAAGTAATCAAACCACAGACACTCAACCAGTTCAAATCCAAAACAAATCACAGCATACACCAGAAAGTACCCCTCCAGCATCTCCACCCATCTTATCCACATCCACACCCACAACCACCATCGCCGCTGCCGCTCTCCACTCACCCTCCCAACCCCAAACCCCAAACCTATCAATACCAAAAACAAGATCATCCTCCCAACCCCCACCACCGTCACCCACCCAACGCCGCTGCGCCTCCTCGGGCTCAACCTCAAGCCTCAGCGACCGCCTACGCACAACACGCCTCGAAGACCTCCGTCTACGCTCCGAAACAGCACAGGAAATCCGGAACTTGATGCTTGATATTGATCGGGATAGACGACAAAGCGTTTCTTTCACTTCCACCACTACTACTAGCACTGCAGTTGCTGTTGTTGCACCACGAACGGTAAATAGTCAATCCGCGGCAATGACGCCAGAGTTACCTGGTGGGTTTACGACAGCGGATTCGCCGGGTCAGCAAGGGAATGGGGTGAGGGGTGCTTTGGAAAGGCATTTTCGGGCAAGAAGGGAAAGTCATGATGACGAGGGTAGTGGTGGTGCTCAAAATTCGCTACGCTCGCAGTCGAGTAATTTGACGTTGCCGAGGAGTTATCGGGCGCCGGAGATACATGAATGAATGGGTGGGATCACGTATTTCATTATATGAAGAAGAAGAAGAAGAAGAAGAGCAGGAGGAGGGGGAGTCCGGATACATGGCAGATTGATGGTCGGGTGGTTATCCTGCTTTCATATATCGACAAGGAACGTAACGATTCACACAGCGTTGTTGACGGGTGTTGCGAGAGGAGCATATGACAACACTCGATGATTTTGCAGTACAAAAGAGGCAATGAATCAGAAATCAGTAGGAGAGGACTATGGGCGCAAGCCTTTCGCAACATCTTTTATTATAGATAATTTTGTAATGTAATGAAGCGATGACCATAGCTCAGTCATGTCCTGCACGGAGTTGAAGACAGATATCAGAATTGAAGCATATTCCAAGCATCCAATATCCTTACCAAGCAATGTGGTTAGTGCATGCATAGAAATCATGTTATCAAAAATCGTACAGACATGATGTACGTTGCTCGTAGCAGAGTCTCCAATGTGGCTGCGGAATCGCAAAATCTTGAGTTAGTATCAACAGATATTACTTCGGCTCAACATCACAGCATCACTTCAAGCAAAAACTCACGGCACATGCCCCAGGTACGTACAACACTCACAGCCCACCCTCGCGGGGCTGCTGGGTATCCAAGGTTGATTCAGGAATGGTCATATTATCTATGAAACATTCCTCAGCCACCACGCTGAACACGAGTCTACACAGGCCTGTAGACGCTGTGGACCCTAAGACCCTATCCTTTTGTGTGATCCGAGACGCCATACCATGTACATCGTTTGTAACTGCTTATGCGACGAGCTGGACGACACCACCAGCCTCCTTGATCTTTTTCTCAGCCTCGGCGCTGACGTAGCGGGCGCGGACGACAATGGGGACGGCAGGGAGACGGCCCTTGCCGAGAACCTTGGAGTAGCCGTAGTCGAGGAGGTTGAGGACGGGAGCATTTCCACCCTTGTTGGCGAGGTACTCGTCACGCTTCTCGGCGGGGATGAGCGACCAGAGCTTGTCCAGGTCTGCGAAAGGTTAGATCTTGAAGGTAGATATGCGACAAGGCCTCAGCTTACTGATTACGGGCTTCCAGAAAAGGTTCTGCATCTTGTGGAAGTAACGCATACCGACCTTTCCGAAGTAACCGGGGTGGTACTTGTCAATGTTGGTGCGGTGGTGGTGTTGACCACCCTAGACGTCTTGTTAGTGACATTGCATGATCACATAGGACAAGCCAAACTTACGGCCATACCACGACCACCGGGATGCTTCCTGTGCTTTCCGACACGTCCGTGACCAGCGGAGACATCTGGACAAGAGTTAGCATTCAATTCCTCATCGATATTCCTGCCTCATCCCAGCGACTCGTCTTCCTCCCTCTATTCTTTCTCAAGGCGACGACTTCAGCGCAATCGCATCGATCGAGCGCCAGAAAGAAGAGCGCGGTCGCCAATCGAGTCGTTTGGAGGGAACAGTATGGTGTAACGTACGGCCGCGGTGCTTGCGAGTCTTTGTCAGTCGGGTAGGCATGTTGACTGTCGCTGTTTGGTTAGTTGCGGGAGACTGAAAGTTCAATCGCTGAGACTGTTTTGTTCCAGTGGGCGGAAGATCCTAAGCGAGATGGCGCTAACGACGGTATACCAGTTTCTCCGATAGTCACGTGTTGACAGGTCTTAAGACAGCACAGTGAACATCAAAGCAAAAACAACACATAGTCTAATTGATGGGAGTAAAAGAATCGCGATGAAAATTTTATCAAATTACATATTCCCATCTCGTAACAACCGAATGCGCCACACTCCTACCTTCGCTATGCAATACACACTTATCGACGCCCAGCAACACTTTTAGCCCCAGTACGGTGTTCGCAACCCGACAAAGGTCGATCCTACGTCGGCTAGATCATCTTTCTTGGGTCGCTGCCCTGCAAGCTGTACAAGTATTAGCGAAACTAGTCAGCAAATTTACCACAAGATCAAAGTACCTCTAACTGTATATGCCTGTGAACATGCACGAGCCAGTCTACATAGCTTTGTGCCTCATTGTTTCGGTCCTCGTAAAGCAACCGGGCGAACTCATACTCTGATCCGTCGAGACCTTGTCGCGCAAGCTGAATCGTAAGAGCTTTGGAGCCGCGCGTGGTGGCTAGATACTGCAGGATGTTTCGTACTTGCGCATTGAGATGAGTTTCGAGAACTGGGAGTGAAGACTGGAACGGATCCAGTACTTTAAGACTGTTGTTGCCTTCACCGAAGAGATCTTCAAGCAAGTTGGGCGAGACTTGTGAATGCAGCCACAGCAGACATACTTGACCGTTATCAACAATGTACGCGCCACCCTCCTCGAACTTGGAGAAGGATGCTCGTGTAGACTCAGGCATGACCAGATGACCCTTTTCGTTCGCGAATCCATCGCCAGCATCGAGGTTGTGAATTGCGATGATTCGTGGGTAAAGATACAATGATAGCTCCAGAAGCCCCATGGACTTGAGCATTCGCATGTCATGGACCCTCCTGTCTGTGGGCTCCTTACCGCCCTTGAAGGCGCGTGATTTGATCAAACCAAGAATGTACATGCTGAATTCCTTGAGGTTCTCCGGTAGTACGAGTTGACCAGGAGGATTGTTGCCTGAGAAGTTCTTCCTGTAACCAGAAAGAATATCGACCGTCTTCTCCGTCAGAGCTCCTCTGATCTCCTTCAGGTTCTTCTCGGTCATACGAGCAGCAGCTTCCTTGGCAATGATATTCACCACTGCATCCTGATCCACAAACTTCATGCACTCACCAGTGTTTGCGCTAACACTGGCTACGATGTTGCTACACCTTACTCGGCGCTCACCGTTTGCAGTTGTGTATAGGAGTGCACTCTGGAAGTGCGCATCGAGCTTGGGATCTAGTTTACCATCATAGCTAAACATCACGCCAATAGCCTTGTCTGAATCAATGACTCCAAACTCCAAGTCGGCTCCGAATGTGTGGTGGTAGAAGTTGCCATGGTAGGCAGAGACCTGCAGGCCAGTCGAGCATCGAACCTTCATCAGCGCTTGATATCCGGTTTCTCGCGTGACTGTATGTTGGACCTCTTTGGAGAGTCTAAGCAGATCCCTAGGCGAATGAAAATTTGGATAATAGAAGACTTCTCCGCCTGTTGCAGCAGATACATGACCTATCAATGATAATTAGTAGTAGTTACGAGCCGATAATGATATCCCCCACCTATTGTTGCAATGTCCAAATATCCTCCACTGGGCGCAGCAAGGAAAAAGTCGACGCCAATACCATTCTGTACCATCTTCTCAGCAACCTTTTTGAAACCAGGGTGTTCGGTTTGAAATAGCTTCTTCTCAGCATCGGTGTTGAGTTGGTTACCATCTTCGCGAAGTACAAGTCGCCCAGGACCCCAGGTAGGCAGTGCAGCTAAAGAGCACACTATCTTTCCGCCCGTTGCTGACAGTGCCTGTAGCGCAGAGTTCAAAGTAGGAAGGAGAGCCGGTTCAGGATGATGGATTTCAGAGAACATGTTTGGTAAATTCGTAAGAAGCGAGGTGATGACGCCTTTTGATTCGACAGGATCGACAAACAAGCCTTCGCTGAATGGGAGAAAGGGGTCCTCAAGATCTGACATGACCAGCATCTGAGCACTAGTCAAGTTGGGGTTGAGGTTGTAGAAGTGCATCTCCTTGTCAAAGGTCACGATGCCGACCTTCGCACCCTTTGGTATCCGGCTCGTGGCTTCTGTCCCTTCTGCCTCGCCTCTTGATTCACCATACAGAGCGCTCAAGATCCCCTCGCAGAAACCATTCAAAAAGCCGCGGTTCACAGTCTCAGAAGTGACATCAATCAAGAATAACCATCGTAAACCGACAGGCTCCTTGGACCAGTATTCCTTTGGTACCATGAAGTCGACCGTACCGAGGGTAAGTTCAGGTCGTTGCAACCGGTCTATCCGCACGCCAGCCATATCTGTAGGTGAAAAGTACTCCCCAGGGACATCGTTGGGGTAGCTGCAAAGATTGCACACAAATTTGTTGCCACCAGATTTGAACTGCACAAACGGATTCATGTAAGCTCGACACCTTGTGCATCTTGGTGGTCCCGTTTCGCCAAAGTCTAGTACCGGAATTGGCTGTTCACCTTCCTGCTGAGCAGCCAGTGGTTGTAAGATCATGCCTAGTGGTAAAGAAGTCGCAGCAAGTGCCTGTGCAGTGAGTGGGATACTGTTCAGCGTTAAGCGTGCGTACTTAGGCGAGGAATTGCCCTGGTCAAAAGACACAAAGGGAACAGTAGCTGGAGGAGGTAGGTGGTGCTCCATAGTAGGATATACGTGCTCCAGGTAGTATTTGGCCGGCGCATCTCGCGACTTCGGTACACTGGGTATCTGTTCGGGGTCCACACGTCCCTGTGCTGATCCTACGGCAGCTCCACCTGGTTGATGTGGTGATGCCGCTGTCCTCGCAGCATACTGCATGGGAGATGCCTGAGCCCCAGGACTGAAGACTGGGTTCGCTGGTGCGGGAAACTGGCTCATAGCGGGGGTGACCTGAGGTTCCATCCATTGCGCTCCACCAACTTGGGGCGAGTTCTGATTATTGAACTGTGAAGGTGTTCCATTGGAAGACATGCCATTGAAAGCCTGTTGGCTTCCTCCAGGACCCTCGATATTGTGGTATGCATGTCTGTTTTTCTTCTTGTGCTTTGGCTGTGCCACTTGATCCCCGCCTAGCCCGATTGCGCCCATCTGTCCCGCCAAGTTATTGACATCTTCATCGCCCTGGTACTGCGGATAGGCCTGCGGTGCCTGCTGGTGTGGGAAATATGATTCCTGCTGCACCGGCGTGCCGTACTGCGCGGGCGCGCCTGCGTATTGATTCGGTGCTTGAGGAATCGCTGGGCTTCCGGCCTGAGAGTAGCCAGGAGGGCCTGCCGCAACTGGTGGCTGCCATTTGTTCTGTTCATCTTGCATATCCGCACCGTTCGGGTTGGGATAGCTCGCACCGGGAGCCTGTTGCATAGGATATCCGGACATGGTCGCGATAGCGCGGGGATGCTACGCTCGAGTCGACTAATGAGATGGTTCGAGGCGGATTAAGTATGTGGCCGGAGGGCAACAGGACATGGAGCACTATCAGCGATATATCACGGGGCGAGCATTTCTTAGGAATTCGGTGCGGACGAAGGGACAGATATCGGGAGTCAAGATTGATGATCTGTCTATTTTCTGGCCCTACGCTTTCCATACAATTACGTCCGTGCGCGCTTCCTCATGCAAGACCAATGTACAACCTGACAATCGCGTGCTACCCATGCAGTCGATTTTAATCAATTACCGCAAGAGAAGCGATACCTAGTGCTCCAATCGAATAATTCGATAGTATTCTACGGGTATGCGGGAACCCTCAAGCCACCACGCATTTAGGTTTGCCGAAAAGCATCGTCCCATGCGATTGCGTCACGCTTCATTATCCGCGGGAGCCAGATTAGGCGTATTGTCTTCTTGCACCATGGCTATGGATCCTCGGCATCCACGGATGCTACCACTCTTCTTCGTGATCCTGTCTGGCTTTCCGCAACCCCAGCTCTGATAACCGCCACAATTCCGGTTCAAGCGAAGAAAAAGACAGGCCGAATTTCTCATATCTTTTCCTCTATTCCAGCTTATCGAGATGCGCCAGACGCGTCAATACGACCTGTTTACTCGTCTCTTCAATCTCACCCGCAAGGAACACCTCGTCGAGGATCGCATAGACCTATAATCATTGTCAGTCGTTTGACTTTCGCCCGCCCAATAACATTGCCTTATCGCCCTTAAACGATGCTTCCCAATATCATTCTTCCGTAGCTTGTTGTACCCACGTACCTTGTAAAAGTTGAATACCAAGTCCAGCTCACACACATTCCCAAAGAAGGCATCTAGCACTTCAACGAAAAAATGTATAGCCTCCAGGTACGCCAGCTCGTTATCATTTGTATCAACACACGCACAGAAGAAGAGGCCAGCATATCGACGGTACACGATCTTGGACGTGTTGCGGAACTCGACGAAGTTGGACTGGTGTTTTTGGTCTCGCGGTGCAATGAGGCGATGAACCTGCCATGATTATGAGCTACTTCAAAAGTCTTTTGTATGTGCGATCGGTATTCGAGGGGTTGTGTAAGACGGGTCTCTTTTGACGAGGCGGAAGAAGAGAGGATGTGAGACTACAGTGATGAGGGTGAAATTGTTGCATACCTCGCCTTTCAGCTTGACTTTTTCATCATCCTATGAGTTTGTTAGCAAACGGATTCCCTTCCTTGCTTGCTTTGTAATGCAACTTACACTATACGGCGCATACCACTTGGCTAGCCGTGTCTTTCCCCTATGCGGTTCCGCCTGTTAGCACCAAAATAAACAACGGGTAGCACACCGCAGACATACTGCCGGTTCTGTATGAGGATGAATGAGAGCACCATATTCGCAATGTGCCTCGAATGATAGGCTCGGCGCGCTGAAAGAGGTGTGACAGGGACCGCGGCTCAAAGGGATCAAGACTCAGTAGATGTACATGGTCAATGCGCTAACGGATCCCTGCATCACCTCTTTGGCGGGCACAAGTCCACTTTTAGCCGCAGATATTACGCTGTGGAGTTGATTTTGGCTCCCGCTTTGCAGACTTGGAGTGATACTATATTACATTAATAGTGAGCTTAGTAAAGCTATCTAGGATATTATACCAGTATGGCCAAACAGAGTATGAACGGCCTCATGCGTAGCAGGTCTGATACTCACTATATCTACTCTGCACTCTTGTCAACGGCGCAAAATCGCTATCTAATACCTCCAAATCGCCCAAAATACCATGTGTATCCGATGTTAATGTATAGGCCACTTTCACACGCTTCACATCGCTGTTAGCGCGTGTCTTGGGAGAAGAGGTTGCGCGACGATACCTCCTTCTACTTAGCAAGGGTTTGAGAGAACTTCCGGTTGTTGAGGAATCAGAGTTATCAGATAGAGCTGAGTCACTTGTGGTACCCAGAACCGATAAGTCCGTGGCGGCCATGATTACATTGTCTCTGCCTTCTTGGGGGGATGAAGCGGTCTTGCCAGCTCTTTTCTTCTCCGTCTCTCCTTGTGTGACAACAGAGAGTGGTGAAGAAGTACGCCCACTACTGTTCTTCCTCCTCTCTACGCTCGCCACCAGAGCAGTCCAAAGATTCAGAGTTCCATTCTTCCTTAGCGTCTTGACGTCGTCGTAGTTCTCAGTCCTGGAGGTGCCTTTTGAAGTCGTATTGGCAGGAGAATTGAGTGCTGGTTTGACATCAGCTTCAGCAAGTGAAAAACTGCTTTCTACAGGCGTATGTATGCCGAATTTCTTTCCCCATTTGCACTCGGATGGGTAGTCACACATATCCCAGCAGTCTTTTTTCTTTGTCGTAACATCTCCATCTCCTTTGCCAGCGGGCGAGCCACTGGCCAAAGCAGCTTTGTTCCTGGGACCTTCTCTTCGCCATCTGCTCCAATTCTTCCAGCCAGAATAGTCGAATTCGCTATTACAGGCACCATGTTTCCTTGTACGTCGTGCATGGGTTGGTTGTCGCCATGTCTTTACAGTGGTTGTGCCACTACAATAATAATGCCCGTCTTGTAGGCAACGCCTTGTGACATTCAAGCGGTAGCTAAAATGACACTGATGACACGTCCACGTCCAAGGCAAAGAAGTCGGCGGCAAATCTGCAGTAGACTTCGTGCTCGTTTTTGAACTTTGCTGGCTCTCTTTCTGAACTGATTGTCGGAACGGTATTGTGGGCGTGAAGGGTGTACGTGGTGAGAAGGGCGATGGTGGAATCGACAAGAAAGAAGATTTAAAAGGCGCTGGGGATATTCTTAAAGAGCTTCGCATCTTGTAATCTGATATGGTGGGCCAGACCGTTGACAAAGTAATTGCTTGTCTCTGGAAGTGTCTTGCTACACTGTCAACATAAGAAAAAGCTTCAAGAGTGATGCTAATCGCAGTTGCGTTGTAATTGTTAGGACGATTTCGCAAAATATGGGGTCGACAGTGATGTTTGTTTCTTGCTGTTAAGGAGAGCGTGTCTCTTCTAAAACCAACCCGCCGATCACATCCTGTCACGGGTTTCAAGACGATTGTTCTCATGCAAAGAAATGGAGAGGCGACAATTAGGTAGCGAACAAAGATGGATTCGATAATAAATCTTTGTTGTTATCAAGTAGTTCCATGTTCCGGTGGTGCAACAGCGGTTCTTTGTCGAGGGAAGCCATTGGAGTGTCAGCTGCATCATTTTCGAACACACATATGCTTTATTTGGAAGCCGCACAAGCACACAACACCCACCCTAGTGTCCTGAGTTTATTTCTGCCTCTGAGTACTTGTATGAATTACTAGCAGAGTACAATGTTTCTATTCCGGATTGAAATCACGCTATCGGCCAAGCTGTTTTGTATTGCAAGCCGGCATGATTCCCTAGTTAGGCGGTTAGGAGCACTTGATAAACTTTACATCTGCGCTGGCACGCAAACTCGCTTGCATTTGTTGCATGGGTGTATATTTTTATCCAACTTGATGCAACACACGTCTAGGGTTTCAACACACCTTGGTGGAGTGGCGTAATTGCTTGGCTAAAGATGGAGTGTTGCGGAAGGGTCATGGCGGGCTGCAACGCACAGGGTGCACTCTCATTGTCACGTGCTCTTTATAATAACAACGACTCGTACTAGGTTCGCCCCACATCCATTCCCGAACGCGTGGAACGCACCCAAGACATTTCTCACCGAGAATATGTTTCATAGCCCCGATATTGTCTTGGAGGACACGAAAGCTTTTCCCGCTTGTGGAATCAATGAAACTCTCTCCCACGCTGCATCCCATGCTGCACGCACTTCCAAAGTACTGAGACGTACCAGCCCATGCACACTCCTTGGAAACAAGGTCCTAGAAAGGTGCGATTCCGGGATGAATGGGGTATGTACTTTTTGTGAAAACCCGCGATTCCGCTTTTGTAACCAATTAGAAGTACCTAGTAGTAAACGTTGTGAAGCTCTGTAGCTGGCTTTATGGATGGGTGTGGAAAGAAAAGACTCGCGGGAGCAAAGACGGGCGTATAGGAACAGTAAGCACAACCCCGACGGCAGGTGAAGCGCATGCAGCATGCAATGATACTTTCTTGGCACGACAAGGAGATCGTGATATCGCTATTGGTATGGTGTATATACTACTGTATGTGAACTAACAATCATCGTCTTTGAGAGGATTCGATGCTTAGTACAGCTATTGTGCTTAGCTGCAAGCCTATCGCGGTAGATTGACATCATCCACACGGCGGGGTCTGGGGTGCAGCGACATGATAGGGTCTAGCATGGGCGATCATCCATGTGGAGGAGTAGGAGAAGATAAGCATTGACACTGTGTGTAGGCTTGGCAGCGGAAGATATATCATCACCGGACGAATCGGCAGTTCTGTTGTTCTTGGACTGATAAGGTTGCGCTGGGCATGGCGCGTGAGCACAGCCTCCTCGTACTACATGCAATTCAGCAGGGACATTAGAGCAGCGTGCATCGGCAATCTGACAAAGCCAGGGGCAAAGGGCCGATTTGGAAATTTAATAATGAGCTCGTTCTTGAATTATGTACACTACATTTGTAAAAGAAAAGAACAATTCAGACATCTAGTATAACAGAACAAAAAGTTCAGCGCAAAGACGAGAGCGCATGTGGTATCTCGAAACAATTTGACTTTATAAAGTCGAAAGCAACAAAATCCAGATCAATACAAATACAAAAGCTTAGGTCTTGACCTGCTTTTCGTTGTTGTGCTCGGGACCCATGGCAACAGCATGTCTGTCGCCACCAATCCCAGTGTGGTCGTGGTCATGGCTGGAATTCTCTGAGGGCGCCTTGCCCTCAAGCATCTGGCTGTGCTGGGGAATACCATGACGTTCTCCTTGAGGCACTGAGTGCTCACCATCGAGGGGAGTACCCTTGGCAGGGGTCCACGCAAGGTAGTCACGGCGGACCTCGACGTAGTCGTAGGCGAACTCGCCAAGTTGGTCATCATCCATACCAAGAAGCTCGGCCTCTTCGGACGCACGAAGCTTAAGACCAGGAATCTTGTCGATGACAAAAGCGAGGATAGCGCTGACGACGAAGGAGTAACCGGTGCAAGCGGCAATATAAGCAATCTGCTTGTAGATAGCGGGCGCGTCGCCAGTAATGGCACCGGCGGTCAGTCCGTTATTGACGCCGTCAAGACCAATGATGTAGTTGGCACCAAAAATGCCGTTGAAGAACAGTCCCCACATGCCAGCGACGCCGTGCTCAGCAAATACATCAAGAGAATCGTCGATCTTGATCCAGAACTTGACTACAAGGATGTTAGCAAATAACGTAGAACTAATGTTTGGCGTTTGACTTACTCTTGGTGGCAAAGTTGGCAACAATGCCAGTGGTGATACCGAGGACAACACTGGCCCATGGAGGGATGAAACCAGAAGCGGGAGTAGCAGCAACGAGTCCAGAAATGGTACCTGAGCACCAGCCGACCATGGACCACTTACGAGCAAGACGCCAATCAAGAATAACCCATGTCATGGCAGCAAACATGGCAGTAAGGTTGCTGTTCCAGCAGGCCATGACAGCGCGGAGGTTGGCACCGAAAGCAGAGCCGCCGTTGAAGCCCAACCAACCAAACCATAGGAATACGGTTCCGAGAGTGATCAAAGAGACGTTGTGGGGGCGGAAGTTGAGCATCATCTTTTCCTGGCGGCGTCCGAGAATCATGGAGTATGCCAAGGCGGTGCATCCAGACACAATCTCGACAGGACCGCCACCAGCATAATCCAGGCCACCCCATTTGAAGAACCAGCCATTTGCGTTCCAGGCCCAGTAAGCGACGGGGCAGTATACGATCGTGGCCCAAAGCCAGATGAAGACCATCATGGGAATCAAGCGACCGCGCTCAGCAACGCAACCGACAACAATGGCAGCAGTGACAGCGCAGAATTGTAGCTATGAGACTGGTTAGCATATCTCTTGTGAGGTATGGTGAATCTGCAGTACCTGGTAGAAAGAGTACAGCAACTCGGGAATCAGAGGACTACCCTGGCTAGGAGCACCGAGTACGCCCTTGAGACCAAACTTGTCGAGGTTGCCGATAAAGCCATTTGTGGAGGGGCCGAAAGCGAGTGAGTATCCCCAAAAGTACCATTGGAAGGTGATGACGGAGGCGGAGAACATGCACGCCCAGATGAGGGAGAGGGCGGACTTTCTGCGAGCAAGACCGGAGTAGAGGAAGGCTAGACCAGGAACCATGATCAACACCATGGCCGAAGCCACGAGGATGTAGGCCTGGTCACCCGCCTGGTACCATTGGTTGAGATTCTCCGTGACTGCAAATATCCATATTAGTATGCTTGCTGGTATGTGGTAACCTTCATTGCACAATGTGTTGCGCGCAACACGGGTGTCGGGCGCGGCACGTGCGTAATGGTGGTACATGGAGACCTGAACTCACCAGAATCACCACCAGTAACGGCATCGGTCCCATTGAATTCGGTAGGAGCGCCGATCCATGAGTACGACATGGCTGCGGAGTTTGCTGGGAAACCGCCCAAGTGGTAAGGGTATCAGGGGGGCCTTGAGGAGGTAGGCGGAGGGAAGAGCTGTCTCACAAACAGAATGTATGCAGAGGAAATGAATAGAGGATATAAAGGCTGGAACGGTACCAGTAATATACGGGAGCACCAGGGAGAAACCGGAAACCCTACTGTAGATTACAATGGTTGCGCCGGGGCCTTTATGGATGAAGGGCTGACTGTGCTACTCTTATCTATCCTGGTCCACGGACCAGCCCTCGAGGCAAAATAGACGAGGGTACATCAACCCACAGGCGCGCGACCGCCGTGGGGTTCGCGCCAGATCCAGAGCTTGATCGCTTTTTTTCTGCCGGTCGATGTCGAGCTGCGTCATGGTAGGCGTGTGGCCTTATCTCGCCGCGAGCGGAAGCGTGACGGGGCGGGTTAGATAATAGGACCAACACCCAGCTAGCGGCAGCAGTGCGACTGCTGGGAAGGACAGCCTCGCACCGTGGCTCTTTGTCGGCGACTCAAAACGATTCCTCACAGCCACGGGAGGCATTGTCCGCGATGTCTGGGGGCGGGAGTGCTTGGCGAGTGGGAGGCTCCATGTTGTGTTGTGTCAATTGCATTTCATGCCAGAGATAAGCATCCAGAGGCAGCCAATCACAGCCCACATCGGAGCGATAGGCGGCTAGCTCGATTGGGCCTCCTGCCTGAACCCGGCCGTCCCCTGCGACGCGATCGTGTCGACACCCACAGACGCCCTCCCGTCCCTGACCAAGAGTGGTGATGCCACTCATCAATCGATGCGATAAGCCCGAGGATGCCTCGTTTTAGCAGCAGCCGGTAGTAGTACAGCTTCGCAATTGCGTCGGTCGCGCGACAGGGTTTCCTGCCAGTAGTTGCCCAAGTCGCCGGCGCCCAACAAACCTTCATGAAACCCAGCCTGTAAGTACTCGGCAGCTCTCTTTGCGCTACGGCGTGCACGCACGCCCTGCCGGAGGACCGACATGTCAGCAAATCGCCCGCGGTTCAGCACAGAGACGGCCCTGTGTCGCTGGTACCAGACACGACTGCGCTCACCGTTGTATCAGGCGGACAGTTCTCGTCTCCTACTGCATGTGCTGCATGTACAGTACATACGTAGTGTCGAAATCCCGCCATTTGGTCATCCAGGCTGTCGCCATTCTTGGTTCCAGCGAGCCGGTTCTCTTGCCGCCTCAGGAAGAAACCCTATTGCATGGCTTACATCGATCTGCCCAGGAACGCCTGTCATATGTCCTGGCCGGCAGTGGCGCGCCTTTGCGCAAGCAATTACATATCCCATGATTCCCTGTCGCAATCTTGAACAGTCTGCAACACTAGAAGAATGGCATGAGCAGCTGAAGCCCTCGTAGCAGTCTTTTGCACAACAACCCTGGCCACCGCAGCATACATACATACACATATACATATATATTGTACGTACATAGTATGTATGTACACCTACAGCAGGGTCCGACTGCGGACCAGTCTTTCTTCCACTTGCCGTACCCATTCGGCAGCCCTTGTCGGCAAACTGTCGTGAAAGCATGTGAGTCTCGCTAGAAGCGAGAGAGTGGGGCTGTGTCGACCTCTCCACGAGCCCGCCACGGCGGCGACGCCTCAGGTTCACAAAGCGTGGGGAAGCTCAACTTGGGGCTCGGTACTGCGGCACTACCGGCTCGCATGCGACTATCCCTGTTGCATTGATTATTATTGTGTCCTGTATCGGCGTCATTGAAATGTGGGATGGTGGTTATCTCTACGTATCGCGCCTTGTGCAATTTCACCACGTTTTCGAAATATTCCAGAACCCGCCGGCCCAATGGCCGTACTTCCGGCTTCGGAGCACTGACTGTGGGTTTAGAGTAACCTTGGATCGCATTATTTGCGTATCGGGCTACCCTATCATTTCTTTTACTACTATTCTCAGCTGACTTTGCTGACCTTGGGCCGATGACAGGTCTTACACAGATAGCTTCGTGTCTGAACCGCTTTCGACCTACTAGCCGTTAGTTTGCCCTTCAAATGGCATGTGCCCTCTCCAGCAATGCTCCTTGTGAAACTCTACACTCCCAATCTCCAATGCCGGTTTGTAGCATGGCGATACCAGCAGTCCGTCTCCTCCATTCCTATTGTCTCACTCTCCTACGGGCATGGGGGGTCTACAAGGAACACTCCACGCTCATTGTACGAAATCAAAGTGCCCCATCAACCTGGCTATCTCTCGCCGAACATTATTGAACGCAACGTATCAGCTTTTGGCCGCTGACCAACTACGTGGAGATCTGACAACTGCAAAAATCTCCACAATGTTCCGAATTTGGATTCGGCGTTTCGTATAGGAAATAAGGTCTGGCTACCAGTATCACAAACACTCCGATTGCTGGTAGTACCCCAGCCTCCCCACTTCACACCGCGTACATGCCGCCAATTCTGGGCAAAGGAAAAAAACGAGAGTAAGGGCCGTCATATTGCTCAAGTTTTCTTGACGCCCAACATCTAATCTGGACCTCGTAGATGAGGCGGCCACGGCAATCTCTCAATCTCACTCTAATCCAATCAGACCGAAGCGCGTTCACCCCACACTTCTGAGCCCACACTAACATCGTTGGGGTTGATGATTATGGAATCCTGGCTCACATGCAACATTCAGCCTCAAAACAGAGTTGCTTTTGAAGAGTGCCGTCGGTGGGCATGATCAAGCAAGTACACGTAAAGGCTCAAGAGCTGCATGATAGTAATCTTGTTTTGGTAGGGTATTACTACAGGGGAATCTCAGAATAACGTAACCCACCACCGAATGGCGCACACCCCCAGAATACCGCACTTTGCCAAGACCACACCTCTTTCTGCCACCACTCACAATGCCACCACCACCTAATCTTGAATCACTTCCTCGTACAGCTGGAGTTACTCTTGCTATCTAGGCTATGAAATCTGACGCGTCATTAAGCCAGCAACGCGCTAAACCAGCTTCTACACGCGTTATCTACCCCAACTCATCAAAGCTTCAGAGACATGAAGAGGAGACGATTGTACAGTATAGAAGGAAGCTTGGTGCGCGAGGCTTTGCCGCTACACTTATCTACATACAAGAGATGGCTAATCAACTGCTGGCTGCTCGCGGCGGTGGTCAGGCTGGAATCAACTGAGCTTACAAGTTTGTACGCCGAAGTCCTGAGACCAAATCTCAGGTGTCTAGACCAAGAGATCACCGGAGAGTCCTATGCAGCAACCCAGCTGTTATCAGCCCCTGGTTTGACCTTGTACGCAACATCAAAGCCAAGTATGGCATCCTGGACGAAGATACCTACAACTTTGACGAGACTGGCTTCCAGATAGGTGTTACTGAGTCAGTCAAGGTGGTTATTGCCTCTGAGAGACATCTCTAGCCACTTAGTATTCAGCCTGGCGATCGTGAGTGAATTACTTTGATCACTGGTATCAATGCCATGGGATGGTCTATCCCACCTTTCTTCATCCTCAAAGCAAAACACCACAAGGCCTAGTACCATAATAACCCAAAGAATTGGAGAATTGGCGTCAGTAAGAATAGCTGGATCACTAACGAGCTTGGTCTTGCCTGGCTGTAGCACTTTGGCCAGCATACAGAGGCTCGTACAGTAGGCAGTCACAGGCTGCTCATTATCGACGGCCATGAGAGCCACAAGTCGCTCGCCTTCCAAGATCTCTGTGAGGAGAGCAATACTATTGCTCGCTATATGCCCCCTCACGCCTCCCATATCCTGCAGCCGCTTGTTGTTGGCTATTTTGCCCCCTGGAGCAGGCGTACAGGAAGGAGATCAGGGGCTTGGCAGACAGCCACATCAACCATGTTGATAAAAAAGCGTTTCTAGCAACGTTTCTAGCAGTATATGAGAAGGCAGTCTCAAAGAGCAATATCTTGTCAAGCTTACGAGCCACTGGCTTAGTTCCACTGGATCCAGAGGTGGTGTTATCAAAGCTTGAAGTCAAGCCTCGTACGCCAACTCCACCTCTACTAGGACCTGCCTCCTGGCAACCTAAAACACCAAGCAATGCTGTAGAAATAGACAGCCAAACGACGCTAATTATCAAGAGGATAAGGGAGCATAAGGGTTCCTCGCCTGATTATATCATTGAGATGATTCTACAGGTCAAAAACGAGTCAATTTTAAAGGGCCATTCACACACGTTACTTGAAGCTCGAGTAGCTAGGCTTGAGGCAGCTAACAACGCTGCATCTGAGCGTAAGAAGCGTAAGAAGCGTAAGAAGCGGATCCAGGAAGGTAAAACCTTATTGTGGATAGAGGTAGAGGAAATTGTACGACAGAGATGCTGAGGTTGAAGCAGAGGCGGAGGGGATGTAAGCAGGTGGTAGCAGTAAGGGTGTTCGTCGCTGCAAGATGTGCGGTGAGGCAGGTCACAACAAACGCACATGTAATAAAGATGCAGTAGGCTCTAAGGATTAATTCTAGCTATTGTACATCTTTGTGGCTTGATGTGGTGTTAAGATATTCAAGTGCAAAGGTTGGGTTATTGCAAAGTGCGCCATTCCGGAGGTGTGCACCATTTGGTGGTGGTTACGTTACAGGGTTTATAAAAGGAAAAAAAGGTTTCATCATCAGCTTTGCTTTTGTCGAATCAACTGCCGACTGATGCGCCCTCGCCCACGCCTCGACTGTAGGTCTCTCGCCAGAGCCTAGAACAACGCAGTGCCCAGCAAAGTACCGCCCAAAAGTCCAGCCGCAATAGGGAGTCCAGCACCACCTCCATAGCCGTAACCATACGGTCTACCGTAAGGTGTGGCTGGACGCATATATCGTATACCGGGATTGTAGTACTGGCGTGGGCCATATGGGTTGTATCCGTACGCTCCACTTGGCGCGTAGCGCCCATGAGGTGGTTCAATGTACACATCCCTGCCCTGTCGGTCTTTTCCTATCAGTTGCGGTTCTCCTGTCTCCATGGCGCGAATGATTGCTTGTCGTGTGCGCATATGCTGAAGATACGCCTGACGCTCCTCCTCTGCGCGACGTTGACGTGCTTTTTGGCGCTCTTCGTGCGTCTGACCTGTTATCTTATCCTTTAGTCTCCTGGAGAACTTGTGGATTCCTGTTGGTTCGCCAGGCGCAGCGGCGCCTTTACCCTTGGATGTTGGTCGTGGCGGGAGGTGATCCTCAGTATCCGAGTCTTCAGCAGCAAGATCCTCCATTGTCATCGTCTTGTGCATGCGAGTGTGCTTTTTGCGTTCTTCTGGACTGAGTGTGCTGAGATACTCTTCATCGTCGTACGGGTGCGTCCATATACTCCGTGGAGGGCTCGCTCGCGTGTCTACAAAGAATTGATGCTGAGTCTGTTCGTCAAATGATCGGATCCAGCCAGGAGGTAGCTCGCGCATCAAGTCCTCCATGGAGCGCCTTCGGTCAGGCGGAATGCCATTGCGCTCGGTACGCGCTGCGGGACCGTCTGTAGAAACGCGACGAATGCCAGGCGAAGGGTCTGCATCGAAGATGGCGGCTTCGTAGCTGGGAGGGGGCTCGTTTGGATGTTGCGAGGTTGCCATGGTGTTTGGAAAGAGTGTGGGGTATCTTAGGTGTAGATGTATCTATAACGAGAAATTGAATATATCAATCACTGCGATAAACTCAAACTTGGAACTTGGTTTAGGTACGGAGGTATGTGATAGTGATCACATCGTTTGTGCCACACAGAAGTGGTGAGAGCAAAAATGATGTCATTTGTGGCTATGAGTTGTCGGAGTTAAAACGATACCAGTGCCAAAATCCGAAGCTACACTCCATGTGATCTTCGCCACTTTCCTCACGACATGTGACCTCACCGCTCCTGTCACCAGACACGATTCTTTCTAGAAGGAACATCCATGCATGTAACACCCACTAATTTCTCATGGAATCCACTCTCTATGCACGACGCCGACGAGAGGATGTCAAACGCTGGAGTGAGAAATCCATCTCAGCACTGACTCTCCACCATCTCTCCGCCTCTCCGCCATGTGCGCTCGTCACACTTCAGTTTTCCCCGCAGAGTCTCCACAAAGTCAAAAATCGCGTGCGCCGTTCATATCACGAGATCCAAAACGGTAACCCTAGCGGTCGTTCTGACAGTCTAATATGGCGCACTCCAACGCTTCCCGGGCCTTAGACCATGGTGGCTGCACCATCAAGTCATGGCTTTTCGAGTTTGACGGCAGAGTAACATCATGAGTATCGACTAGCCAAGCATCCTATTATACAGGCTTGTTGTTAATCTCTCGATTTCACGGTGAAGCATCGTGTTCGGGCCGTCACTTTCGGTTATCTGTTCCTCAGTATGAAAAAAAGACAAAATCCAAGGCACTTTCGTAATTCAACGGGAGTGGATTCCGCCTCAAGACTGTATGAGAACCCCTCTCGGTATACATTTGTTCTCAGAACATAAGGGGGTGGGGAATGCTGCCCAACTCCACAGTAGCCAAGCCAAAGACGGTGGTCATATGCCACATACCGACGACGTTCCCGTTAGGACCCTGAAATTCCGCTCTACTTAGCGTAACTTCCGCACGTTGCGCCCGCCTCCAGCCATCCGAGACGATCTTATGTGGACGCTAGTTAGTTTGCAAAACCGCTTTTTCATGTTTGCTACTATAGCGGTGAGTCTGTCTCGCAGCACGTCGTGTGGTCATGGGAATATGCCACCGATCTGCAAGGGAATGTATCCAGTGGAAGGTGTGTCTTCGTGACTACGAGCCCTCCAAATCTGTTCACTGGGTTAACTCTACATCGCATGCAATGTTGGAAGACCATAGCCACAACTTAAACGCCCATAATCTTGAGGTAGAAGCACACCGCTATGGTAACGGTAAGCAATAAAGACAGTCCGTGAAGGGCATCCCTTCGTAACATGAAGGAACTGCGCGCTTACGCACTCAAAATTGAAGGATGTTAGAATATTGGTACACTAAATGTTAGAGCAGTCAGAGGCCTTATGTACCGACAGCGGAGACGTACGCACGGCTGAAAACAAGATTATATGGGGTAAACTAGTTGTTTATTAGTCTAAAATTCTTTTACACCTGAGCTTCATGTCTCAGTTGCGAATCGTGACCTTCCTGAAGTAGGAATTCTCACCGGGCGAGCACGCGACAAGGGGGTAGAGTCGAGGTGGTATTACCAGAGCTCCCAATGTTATATAATGTCCCTTTGTTCTTCAATATGAACTCCATCAATCAAAGCAGAACCCAGGTGGTTTACAGGATCAATCATCTGCTTCTGATTCTTCAAGCCAGTCTCGTTTGGTCACTCTCCTGTTTTCACCTACGTTCTCACCAGCCATTATGGCGAAGTTGACTTCTTTCTTGTTGGCTTCGGCTTACCTGGTTTCTTCGGGTCACAGTATGCCCCTCAAGGATGCGAAGAGAACCCAAGATGTCCTCGAAGCACGTCAGATCAATTTGTCCAATGTTCCTGTAACTACGAGCTACAGTTCAGCCATCAAAACAGTGCAATCACCCACCGCTACTGTCCATTCATCAGCCACTGGGGTATTTCTTCATCTAACATATCTCATCAAGGCATGTTTACTGACACACCACAGAGCTTTCTAACAGGACTTCCTTCAGGCGGCTTTACGAGAGACCCGATTCGTGGTCCAGGCGCCACAACCGCCACCAAGCCGTTGTCTCCAAACCCGACCTCACTAAAACCTGGTCCTACATCAGTGGACAGGATTGCTTCAGGCGATATTTTCCAGCCAATTGGAAACGCAGCACCTCCTTCATATATCCCTTCTCGCAATGACCATCCTGTTCGCAAACAGTTTATCGAAGATGGTGATGTACCAACTCAGACGAATAAGTTCCACGCAAACTTCTTCCTTGGTACCCAATCGTTCCCAGTATGGACACACCCCTACTCTTTATGCTGGGCCAAAGGCTTTGGTGGTTCTTACGGTACGTGAAATGACCACTTCTTCAGTTGAGAAATTACTAATTTCGACTCTTCCTTTCTTTCAGGTATTGCTGTCAGTCATACAGTTAGGGACCAATTTGCTTTTGGACCCTCTATTGACAACCCACGCTACTTTATATCACCACTTGGTATTCAGCACCTTGTTCTTTCTGCAGCCGAACTTCAGCAGGATACAACTCTTTCCGTTCAGGACCTCGGCAGTTTCTCTGCAAATGCCAATTTGCGAGCTAATGGCAATTCTGGATCTAAAATACTAATGTCAGTACCCGTGGTTCAAGGTATGGGTATGGCAACCGCCATCTACGCCGGTGCTAGGCCAGTCATCACCACCAATGTGTTCTTCCGTTCTCTGTCATATGTTGGATCGATTAATGGAGGAACCTACAAGTACAGGGTCAACCTCAACGATGGCACTAGTTGGCTACTTTATGCTACATCATCCAGTGCCGTTGGTACCATTCCCTTCACACTGGATAGCAATGCCAAGATTAGTGGTCCGGCAAACTTCATTGGGACCATCCAGGTTGCCAAAAACCCTTCAGGCCAAAACATGGAAACTGTTTTTGACCAGAGCGCTGGCGCTTACGCCACTGACGCTACCGTTTCCGGATCAGTCAATGGTGCATCTGGAAGCTACTCCATCAGCTGGACCAAGGGCGGCATGACTAGCCAAACTTTGCTCATGTATGCGCTGCCACATCACGTGGAATCATTTGATCAACAGACCCAAGCGGCTCTCAAGAACATCACACTCGTCACCACGACCAAGGGCTTTGCGCAGGCCATTCTTGCTGACAAGATGACCATGGTTGAGAATGATCTTCCCACCACGATTGGATTTGCTCCCTGGGCGAAGAACCCCAATGGTGCTGGAGGCTCCCAGAAGATTAGCCTTAGCTCACAGGCCACTGCACTCATCAACCAAGTAGGCATTGCTGAACTCAGCCAGGACATGATCCCCCAGACTTCATTGAACAGTATGTACTATTCGGGCAAAGGATGCGCAAAGTTCGCCTCTATCATCTGGACCATGAACTCCATGACTGGTAACAGCCAATACGCAGCAGCTGGACTCGTCAGGCTCAAGCAAGCCTTGGATGTCTTTATCAAGAACACACAGCCTGAGCCATTAGTCTATGACAACGTGTGGAAAGGTCTCGTCTCTGGCGCCAGCTACAAGCCTCCTTATGATCTTGGTCTAGATTTTGGTAACACTCTCTACAACGACCACCACTTTCACTATGGATACTTTGTCTACACCGCCGCCGTCATCGGCTACCTCGACCCTTCCTGGCTCACACAAGGCAACAACAAAGCCTGGGTCAACGCCCTCGTCCGCGACTTTGCCAATCCCGTCGACGACCAATACTTTCCTATGTACCGCTCCTTCGACTGGTTCCACGGCCACTCCTGGGCAAAAGGCCTCTTCGAGTCCGGCGATGGCAAAGACCAAGAATCCACCTCTGAAGACACCTTCGCCAGTTACGCTGTCAAGATGTGGGGTAAAACAATCCAAGACACAAACATGGAAGCCCGCGCAAACTTGCAACTCGCCATCCAAGCCCGCAGTCTCCGCAACTACTTCCTCATGGAGTCTGACAACAAGAACCAGCCCCCGACCTTCACCAAGAACAAGGTTACAGGTATCGTGTTCGAGAACAAGATTGATCATACTACGTACTTTGGTGCGAATACGGAGTACATTGAGGGTATTCATATGATTCCGCTGAACCCTTCCTCGGCGTACACGCGCGGCGCAAAGTTCGTGCAGCAGGAGTGGGACACGTATTTTAGCAATGGGCGCGCGGAGCAGGTCCAGGGTGGCTGGAAGAGCATTCTCAAGTCGAACCAGGCGCTTATTGATCCTCAGTCTTCGTGGCAGTTTTTCTCCAACCCCAGTTTCGCTGAGACGCTGGATGGAGGTGCCAGTCGCACGTGGTATTTGGCTTATTCAGCTGCGTTGATGGGTGCGTAGATTGGAGATGAGGATATAGACGGTGGTCCTGGATAGAGAATAGAGAGGGTTTTAAACGTACATATATATATATATATATATATATATATATATATGGCTTGGTAAGGTTGGAGGGACCAATGCTGTTGGGAACTGATTCGGGGCTGGCTCAGGTACATACAGCGTGACATGGTTGGTTATCATGAACGCTTACGATTTTCACGATTGATGAGATACTGGATTGTTTGACTACTATCGTTAAGAGGATTCGCGCAGGATACAAGTGTATATATGGGTTTTAGATAGTCCTGGGCAATCGACGTTTATATATTGAAGCATTTTGAGTACTGGATTCGTTGAGATTATGCGTTTTGGTATAGCTTGGGTTACTGCTGTCTCTCTCTCTCAATCAAAATGATAATGATGAAGAAACGAAGTCTCGAGAAATGGCTTAGAGGTTCTGTCCTGTGCCTCGGTCTTGCATTTGGATTAAAGAGAATGAAAGAGTCGGCAGGCAGTAGTCAACATCCAAGAAAGCTAGAAAAGCTCAAAAAAAATAGGCTAGGCGACAAAGAGATCCCTTCCTCAAATGAAGAATTTGAAACAGTCAAAGCTCCATTTTTTTTATCGGCACCATCCTAAGCGTCAAGTATTGTTTTCCATGACTGCTCAAACTAACGCTTCATAATTACAGATTTTGAAAATACATAAAGAATCATAACACGTGCATTGTAAAACTGCTAAATTCTAGGCAGATTACTCGGAGTTCAGATGACCGAAACGTGCAAGTGTAAGTCTGACTTTGTTCCGGTATTGTAGCTGCTAAACTCAATAACGAGTAGGAAAAAAAGGGCCATCATCAGCTGACTGTTCTGAGCTTGTACTACAGTACGAATTAAAAGTGTTTGCAGTGAAAAGGGGGCATATTTTGATTGATACTGGGGGGAAAGCAGCTTTGTGATGCAATTCTGAGTGTAATATACACTTTACACAGCAGAAACAGCTTCGTATTTGCCTATTGTGCTACTTATTGTAGTTAGACTTCTTCTACTTGCAATGGTAGACAATTTTTCAGCGGAAATAGAAATATCTCGGCGTCTGAAGCTCTGTTGAATGGAACCTGAATAGACGCCACAATGTTGATATTCTCAATGTATACTGCATCTTACTGACCCAAGCTTATATTGGTTGGCAACCTACGCTCCCAGTCTGAAAGCTTGTGGAGACAATGGAGTATCAACGCGGTATATGTTTTCTCAACTAGACCGATACGCTAGGTGGACTTATCATTGTGCTCTCTCAATCTTATTCAGCTGGGTCAGATGCCACACATATAAAGACCGGTTCGACATATCTCCCGATGAAAGCTAACTTGCAATTTCGCAACCCCCACGCTCACTACACTACGTTCCTAACTTATAGTTTCACTACATGCATACGCAAAAATGTACACTCCCGCCTTCCTCGCCCTTGCCCTCACCCTCCAAAAAAAACTCTAATGACCTCGCTAACCCCGCCTTCTAGGGAAAAGTGCGCTACAGCACCTAAACTCACATAGTGTTTGAAGATATTTAACTTTTGAGCGTTCTAGAAAATTTGTATCTACGTGCCTCCAACGAAAGATCCGGTTGATGACACGTTGGCACCCGGGTGCAATGGTGATTTGTACAAGGGGTATTGGGCCGAGGATTGTTATCTGAATGGGCCGAAAAACACGCGGGCGCTTGATTTCCAGGTATGTGGTGTGAAAGCGTGAGTGAGGTGAGGTGGGACTAATTTTGTGTAGGTTAGTTGTTGTATACTGTCGGATTGAGGTTGCGTAGGAGAGAGGGTTGATTGGGGAGATGGAGAGTGAATTGAATGGGACGAAGGTATATTGATTGAAAAAGTGAATAATGTAATGGCTTGGTCCTGATTTGCGGGTTGATTCCTTCTCGTTGAAATCTGGATCCTGCGTTTCTTTGGTGAAGGGAAAGTAATGCGACACTGTATATGTAAATATGCCTGAGGTGTGAGATGTTCTATCAATGTTTGAGTTTTATTCCCAGTGTTGTAGCATAAGCATAGCCATGCTCATGCAACAAAAATCTATTCGTTATAACCCAGCGTCCAAACACCAGTGAAATGCTAAGATCCTCATAGCCGCGCCGACTTTCCTGGTCTATGCGAAGCTTCTCAAAGCACATGGTCGAGTAGTATACATCATGTATACTCGCCAACCGCGACTACTCCATCAAAAATGGACATCAATGGTCTTTCTAGAATAGCGACAAAAATGCCTAGGCCCAGACCAACCACAGGGTCACAGTAGCAATATATGCATACGCCTTAGTCGGCACACCAACCGCAACCGCAGCAGCAGACTTCTTGGGAACATTCTTCGTAGCCGGACCACCCAAGTACCAAGACCCAATATCCGTCAACTTTCCATCCTGCGTCAACATAGCCGCATTAGCCCCTACATTCGAGACATCTGAGCGAAAAGCCCCAAAGTACGAATAATGCGTGATATTCCTACAAAAAAACCACACGTTAGCTCATGACACACAACATCTTCTCCTTTCCCTCCGCCAAAAAAAGAGATGTATAGATAGAAAGACTTACGGCCAAGAATCAAAACTTTGAGCACTCATATTATAAAACGCCTGCGACTCCTCCAGCGGCTGATTGGGGTATCCATACTCTGTAACCCACACCGTCATGTTGGGCCACTTGCTCGTCACACGCCCAATATGGCTCATCATGCCCTCAAAGTTGCCGTACCAATGCACAGGCACGAAGTCCGGATTGCAACCCCCATTGCACTCATTGTAGAAGTTTTCAAGCCACTGCCAACCAGTCTCTGCACCCGTTACGCCAGGAGCGCCTAGTTTGACGCCGAGTTCCTTGAGGGGCTCCATTTCAGCTTTCCAGCGGGCGGCAGCGAGGCTGGCGGCGAGGCTGGAGCCGCCGGTGTCGTAGCCGCCGTCTGGCTCGTTGAAGCCGAGGACGTAGGTGATGTTTGCGCCGTTTGCGATTTGCTGTTTGACGGAGTCGAGGAAAGGTGTGCCTTTGTCGTCTGGACTGGCGCCCCAGAGCATGGGGACGAATTGCATGGCGGTATTTTTGGCATACTCGGCTGTAGGCTCTGGTTTGTAGTTGTAGTACCATGTTGGCGGGGAAGGGCCATCTAGCCAGATTTTGTCGTCTTCAGGGTGTTTGTTGGAGGGTACATGGCAGAGACCGCGTTTGGAAGATGATGAGGCTACGGATTGGGCTGTCGTGGTACTAGCGAGCAGCGCCGTTGTGACGGAGAGAAGCGCGGTGCGTCGCATGGCTGTTGCAGAGGGGATTATGCGAATTCTACAGGATGGGGTTTTTTTCTTCTTCTAGGGCGATCCTTTTATACCAGCAACGGCCGCAAGCCCTGGGTAGTTCGAGTAACGTAGTCGTACCAACAATGCAACAAGCGATTCCTCGAATCAACAGATGTGGGATTGTAAACGACAGATGCAACACGATAGACAGGACCAAAGACAGGACTGGTAAAGCAAACGTCACAATAATGAATGACCCAAGAAAAAAGAGAGTGGGAGAGGGAGAGGGTGAAGGAGAGAAACGTAAAACGACTCTCTCAAAGTCGCAAGAGAGTGAAAAAGGTAGCGGACGAAGAAGCGACTCTTTTCATCTCCCCAATCTATTTCTCTTTACACAACATTACACCACCCCAAAAAGGGTCATTCAAGCCCGCCACATGCAGCCGTCCTAACCTTAAAAGGAGGGAGGACCAAGAATATGCCGATACGGCCCACGCCCGCAAGCCACCAAAACGCATCCATTGTCGTCCTTGGCACACTTGTCAATACCCAAAACAGCGGGTACACGCCCTCCCACCATAGCGGGCTAGAACCACCTTGCATGAATGCGAACAAGCCCCCCCCCCTAAATAAGGAAAAGACGCAACAGAGAAAACAAGGGCTGTGATCAAGGGAGGGAAACAACACAACCCAGCATCTCGGGCACGCCGGTCCACTACTACTCCATACTAGTAGCTCTTCGTTATCGCAGTCCATCCTGAGACCTCCAACACTTAGAACCCCATTGCCAACCCCCCAAACTCAAAATCAACCCGGTGCAAAAGGGCAAAGACTCCTAGCTTAGCCTTGCGTCGTTGAACCGCCATAGTAGTAGTAAGAGCTAAAAAGGGCTGGCTGGGCTGGCCCTTTCTTGGCCTTCGACTATCGAATGCGGACGACCCCCACTTTGGATGGTTTGGCTGATAGAGATAAAGCGCGGATATTGCGGTGCCGTCGCTTATGTATTAGAACTGCAGGGCTGACTTTTTTGGCTAGAAAGATAAACTGCCTGCATGTGTATGTGTGAACGTAAGAGAATGGAAAGTGTGGGTGTCTGCAATGGATGTGTCGGTATGTATGGAGACGCCCTTCGATTGTTCCCTGACGCAGGAACAACAAGACTAGCCAGCCAGCCACAAAGCTGAGCCGCACAGCCCGACGCCGCCCCCCGCCCCCCCCGTCGCGCATTTCAGCCGCAGCGTAGCGATGCCTGTCTGAACCGACATACGATTTCGGCTGTGTTTTACAATGTAGATGTGCATACGTTGTTGAACTCTCTTTTTACTTTTTTGTTTCTCGCGAGATGAAAGTATCGAGGGGGATTGTAGCAAGAGGCGATGAGGCGGTGGGGAAAGATACGGGCCTGAAGGGGATATTTGGCTTGGCGTGGAGGTATGAGTGCATGTCTTGTGTGAAGGACTATGTCTGTTTTTCCGGGCGGAGGTTTGGCGGATCGTCTGTGTGTTCTCTGTGGTATAGATACTTCCAATGTAGGGAGACAACAGCGGGGTATTCTATATTACAAGTCTGCCAAAGGTGAACAACCCCGGGTACTGTATAGAACAATGTGTGTATGACGTAGGTTGTACTAGACTGGGGGGCCAAGTGCGATTGTTTTCATCCGAAGAAGAAACGCGGTAGGGTAATATGGCTTTGGTGGATGCATTAGGTGTGTGCGTTGGCTGGAAAGGGCGAGTTTTCCCTCTGTTCCATTCCGGTTATCATAGAATGTAGCAGATAGAAAAGGAAAAAATGGTAGTACATTGAGTGGGTTTCTGGAGGACGACAACATTCAGTGACTCACAATAGCATGTTCAAAAATTTTAAATCTTATGATATTTGATATTTGAGATTTGCTTTATGTTGTTCGACATCTACAATAGACATTCCCGTCCCCTTGTTTCCCCTCCTACACTCTATATCTCTATGTCCTCCACCTCTTCTTTATTCACAAGCTCCCAGGCTTTCAACTTGTCCACCACCCATCCCCTTGACTTCACTTTTCCTTCCTCTTCACAACGACAGGATAAAGAAGAGATTGGCGCAAGCCCCAGGCCTGGCGCGTGACGTGAGAATTACAAAAGAACTGGTATCAGATCTCTTACTTGCGGGCCAAAACAGGAAAACAGATATGCAAGGAAAAAATAAAAGGATAAAAACGACTCAATGAAAGATTCGTTATCGGGCCGAGCAAGACAGCCGTATAGGGCATGCCTCGTCAGATACAGTGGAGCTGGTATTGTGGTATATTCGACACGCTCTATTTGTCAAACAACCATCACCAAATACAGGACAAAAGACTCAAGGAAAATTGGGGAATCAGTGCCCAGACGGTCCATGTATCTACACTCCGTCTAGGTCTTCGCTTTGAAATGATGCTGGAAACCTATCAACCTAGTACGGACCTCGTTGAGGTTGAGGTTGCCAGGGAGCGTTGGGAACGTATCCTGGAGGTTGGTGGTATCCCATCTCCGCGTCGGGTCCTGGGCTGCTGTCGTGACTCCTCTGTCGGTCATGTGAAGGTGCGCGGCCGAATGTTGAGGCATCAGCAAGCAGGTGGCCTTGGTCGTCTCCAAATTGGCGACCCCCAGGACCCTGATAGGCCGTGTGCTGATCGGCAAGAGGCACGCGGTCATAGCCCTCGGTGCGGGGACCAAAGGGCGAGGGAAGAGAGCTACGCTTGTACTCTTGAGGATCCATAAGAAGCGAGTTGCGTGCGTCGAGAGGAGTAAGGTTGTCGAGGTCACGGGCTTTCTCTAGAGGGTTGTTAGAGTTGTTTGTATATGGGGGAATTTCTGAAACTTACCGGCTTCCTTTCTTTTCTTGCGATGAGGGTTCTCCTTGCAGCAAATGATGATTGCGTTGACCGCGATGAGTATGCCCAAAACACCAGTCAGAGTAGCCTGCACAACGACGAGCACAAGACCAGTCACGGTCTTTGTCGTCTGGCTCATGCCCAGCTCCTCGACAAAAACCAAGATACAGACGACGGACAGAACGCGAATAATGGAAATGGAGATGTTGATCCAGTTGCTAGACTTGAGAGTGTACGGACGAGCCCAGAGAAGCATGATGAGGAGCAGGGATTCGACAATAAGTTGGCCGGCGGCTTGAGCAAGACCGTGACCATTTGCGCCTGCAATGACGCATCCACGAGCAAAGATGAAGACAATGGCCGGTACGAAGATCCACCAGTAGCTCTTCTTGTAGTTTTCGTAGAAGATGCTGTACTTGCGCCAGACTTCCTTATCGTCATAGAGAACATCGGGCTTGCCTTCCATCTTCTTGAACTTGTTCGCAATGGTCCAGATCTTCCAGGTGAAGAAGGCCAAAATTCCGGTAAAAGCAGCCAGAGTGACACCGGCCAATGTCTTGACGGCCCAAGAGTCACCATTCTTGAACTGGTAAACACAGTAGAGAACCCAGATACCGTAGAGCAAGAGAATCAAATTGGTAATGGTCTTTGCCAATGTCCACCAGTATCGCTTGCGGAAGCTCGTCAGACGCTTGGGGAAGCTGCCAAAGAGGGCCCAGGTTTCCAGGATAACTTTAAAAAGCAGGATACCAACGGTGATGGCGGCGACGACAATGGCAAAGATGAGCAGAACAGTCATGAAGGCATTGCGATCAGGGATTGAGTACTCCTGGATATAGCCCTGGATGTCCTTTGCGTAGATCATGATCTTGTTGTCGCTCTCCTGTGGGGTCGAGTCCTGGTTGACACTGGTGCTCAGTTCGTCACGAGCCCATAAAAGCATGTTTATAGCGCGCTTGCTCAAGCTCTTGTCCTGGTTCACGTGGACAAGGGTCGCGTTCTTGAGGTAATCGTAGTTGCTTTCGGTGAGATTGCCGCCGGTATTTTTACGGAACGTGTCAATAGAGCGCTGCATGTCGTCCCAGCTGATAAGACCAGTACTGAAACCAAAATTCTTGGACCAGCTGCGATAGACGCCAGGAACGTCGGCACTCATCATGCCGTTGAGTGACATGGCCTGGAACCATCCAATGACATCTCCAAAGGTAGGGCTGGACTGAGGGGCGCCAGCGTGTCCGGCGCTCGCAAAGGCTGCCATACCAGTGACGGCTAGAGCACCAGCAGCGAGTCCTGCAGCAATGTACTGCACACCCGCGGTGGAAAGGGATTTTCCGTTGGTGACTGACGAGGTGATACAGGCCAGGTTTTCGTTGGTGTCAATAGATCGGAGGTACATCTTGGCCTGACTGTCGATATCCGGAATGTTGAAAGCTATGCCAGGGATCTGGGACATGATGTTGTCTGGAATGCTCTGTTCACCTTTTGCGCTAAATGTACCAGAAGGAACTGGGCTGGGTTAGCATTTGATCTGATGAAGGCGCCAGAAGAGAGAATTTTGCGTACCTGGACACAGCTGGTCGACCTTGACGTCGCCGTCACAAGGGTCGAAGGTTCTGTTGTAGACGTTTCGACCATATGCGGCTACAGTGAGGGTGGCCATGACCTTTTGCGTCTTCTCGTTTGTGCCGGAGACATCGAAGACGACCTTCTTGATGGAGCGGTCGAATTTGATGTCGAGCTTGTTTACTATGATGTCCGAAGGCCCATCGAGACAGGAGCTGAAGCCGTTGGTCTGCAAAACGTCGCCCGCCATTGCGCCTAGAGGGGCCGAGGCAAGTAATATAATGGGGGCGAGCATAGTCGAGTATCTCGCGCTGAGCCTCATTGTTGCTGGTGGTGTTTGATGGTCGTCCGCCCGCGGGCGTTCCTCACAGGGGGAGAGCGACTGTCGATAACGAAGGGTGTGTGCGATGGACGTGCCAAGAGGGCAAGGAAAAAAAAGGGAGAAACAGATAGATTAAATCGAGTATCCGGGCGCGGTCTCAAGCAGAGCAGTTGTGGAAAAGTGCAAAAGAAGGACAAAAAACAAGAGGGGGCGAGTGCGCCGTGAAGCAGGAAGTGGGCGAGCAAGCGTCTAGGCAAAGGCGACGGTAGCACAGGCGAAACAGATAACGAACGAGAGCGAGCGATGTGGTGGTTGAGAAGAGGGAAGAGAGACGCCCGAGCCCAGTATTCTGCCTCTGGTCTGAAACCGTGCGGGCACAGAGGCAAGGGGGGCGGGCGCGCGAATCAGGCAAAGACGCGCGGCGCTAGCTGCACTGGGATGGGGGAATGGCGCAGGCCTCTGGATCCAGCGCTATCGAAGGATGCTTGTTGGGCCGCGTTCGAGAACACAAACGAGCTGGGCGACGAGGCGGAAGGGGAACGCGGTGCAGGGTGACAGTTGGGGAGGGCGGCGGGAATGCTTTTCTTTTTATCAGCCGCCCTGCGCTCGTCGGTCGTGCCACAAATGCAGACTACTGAGTAGAGGACTAGCTACATAACAAACACACACACACCGTGCGGCTAGTACTAGCAGTACTAGACAATGGCAAGACAGGACACGGCGGTGCACATGAGGGCTAGCTGGCTAACCCGACCTGTCTGCTGCTAGCAAAGACAGTCTCGTGATCGCGCACACGAGCTGAGCAATGCTGCTCCAAAACCAGTCTATCGACGCCCCTCGCCCGGGTCCGCCCCAAGACCATTCGCCGCCCTCCTAAGCATCCCCAGACACACTTAACACATGGCCCTCTTGGGCGCTCTCGTAATTCTCCACAAGCCCATCCTCCCACAACGGGACGCCGCTTCTGCTGCTACTGGATAGTACTGCCGCCGTCGCTGCTGATAATGACGCTGCTCATGCACAATTGCTCAACAACTGTCCAAAAGCCATGTCTCTGCTACCCTGGTCGCCGGGCTCTCGCGCCGACCGTTGATGGCGTGGCTGTGCGCGTAAAAATAGATGGGTATCTTTGAATGCAGGGCCACCACATGGCCATTTTGGACGGTTGCAGTGGCTGGTTCGAGTAGGACGTCCGCCAAAAGACAGGGCTGTGCAGACGTTGGTCCGAAATACCTTATGCGTACACACATACTGCTGCTGGTGATTGCTCATCGCATCCGCTGGCGGCAGCAGTCAGTAATAGCAGCAACAAAAGCATGCAGTGACCAACCGGCAGGCTTTTCACTTGGCCAAGACACTCCCGTCAGCTCGTGTGTCTTGGTGGTCGTTGCTTAGGGCCTAGAGTACATGGAAATCGCCCGTCCAATGCCCTCCATCCCCCTTCATCGTCGCCTGGACCACGCGATCTCTCAGCCGCCAGCCAGAGTCAGAGTCCCGGTGGGCCAGTCCCTTTGCCGCCATGAGGCCCTGCATCTATTAGAGCCCTGGCCACGCGCCTGTCACGCCCGCCTTGTCGTCACACCTTTTTTTTACACATGTACACAGATGCATACAATCGCCTTGCCCAGTTTTCTCTTGCACAGTCGTAGTACAGTATGCTATTCATTAATACCTATACACTCACTTTCGCTTAACTGCTCCTTGCCATGCCAGTGCCGTGTTAAGGCTGGGATCTAGAACGGTTTAGCCGAAGCAATTTCCTGCTAATTTCGCATCCCCGCCGCTATCTCTCCCTCAATCAAACCTTGCAATTGCCCACGGCAAGCCGTTACCAAGCAAGCCCACGTGACCGCTTCAGCTTGCTTCTGTTGCTGTTCTTGCCTTTCTGCTCATAGGCACCTCTCACATGGCCATCACGTGACTTACATTCTTACCAAAGCACAATACATCACTTGAGAGTCGACGCACTGCAATGGCATGCAACCATGGCCATGCACAAGACGCCTCATCTCGTCTCCTTCTTCCAGCATACATACCTCGTGCTTGATGCTGTGCCCTGTATTGCCTCCGGACTTTTCAACCTCCACTATCCCACCGTGAATCGTCCGTATGCCGTTGGGCGCTCTCAACATTGTGGCCGGGAATTCGGCTCTGGTCCTGAGCTGCTCTGTTTGCAGTCTGACTTGATGACGGACCACCACGCCTGCAGGCCAAGATGCCGCGTGGAAACAGGCTCAGAAGTGAGTATTCCAGAGTAATATTGACGTCGCATGGTCAAGACATTGCGGCTGCCGTCAGAGTTAGAATCGGCAGGCGCATCTTGGATTTTCGGGAAGGAACACCTCTGCCTCCTCATCGTTGGGTGCGTCGCCTCGGGGCACTCTGAGTTTCCGACTCGCCCTTTCTTTTGACCCAACTCAGCTCTCCTCACCCATGTTCCTGCTCTTTTCTCCATCTCGTGTTTGACCCGACTCATTCTCTCGTTCCTCGCATTCGGGTCATTTCTGCATCATCTAGTCATTAGATATCGTCACCCTTTGCTGCAGAGGCGGCAGAATGTGACGCGTCTGGGTCGCGCCAGTGAAGTACATATACACACACACACACAGCCAGGCAGCAGCATTTAAAACACCCAAGTGACATGACGCTCCTTTTCAAGACGCCCAGCAAGCAATGCGACCAACACGGCCACCCAACTGCGCCACTGTTTTCGCTGCCGCCCTAAGCCGTATCTGGTATTGCTTGCGAGAAAACACATCGACCACCACTGCATTTTCGGTCATGGACTTTCGGTGCGCACTTGTCCGCCGATTCGGAATGCCAATGTTTCCATCTGCCGTCTTCAAGATGCTGTTCCTGGTGTAAACTTACGCCTCCGGTCCTCCCCATTGGCCAGTCTGCCTCCCCTCTTTGCATCTGCAGCCGTCCGATCACGAATTCCTGCCCTAGGGCTAAGACCTCGCATTGCCCACACGCATGGCCGTCTTGACCACCGTATGAAACTCGATTCTTCGAGCCGGTTGTCGCGTGCCTCGGTCGTCGCAGCGCTGCCCTTCCGCCTGCTCAAAACCTTATCCAAGTTTCGTCAGTCGAAGACGCCTGCTGCAATTTAGTGGTGACCGAGATTTAATAGTAGTCGTACGCTTTAGGGGCAGTGTCACCTAAGGTCGATTCAGACACATCACTGTTCCATTTCCAATTCGCTTATAGCCAGGCCTTCCAGAACAAGCAAAAAAAACAAGTATTGGATTGCGCCCAAGTTTCAGGACAAAACTGTTTTTGATCTTTCTTGCGTCTCGTGGGTTGCTCTTATACCACTATGGTTTACACCGGTAAGCCGAGCCGTGGGTGTGGCATGTGCAAGACCCGCCGAATAAAGGTACGTATCTCCTTTTCGCAACCATTTCTCTTTCCATGCCATCAAGGGTCCAGGCAATCCTTTGCAAGTGACAGCAACCGCTTTTACGTACACTCTAGCCCGTCCACTAACCTTACCCAGTGTGACGAAAAACGGCCGACATGTGGCAACTGCAAGAAATCAGCCCGTGTGTGTCCAGGATACCCAGACGGTTTCGATCTGGTTTTCCGGGACGAGAACAAGGCAATGGAAAAGAAGGCGAGGAAATCTTCTGGGACTACTCGGTCAAGTAGTAGTACTGGGAGTTGCAGCTCGCATACTTCTCCATATCTGTATGTATTAGACCGAACCACTAGCTTCATCCCGCTTGATGCAACCAACTCGCACCAATTAGCCCCATCATGTGCTTGGACGCCATTGTCTTTCTGTCAGTGTCAACTATTTGCTGCTGTGTGATTCGCACCAGATAAGAACCCAGCTAACCCCATTAGGTCACCAACTTCAACGTTCGAGGCGTTGCCAGTGGACAATGCGCTACAACGAAGTGAGGCCTCTAGGAGAGTAAAATCAAAGTCACAAAAGCGATCAGACTCGAGTCAATCACAGCAGCTACTAGCACTATCCAGCCCTACGACGCCTTCGCAATCCTTGGATAAGTCATTTGATTTCGAGACGTTCGTCTGGAACTTCGAAAATGCAGTCCCAAATACCATCTTCCTCTCCCCAGAATGCGAGGCCGTGCCCTTTTTCTTCAAAAACTTCATCACCTTGCCGCAACAGGCTGAGAGTACAAGAGGCTTTCTCGAGTACTTGGTTCCCCTTTACAATCGTGCCCGTTCCTCATCTGTACTGCACCTCGCCACTGATGCTGTTGCAATGGCAACATGTGGTCAGTATCCCGGTCGACACCGGCTCCTTCGCGAAGCTGTGTCCACCTACGGCAAAGCCATCAAGAAGCTACACGAAGACCTTCGAGATCCCAAGATGTCCAAGAGCGATGAGACAGTGCTTGCTATACTCATGTTCTCTCTGTATGAAGTAAGTCGCTTCTACTCCCATGGGGCCTTGATTCGACTTGTGTTTCAAGTCGATGCATTTTTGAGCTACGTCTAACAATCTGCAGACGATCATGAGTACTGACGACACCATCAGAGCATGGGGGAATCATGTTGATGGAGCTGTCGCGTTGACAAAATTAAGAGGAACGGAGCAATTCAACGACCCCATGTCTCATGCTATATTTCGTGCAGTGCGCACAATGATGGTAAGAATCCATACACTATCCATTGGAATCGGCAACTGAGCGAGTGTAGATTACAAGCTGCGTGCAGCGATCTAAGCCCATCGAGTCCTTTCCTGGTGTGGCAGGGTGGCTGGGAACTGGCGAGTTCAGTGATGAAAACGCTGCCAACCGCTTAACACTTATCTGCATTGACCTACCCAATCTTCGCGCCCGCGCAAATACCCTCACCTCTATGCCGTACGATCCCAGGTATGAATCCGAGGCCAAACAGATACTCGATTTCGCGCAAACAGTCGATGGGAACCTTGAAGAATGGCATCGCACGCTGCCCTCGGAATGGAAACACCGCATTATCAGCATATCCAATGAGATACTCGCTCCCGAGGATATTGCCTTGGCGGAGAAGTGGCCTGGCGAGCAGCATGTGTATCACGACGTGCCACTAGCGAGTATTATGAATGACTACCGTGTTTGTAGAATATTCTGCCGCCGGGTCATCATGGCTTGTATAAACTGGCTGAGCTCTGGTGGGGATTTTGCAGACAAAGATCAGGCGTGGAACAAGAGTGTGTTTATCATTCAAACAATGGTGGATGAGATTAGTGCATGTGTGCCTTTTCACATGAGCTATGAGCTTCAGCCTTTGGCCAAGGAGACAGGTCAGGAACAAAACGGTGAGTGTTTGAGACATTACCCAGGATAGGTTCTCAGCATACTGACAGTTTACAGCCGCAGAAGCCTTTGGCGGCTACTCGTTAGTCTGGCCACTGTACGTGGCAGCAAACGCTGAGAGTGTACCACAAGAGCAACGCGACTGGCTATTCAGTCGGCTCTCAGTTATCGGCACCAAGTTTGGACTCAGTAGTGCACAGGTTCTGGTTCTGGCGAGGAGACATGTTCTCACATGTGGACCCATGTTTCCTTGAAGTGATGTTAGTGATCTAGTAGCAATAAGAACAAAGTACAAAAGAGAGGTCATGTCCAGGAACGTCGTGATCACATCCCGGCAAGTACCACAAAAGTATATATACGGGGGCGGCACGTAACCTTTGTATCGTGACCATCCCGTACTGCGCACGTGTTCTTGTGATCCGCCCCTCGAAGTGCATACACCAGGGTCCATGTTAATGCCTGGTCCAAGACATGTTTACACCATAGCAGTGATACTATATACAACATTAAAAAACGCCTCCCGGCCATAGCCCATGAACATGCCGCGACAAAAATAAATTACCTTGGACTTTTGCCAAGTGCACAAACGATGATGCCCGGATAGATCAGGTGCGGGCCGACTCGACGCTAAGGGCTTACTACTGGGCATCCAGGGTTTCAGCAGCGTCTGGAGCTTGGAGTGTCGCATGGTAAGTAAACGGAGCGCGTTATTTTGTTTCTCCTCCCCCCCCCTTCCTTGAAAGCAATTCTACAAGTGGTGGCTCTAAGCCACTTTTCGTTACGTAGTAAGCCGTTACGCCACTTTTCACTCTCTCTTCAATAAGAAGCGTGATATACCTCCAAACCGAGATCCTTTTTTTTGGTTACTACGTATCGCCTCTTCCACTCGTTTTTCCTTCACGCGCGCACTCGCTCTTTTTCGCTGCCCCACGTCTTTTTCCCCGCTCCGCACCCGCCGCCCACCGTTTTCTGCACCTTTTCTCGAGTCGGTGAGATACGGCTTTCCAGTTCGTGCGCACCACGTCACTTCCATCCCCGCCCTTCCACGAACCACTTTGTCTCCACTCGAATCCAGTTTATCCAGTAACCATGGGCGCATTAAATCTGATTCCGCTCTTCATCCTCTTCGCTGTAGTTGCTGGGCTAGGATGGGTCGGCTACCAAGTACGCTTTCCTACCCTTATCCGATAAACCGCAAACCCCGCATGTCAAGCGCAGCGAGCGAAGCCAGCCCAGCGCCCAACTGCTGTGGAACCGCAAAACTATCTAGTAAACCGATGCTTATGATTTATGTGTTAGATTTTCCTGTACTCAGAGGAACTAGCTGAGCGCGGCACAAAGCACATGGAGAAAAAACACGTTGTGTTTACAAAGGACGGGGCCAAAGTTGGGGTTAGGGAGGTTAGTGCAGAGAAGTATACGGATAAGACGCAGAAGGCGTTTGTGAAGACGTGGAATGCGGCGCATGAGAAGAGGTGAGGAGTGTGTTTCTTTTTTCTTGGGGGGGTCGGGTGGGGGTGGGGGGGGGCTTGAAAATGCAATGTTTTACTGACTTTTTGTGGAAGTGGGTCGTCATCGAGGAGGTTGACGAGATAGGTGGGTGTGGCTATGCGTTGTGGGAAGGGCAATTGGTTAAGTTGCTACTTGGCTGGGGGAGGCAGGAGGTTGTTTGATGATGGGTTGGGTAGTATGTCAGATCTTTCTTTTAGGACATGGGGATGATGAGACGAATATGAAGTCCCTCTTTTTTTTTGGCTCTTCTCTTAATGCTCTTTGAGATGATAAATTGGTATTATTACAGCATGTGGGTACAAATTCGGCACACGACCGGTTTTATGTGATATGCATGCAGCTGACTGACGGATCTGGGATTACTGGTAGGGATGCCGGAAATAAAGCGTGGCGGGCCGAGGCATCTACCATGTACATGGAATGAAAAGACGAGGTTCAGACACTTGTATATTGAGAGCGGATAGGCTGACATCGCTATTGCTGACCCGATATACTACTATACTACTAACACACCTTGCTGCACATCAAGCCATATCCGGGATCCAACCGGGCGCTACATCACTAACCTCTCTTCACCTCTTGCACGTTTGCTCAAGCCGCCAATGTCCTTTTGGGTGGTGCACATGCCAGATAAAAGTTAATCTTCCCATTCCTATATCGAAATCATGCATTCGTATACAGCGGGGTAGGTCCTCTCTCGAACCACACGCTAACATGCCACCAATCCCTTAGTAGCACTCCCCCCTCACCTGCTGCATCCACAGCAACGCAAGAAAAAGCGTAACCACAGCTCTTCACCTCGCCATGCATAACCCAACATAACAAACCTAGAACATATCCCCTCGAAAGCCCCGTAATTCTTTTAGATAGGCGCCTTAAATCCGACGCTACTCGAATGCAATACTTAACTACTATTCACACCGAATGAGTCGCGACGTACCCGATACACCGAGAGGCTCAGCGGTCCGTCGATCGCCCTCGGCTGAAAACCCGCTTTTAGAGTCTCACCGCCGTCCACAACCGTTGGCATTTGCGTTGGCGGTACCACTGGACACTCGCAGATCGAATGGTAGAAAGACAAGAAGAAAGACAAAACCCCCTCTTCTTGTTACACGTGGTTTACGCAGGAAGTATGCATATAGACACGCTAAAGCCACTTACATGTTATTTTTCCTTGTGCTTTGCGGAGGGGGAGAGAAAGAGGATATAGACCGGGGTAGTATGTACGTGACCAGTTTCTAGAACTAGCACCGGGAGATTGGTGCGCCGTTCGATACGCCGCTGCTTTGCTCTTGCATGTGTAGATCTTGTGTATTTGAGACAAATGCGGAGCATGCAGGGGGGAGGAGGGGGGGGGGGTTTGGAGTATTTGTTTGGTTGCTCGGTTACTTTTTTTTCTAGCTAGTCGGTTCGGACTTAAAGATGTAGTGGTGGTTGGGGTTGGAGGTATAAAGGGTCTTGCATCACACGCGCATTGCGTAGGTTGATGTTTGCTGTGAGATGGGTACTCTGGAAATACATCTTCCTTGAATCTGTCAATATTTTTCGGGGTAAAGATGTTTCTTGAAACCATCTCTGATCGTGTTGGGTTTGAGGTGGTGAGTGTGAAGGGGATTGCGTTTTCCTCTGGGATCTTTCTGGCTTCGGTAAGAAGGATGTTTATTTCCCCCCTCTACATGTCACGTGCTCTTTCTGCATACAACATGCAGTCTACCATGAAGGGAAACAGCGTACGAATGACATTCAACGCAGGTCGCCATTTACGTCCTAGGATGCGGCGTATACAATTTATTCTTTCACCCACTCCGACACGTTCCTGGGCCTCTTCTCGCGCGGGCAGGTCCTCTCCCATACGTGATCAAGACGCGCGCTGGCGACATTGTTAAATGGACCAGGCAGTTGCACGAGGAATATGGCGACGTGGTTCGCGTGGCTCCAAATGAGGTCTCGTTTACTTCAGCGGACACTGTGTGGTCTGACATTTACGGGTTCCGTACAGGCAAGTACAAGGGCACGGGAGCGTACCTGAAAGATCACGCGTGGTAGTAAGTATTTTATCAATTGTGTAATCTGTAGACATGAGAAGCAAGATTGCTGACAAGAGTGCTTGCGTAAAAATAGTCCCAAACCCATTAGTGGCGTACGGTCTTTGATTAGCGCCGACGAAGAAGGTCACTCTCGCATGCGTCGTAACCTTTCGCATTTGTTTAGTGAAAAGTCACTTCGACAGCAGGAGGCTCTTCTCCAGGGCTACGTTGATTTGCTTGTCCAACGGATGAGTGAGCATGCTGCACGAGGTGAAGTCATGGACATTGTTCGTTGGTACAGTGAGTACTTTCAACCTTTTTTGCACATCTAAAAAAAGGATATATAAACTGAGATATTACGTGTAAAATAGATTATACAACCTTTGACATCATCGCCGACCTCGCCTTTGGCGAATCTCTCTACTGCCTGCGCGACTCGGAGAACCACGAATGGATCGACCTAGTCTACAGCGCGACGAGCGTAGCCAGCATAATGTCGACCCGCAAGTACGCATTTGTAGGATTCTACGACCGAGTACGCAACATCTTCCAGGACACAAGGAAGAACGAAGAGCGCCGCCGCCAATTTAGTCTCAAAGCCTCAGCCAAAGTATCAGAGCGCCTCGCACAGATCGAGAACAACGGCGACGATAACAAACCAGATTTCTTCGGCCAGCTCATGCGCAACCAAGTTAGTGAAGAGAAACGGTTGTCGCGTGCAGAAATGGATGCAAACGCTGTTACTTTTCTGACTGCCGGTAGCGAGACAACTGCTACAACGCTATCTGGATTCACTTTCCTCATCCTCCGACATCCGGACATGTATGCGAAAATTCTGCAAGAAATTCGGTCCGCATTCACCTGTCTCGCAGATATTAACGTCGAAAAAGCAACGCAGCTCCCCTATCTCACCGCTTGCATCCAGGAAACGCTGCGTATCTACCCCCCCGTCCCCACTGGCTTCCCGCGCGTTGCGCCGCAAGGCGGAGGCAATATCTCGGGATACTACATTCCAGAAGGTACTTCTGTGTATGTTAGTCAACATCCCATGTACCATTCCTCGCGCCACTTCAAAGATCCAGATATGTTTGTGCCGGAACGGTGGCTCGAGGGCACGAATAGAGAGTATAGTGGGGATAAAAAGGAGGCATGGAATCCTTTTAGTTTTGGACCGAGGAATTGTATTGGGAAGAAGTATGTCTCCTCTCTATTTTTTCTTCCTATTTGGGAAGTATTGGAAAGGGATAAAGCTAACTTGGTGAATAGTCTCGCTTGGGCCGAACTTCGTCTTGTCATTGCTTCCGTCTTTTTCTCGTTTGATCTCGAGCTTGTGGATAAAGAGAGCGATTGGTTGGCCGGACAGAAGGTGTTTACTCTTTGGAAGAAGTCGGGGTTGATGGTCAGGTTGAAGGCTGCGCAAGAGTAGGAGGTGGAGTAATTGATGAAATTGAGCGAGCGAACGAGATAATCTTCACAGGGTTTTTTTCTTTCCCTACCTAACGACTTCTTATTCCATGTTTTACATACCCTCTTTTGTCTTGTCCATCACCTGTTATCTCTCACCAAGAGGACTGTGGTGATCTACATAGCACCTCAACATTTCTCCATATAAAATCTCAGTCGTGATATTGCTTGCCCTATTCCACCCATATCTCTTCGTGTAACCTGCCTTACTTCTCAAACTTTGTTGTATCACATATGGAACCTTTTTTTTTCTCTTCAAAAGAATTCAACAAAAAGACCCATGCATACGCATATGTACACAAATACAGCGGATGTGTATGTAATCTCATCTAAGCACTAACCCAATTTTCTCGTGCAAATCGAACAGAAATATTGAAAAGAAGAAGAAGAAAAAAAGGTATTTCCACATTACGACTATCGTGCAACATGCACTAGTACTACAATCATAGTAACACGATAATCAACACTGAAAATATGTGTGTGTGTGTGAGAGAGAGAGAGACAGAGACTTGGGGGTGAGGGGGGGGGGGGGGGAAACAAAATAAGCATTTGGCCATCCTTGTACTTAGTCTAGCGGTGATCGCATTCAAACTCTATTTTATACTTGCGATCAATGCATACACTTTCGCCGCTTGGCATCTCACAATCTGTAAATAAGGTTTACAGCTTCTTAGTCATACTGCGTATCGCCATAACCAAAGTTCACACTCGGTTTGGATTGGAAGAAACCATTTTGGCTCAAACGTCTGCTCCTTCACATTTCCCCCCCACTCCTCCTCCTCCTCACCCCCTTTCCCCCCCTCCCCCTTTCGTTCTCCAGAGAAAAAAAAAACCACTGGCTCTACATCCATACTCGCGCCCTACATAACACCCCTCCCCCCTTTTCTCTCTTAATCGTGATTCATCTCCAACTTCTCAAACCTCTCTCTAGAGACACATATAGTATGTTGTAGTAAGTTAGCCTACGTAATCCAATATAAGCCCCCTCCCCCCCCCCCCCAAAAAAAAAAAGAATCCCGAAACCTTCTGTTGCAATACGTATAGTAGCCAAGTTGGAGTAATGAATCTTCACTATTATCTTGTTGATAGATGATAGATGATAGATGGTTAGATGGAAATGAAGAAAAGAGCCTCGGGTAATTAAGCCCCATACTTTGATTAACAAGTATACGTGAATACTGCTAGTACACCGGATAAATACATGTACTTGGGGCGGGGCGAAGCGAAGCGACGTCTCGCCAAAACAACCCCCCCCCCCCCAAGTGTCTTAGCCCTAGTCTAAATCGCCCGGTTTACGGGGTTGCGGCGACCGTGATGAAAGTGGTACGGAGCGAAAAGTAGAGTAAGCAAGAAAGAGATGAGCGTATTATGCAACGGGAAAGGGCGAAGGGAAAACGAGAAAAGTAAGACAAGACACGAGCAATGTGTGTATCAGCGGCGCGAGTACGAGTTTTGGCGGCTGGTCTAGGCCTGGGCTGAGCGGTATTCTTGTGGCTTTTTTTTTGCGCAGACAAATCGATCTACATACTTGACTTGGCTATGCGATGAGATTGATTATTCTGTTGCGAGTAACATATTACATTCATACACTACTACAATCTGTGACTTTTGTGCGATGGCTTTTGTTTTTTTGCCACCGCTTGTTTTGTGGCCAGCAAAGAGAGAGGGGGAGAGAGAGAGCAGGAAAATAGCCTAGGGACAAAGCGGGCCAAAGAATTATGCTTAATGTTTGCGAACCAACCTTATCTGCTTGCGCTGCTAGTGCTAGTCTGTTCTAACCACCCCTGTAGATGTTAAGCGAATCGGAAAAGGGCTGATTAGTAGTTACGGGGCCAAAGAAGTAAAAAAAGAAAGAAAGAAAGAAAGAAGAGAAAGTGCGGTGTAAGCTGGGAAACTTGTCGGATACAAGCGGGTAGATGGGCAGTTAGTGTGTTTACACTTGGAGCGGCAGTAGCTTATTAGCTTATTACGTATGTTTGGACAATCGGGGAGCTGTGGACGAGAAAGGGCGGGGGCAGGAAAAGAGGAGGGGGTGGAGAAGCCAACGCTGGGCGGGCTTGAGTAGGAAGCCGGATGACGCGGCATGTTGGCTAATCGGGTGACGGGAAGGACTCATCGGGCGGGTGTTCAAGGTGATGAGGGCAGTCGAGGTGGCAGTCGGAAGCATTGGTGGTGGCCTCTTGGCTGGGTTGAGTGTGACCCAGCGCCAATAAAGGCCAATTCGGGCCTTTGTCTGTCTAGGGCAGCTGAGACGCTAGATGGCGTGGCGTTGTGCAGGCAAGTGCGACTAGGAGGGCAGGTGCAGGTGGGCAGGCAATGGAGGGAGAGAGAAAGAGATTGCACAAGTGAATGGAGCGTGTGTTATGTGTGGGTGCAAGTACACAGTAGTAGTGTCGATGCGACGATCAGGCGCGGGCAAAATGCAGGAGATTGTGGCCGAGCACAGGCATGTCATGTGGAGGGCGAGGGACGGGCTGGGTTACCGTGTGGACGGGTTGGGATGGGCGTGGCACGGTGGTAAGCTTAAACGGCATGCACTAAGCTTGATGTCATTCGCGGGCGAGTGTATTTGTATGGCGGCGGCGGTGCAGGCTGAGTGAGACTTGGGCTTGATTACGTTTGGGTGGAGGTGGTAATGTCGAGTAGTGTGTGTGTGCGTGCTCGGAGCCCTCAGGAGCACCCCAAAGCTCCACGTAGGCCACAACGGAGGGCGGCAGCTTGATTGCCAGCGCGCGTGCCTGGGGTTGGCGGACCAAGGGCGCCGAGCAGAGCTGGCGGACCAAGGGCGTCTTGTGGGCACACGGCCAAGGACGCCATGGAGGGCGAGGGCGTGGTGTGGCCAGACACAGGCGGTTGGAACGCCTTGGCTGTGCTTGGTAGATTGGGGCATCGCCCGCCTCAACCAGCCAAGCACGACAAGACGGATTGCCGGACTGTCACGACTGGGCCTGCCAAGCTGCTGAAGGCTTGTCGAAAATAAAGATTCGTTTAGAGTTAAAGCTTGGCCGGCCGATGCCCATGGCGCTGACCACCAGAGCCGTGGCAGCCGTGGCAGGCTGGGCACTTCATTTCCTGTCGTGTGTGCGCCTGTGTGGATGCGTGTTTGCTCGCATTCACGCCCCTACACCTCTCTACGTCCATCCATGTACAGGACATCCGCACGCACACGGCTACATACTCCATCTACTTAACACCCCCCCTCGCCCACCTACCCACCCTTCCGCCCAGTCAGCACAGTCAGCGGCCTCCGAGCAAAGCTTGTCTCGGCTGCTTGTGGGCCTTATTTCGCTATCAGCCGCCACTCCACGCGCGGCGGGCGATCCAGAGACGCCATCCCAACGCCGAGAAAGGGCCAAAAGTCATTTCTGGGGCCCAAGCCTGCGCTGCCCTGTCCTACCCTGCCCGTGAGCAAGTACATGAGCCCAGATGACTGCTCATGGCTTTTGAAAAAGTTTCGCCTCCCTCGCGTCCTTCTCGTCTTCGACTCTTGCTGTCTACCCACTCCAATACCCACCCACGCCCACTTCTACTGACTCTTGCTCCTCCCCGGCTTTGTTTCACCTCGCTAGCCTTCCACCCAACATCCGGCCAGCCTTGATCTGATCGCACAGCCACGCATACACGCACACACACACACACACGCACACATTCACATACGCTCACCCACCCACCCACCCACACACACACACCCTTACCCACACATACACACACACACCTTGTCGCAATCACTGTTGCAGCCGCACGTCCTCCCGTAAGTCTCTGCCTCTTGTTTCGTCTCGCCTACTAGTTAGCCTCGCCCACCTGTATGCTACCTACATTCCGGGGTCAGGCATTGTACTAGCTTTTATGCCTACTCTCGCCTTGTCCCGACGTTGCCGGGTACCTTGCACCCACTCTCTCCGCTGCGACTTGTACTTAATACCAAGTACACTCGCTCTACCCGCCAACATCCACAAACTGACATTGACCCTAAAGACACCCATGAGGCACTGACCTCACATTACTACGGTACCATTTTGCTACCACACACCCACACACTCACACCACCACCCCTGCTACCACGGTCACCACTACTGCCATGGAGACCTACCACGGCCATGTCCGCACCCCTAACGATGCCATCATTCTGTTCGAGGCTTGCCGCATTGGCATATTACCGCGCGTCCAGCGTCGCTTGTCCGAAAAGGAGCGCCAGCAGATCAAGTCCGGCTCAGTATTCGTGTGGGACGAGCGTGAGGCCGGAATGAGACGATGGACCGACGGAAAATCATGGAGCGCCAGTCGCGTCTCTGGCAGTTTCCTCACATACCGAGAAATGGAGGGCAAGCGAGGAGGCAGCGCTATGCCCACTCCGCCAGTAGCAAAGCGCGCAAGCGGAAAGTCGCCAGACGGCTCGGCAAACGGAGACTCTGAGGGTGAGGGACCAGACGGCTACCGATACAAGCCCGACGGTTTGATGAAACAGTCCTTCAGCATCACCACACAGAGCGGACAGCACCTCCACCTCATCAGCTACTACTCGCGATCAAACTCCAACAACCTCCCTCAGCCTACAAATGACGCCCAGCTGCGACACATTCGACCGCCCAAGAACATGTACCCAGAGTCTGCAGTAAACGAGACTCAATCAGTGCCTGCTGTCACGCGCGGCCCCATGCCTGGTTCCCCATACAATGCTCCAGGCCACAGCATGGCCCCCTCTTCGCCGTATACACGTGGTGGCCCCGTCGCGCCCATGTATGCAGTCCCCATATATCCTCCTACCCCTCCGAATGGCTCTTCTCCATTACACGCGTACTACCCACAGCACCCTTACTTCTACCCCGGCGTAGTCTATGCACAGCCCCAATATCATCCCCAGGCCCATGTCTTTGACCGCCCACCGCCGCCAATCGCACATCCTCACGCTCCCCAAGGCCACCATCCCATGCTTATGCAGCACCCCGCCTATGCGGCGCACGCTGCTCACGCTGCCCAGCAGTACATGACGACACCTCCATTGCGCACTCCATCAGCCGTCGAGCACACTCAACGTCAGCAACATCTGCAGCGAGTCGGCGCGCCTGCTCCTCCACCAGCACCTGCACAATCCATTCCCGAGCAAGGCCCCCAACTGCCAGCTATCAACGGTGCCGCCGCCTCAGCAGGTGCCAACAGGCCACCAACCCCAGAGACTTCTGAAAAGTCGGATTCTCGCTCATCAGAGCCTAGCGGCGCCCCTACTACCACATCGGCACCGCCATCTTTGAGACCCCTGCCAACGCTCGACTCGCTGCTCAATGGCGACGTCCAGACCAAGGACAACCAGAGCACTAGCCGTTCTGGCAGCCGCAGCCCAAATACTGCATCGAGGTTTCCCCGCGATCTGGCCCCAGAACGACTTGCCAAGAACAGCACAGCTGCCGACAGCAGCGCACTGAACAAGCTCAACAGCGTCTTTGTTCGATCGTAGTAGCGCCTTTTGCTCTCTCGGTCCAAGCACTGTGTCTTCGCTTCTCTGCTTATCTATTTAACACGCGTGACGATTTACTCGCGGCTTCTTTTATTTTTTTCGCTTTATTTTTCTTCTTTTTTTTTGGATTCCCGAATCAAAGGGAAACAGTCGTTTCAAAGCATTTACGAAACTGCATCAGGGCGGCGTTTGCAAGGTTGCGGCTACCATCCGAGATTTAGGATGGGCCTAGATGGGAAGGACAAAGTGTGAATTTAAAGCATTGGCTTGCTATCAGCCTGGGGTTTTCAAGGAGTCTGTTCACAGGCAGCGTGATATTACTACGGGTTCGCACAGATGTGTTGCTTTTGGAAAAAAAAAGAGAGTTTCCTAGTTGCAATCCAATGGTTCATGCCAAGATGGCATCCCTATTCTAGTGTCTGAAGTTGTGTCGTGTACGTGTGTGCGTGCGTGTGTGTGTGTGTGTGTGTGTGTGTGTGCGTGCGCCGCGCTTATTTTAGAGTTTTAAACTTGTTTTCATGCTTAGTTTGTTGCGCGGAGATGGGCGCTCGTGATAAGCTCTTCTTTGTTACGCTACTAGCACTGACATGATACGCATTGCATTGCCTATCCTCTGCCACTATCAATCATGCTTTCCCCGCTTTTGTAACAGCTCCCCCCAACCAATCACCCTAAACTCCATGCTTCCCCCCAATAATCCACATCTCCACCACCCACCCCCCTCTGAAGCATGATGTTGCTTCCCCAATATGGAATTCCCGAAACGCAGCTTCCGCATACGGCAAAGGCGCCGTCTAATAGCTATCATGTAACTCTTTCTTTTGCCTCCCTTGTTCAGGTATCTCAGTTGTATCAACCCATTCATCTTTCTTCGACCCGGATTTTTCCGCAGGTGATCAGCGACACACATGCACACACGCTCTTTTTTTTTCTTACCCCGCAAATGACACGATAACGTCGGGTTTTTGCGCCTTTGCCCGGAAGGAATATCAGATTGATTAGACGATTGGTAAAAGAAAAGCATAGCTCACTCTCTTATCCTGCGCGGAGTAGGAGGAGGAGATGGGGCGGACAAGCTTTATCTTATCATGGACAAGCAACAAAAGTGGGCTTGATAGACGGGTAAAAGACAACGGGCGAGCTCCAACGGGCGCTCTTTCTCCAATGGTAACCCCGAAAAGAGGAAAGTTGGAGGCGGGAGACCGTTGGATTGCGGCAGTCGGCTAGGTAAAGAGTTACATAAGTTACGAGATAGCAATTGTTTCTTTTTCTTTTTCTTTTTAATTGATGTTCGCGTGTCACTGTGTCTTAGGTACGCATCTCATCCATTTTCCTTGTTGTTGTTGTTGTCCTCGGGAGTTACATAGAAAAGAGAGAAGCGCGACGATACTACGTTCCAGCGCCATGGCATCTGCAGCCTCAGCGCCAATACCTACGACGGCGGATGTAGAGAAAGATGCGGTGGTGCAAGATACAGCCGAGCATACCGTTGCGCCAAAGGGTAAGGTAGCGGAGAAACTGCTCAAGCACTCGCACGATGCGGATGCGGCAATGAAGGCCTTTGAAGGGATTGAGGGTCAAGTAATTCATCTCACCGAGGAGAAGAGTAAGGCGTTGTTGAGGAAGATTGATTGGCATTTGATGCCTGTGAGTTTTATCCTTCATCCATTCAAACTATGCCTCTTAATAACACGATGCGTATAGATCATGTGCCTCGTGTACGGCCTCAACTACCTCGACAAAACAACCCTTTCTTACGCCAGCATCATGGGCCTCAAACTCCCGCCGTCAAGCGACCCGCTAAAGTCTGGTATCAATCTTACTGGCGATCAGTACTCGTGGCTCGGTAGCATGTTTTACTTTGGATACATAGCCTGGGAGTATCCGACCTCGCGGCTGCTGCAAGTATTGCCTTTGGGGAAGTATTGTGAGTAAATATATCCTTGCTGACACCCAGTCCCACATATTTCTCTCTACCGTCTCTCTTGAAATAAAAGAGAAAACTCGAATCTGACAAACACACGCAAAATAGCCGCCTTCAACATCATAATCTGGGGCCTCATCCTCTCCTGCTTCGCCGGCGTATCCAACTTCTCAGGCGCCCTCGGCATCCGCTTTTTCCTCGGCGTCTTCGAAGCAGCCGTAACCCCCGGCTTCGCCCTCTTCACCTCGCAATGGTACACGACCGCCGAGCAAGGCTCGCGCACCGCCATCTGGTTCAGCTTCAACGGGTTCGCACAAATCTTCGGGGGCTGCCTCGCCTACGCCATCGCCGTCGGGTGCCGCAAGTCCGGCACGACGATTGAGCCGTGGAAGATTGTGTTTTTGACGACGGGCCTGCTGACGGTGTGCTGTGGAGTCGTGTTTTTGTGGGTTGTGCCGGATAACCAGCTTAATTGTCGGTGGTTGAGTGAGGAGGATCGCGTACTGGCGGTTGAGCGGATAAGGGTGAATAAGCAGGGGGTGGGGAATAAGCATTTTAAGTGGTATCAGTTGAAGGAGGCGTTGCTGGATCCGTTGAGTTGGGCCTTCTTTTTCTATGCGCTGATTGCTGATATTCCGAATGGTGGGTTCTGTTTTCCCTTACTATGACCGCTGCTGCTAACACACGCAAAGGCGGTATTTCAAACTTCTTCTCTCAACTCATCGTTGGCTTCGGCTACACACCCGAGCAATCCCTCTTATACGGGACCCCCGGCGGCGCCGTCGAAATCGTCTTCCTGATTGCCTGTGGCTGGGCCGGCGATAAGTACGGGAACCGCATTCTCATTTCCATGATTGGCTTGCTCACTGCTATCCTTGGCATGCTGCTCATTGTCGCCTTGCCGCTATCCAGCAACTCGGGTCGCCTTGCGGGATACTATCTCACGCAGGCAAGTCCAACGCCGTTTGTGGCTCTCTTGAGCTTGGTAGCGAGTAATGTAGCGGGTTATACCAAGAAGACGAGTGTAGCAGCCATGTTCCTGATTGGGTACTGTGTTGGAAACATTATAGGTATGTTTCTCTCCCCCCCCCCTTCCCCCCTTCCCCCTAATTATGATTTCCCTTGGCACCAGGAGGGATTTGCATATCCGACGACATATTAATTAACATCGATTTTACTCTCTCAGGCCCCCAGACGTTTCGCCCTTCAGACGCACCCCGCTATGTCCCCGCCGAAGTTACAATCATCGTCTGCTGGGGCGTGTGTCTCGGTATTCTCGCCTTCATCCATTTTTACTGCGTGCACCAAAATAAGAAGAAGGCGCTTATTCGAGCAGCACCCAATTATGTCAAATTGGAGAATCAGGAGTAAGTTTTCTCCCCCTCCCTCTTCTTTCCTTTCCTTTGATTTTTCGCTTTCAGCCTAGTAAAGAAGCTAATCTCTACCTGTATCCAGATGGCTCGATTTGACGGATAGAGAAAATCCAGAATTCATATATACACTCTAAACCCCACATAGTTATATACTATCAACAATCAATCATTTTACTCAAAAAAAATCAACAACAGCCACTCGGCCACTCTTTCCTCAAAATCATGCATTCATTCATATTCATATTCATATTCTTATACTCTCTAGCACGTCGCCAACATACTCGTCAACGCACTCTTCTCTGCACTCGTAATCGTCAACCCATACACACTCTTCACTTTGATCCACATCTTACTATACGTGCAGTAGTAGCTCGTTAGCGGGGGCTTCCAGTCCTCTGGGCCCTTATCGCCCTTGGCTTGATTCACACTGTCGGTAACAGCCAGCAGCTGCGGGTTAGTCAGGTCGTTGGCAAAGGCCTGACGGCGGGTTGTGGTCCAGGATGCTGCGCCGGACTAGATTGTCTTGTCAGCTTTCGTTCTCTCGGGGAGAGGAGGTGGAGAATCCTACCTTCCAAGCATTACTCAATGGAACCATATGATCGATATCCACATCACTCGCTGCCGTCCACGTTGCCCCGTCGTACGGACTGAACCATGAGCCGGACACGGACGAGCATGCATCGTTGGTCACTACGTTTGTTCCATCGCGCTTGAGCACCGTCTCGCGCGTGTTGCAGGTGCCTGATTGCGTGATCCAGTGGGGGAACAGGTCGCGAGAGTAGCCCGTTTGCGGGCCTTGGGCTGCGACGGTGAGGCCGGCGAGCTGCGTTGTTGCTTCTGCCTTGGAGGGCACGTTGGGGGGAGCACGGGCGGAGAGGTTGGATGGGGCGGGGGCGGCTGAGGCAATGGCAGCGGAGACTGCGGCGATGAGGAGGGAGGTCTTCATCTTGTCTGAAATGATGAGAGAGAGAGAGAGAAAGAGAGAGAGAGAGAGAAAGAGTGATAGGAAGATGATGTGATAGGAAGATGATGTGGTTAAGGGAAGAGTGATATATCAATTGAGATATGAAATTCACAATCAGAAGTAGAGACACTCGACAGTGAAGCCGATGTCATGCACAATGGTACAACAGTAGGTACAACATCCTCCCATCTTATATACACGTCCCCAGTATTTTCCTTTTCAAACTATACCCATCTACCATCATCTTTTAGTCCCGGCCCCCTCCGCTCCCTTCCCGTCCCCCCAAAAAAAACACACGAAACAAACACGGTCCAGTCCAATGAAGCACCGCACGCCTACCCCCGCTTAACCTACTCTTACTTGCCCAGCAAAAGTGGTGTAACCGCGGAACAACCCATCAGCAAACCTACACAAACACGCGCCCACAAAGTCGTTGACCGAAACCTAATAAGGCAGGTCGGCAAGAGTCGTAAGCGGCTGAAGCGAAGTCCTTCATTTAGAGACATCGGACAACTAGAGCAAAGCGTACCTGATCGGCAGTGCAACTTGCTTCTGCCGGCCCCAAGTCATGGAGCTGCCTTCCTGTTCAGGGAGAAAAAGGGCAAGCAAGACTAGTAGTGCTGCATGGTAAGACGGAGGCCACTGACTGGGTGGGTGTGCAAGAGGATAAGAATCATGGAACCGTTACGGAAAGCGCGGGCATGGAGCGCAGGTGGGCTTATCGCGACGTGTGATAGGGCCGTGGCTGGGGGCGTACGCTAACATTATCGACTTGTCATTGGGTGCTTGCTAGATGAGGATAATATGTCCGAGTGGAAGGCGCCGACGCGTGGTGCGGGTCGGAAACATGGACGCTCCCAAGGTGTTTTGCAGAGGAGCGAATGGATGATAAGACATGGCCAACGTGAAAGATGAGGGGCTTGAAGGGGGAAACATGGGGATGACTGCAGATGTGGTCAAGTGGGGGATTGTCTTTGCTGATTGGCTGGTGCCCCGCGCTCTACACAACACGTGAAGGCCAAGAGATGGTCGTGGCTCGAAGAAGAAGGATGTTAGCCCCAAGAGGAAGATGCCAAGATGCGTACGCTGAAATGGTGCGCGTCTGGCGCATCAAAACCATGTCTAGATAATTGTTGTTTGTCCTGCATCTAATCTTGAGTTTTGTTTAGATTGAGACGCTGGTACGAAGGTGGACACTGCAATGAATTTGCTGGCGAGAGTACGAGAACTGCTCGAGTAACCGGAAATAAGCCGATGGTTACCCATGGCGACAACGGAGCTTGGTATGCCAACCCTTTAGTGCTGCATTGGACGATTTGATGTCAGAACTGCCGTTTCGAGTATATTCGCAGCGACGTCGGGGTCTTGGGACTTGGCTAGGCTTGCCTGTATTTGTGACAATGTTCCATTAGCAGCGTGACATATATGCATTACGAACCAATCTCTTGGAGAAGCTTGGTCGGACGTACTCCGGGGTGTATAGATTGTGCAGTGTTAATGCTCCAACTGCCGGGTCGTCGCCCCTCAGTACGGCCTTGTTTAATCGATAGAGAAAGACAATGCGTAGAGTCAAGGTTGCTTGCTGAATATGGGTATCATGCGGCAAAGTCAAACTCTTTGAACGCCGCTTTGAACTTTTCAACATCCTGCTCTTCCTGAGGCTGCGTCTGTCCGCAATTCTTCCAGTCGACACGCTGGTCGAGTCGCAATAACTTGGCCAACACCTCTCGCCCAAACTGGTTGTGGAAACGTATCTTTTCGTCGAAGCGCATAACGTAGCTCGTCTGCTTGTGCGGACCGTCTTTTGGATCCCACACCAAGACCCTGAAGAAGTCGCTTGTTTCTTCGACTCCGTCACCTACATCCTCTTTTTGAAATTTGGGCCAATGCAGGTTCTCGGCCAATGCCTTGAATGCAGCCTCGACAAGTCCTTTGCTGATGAGATCGGCACTGACTGGGAGATATTGCCAGTGCGTATGAGGCAAGCTAGATTTACTGACTTCCCAGGTGACTGAACCATAGTCGGTATCTGCTACAGACTTGAGCATGCTGTTCATTGCGCGCCGATATCGTTGCATCTCTGCGTAAGTTGCATGGCGTTCCTCCTCTGCCATTGATCCTAGCGTCGGCTGGTGTGTAAATGGAATGATGAGCATGTGACACGGGAAGCCGAGTTTGGAAAAGGTTTGTGGTGTTGGCAGAGGGCCTTTTGCAGTGGTCAAATACGAGTTCTCGCCAATCGAAGCTATTAAGTGCGTCGCAATGTTTTCATTGGCCAAACAAAAGAAGCATTCTGATGCGGTAATGGGCCCTCGAGGCTCGCCCTTTCGTCTCTTGTTGCCCCTCCGGCCTCGATTTCCATCGTCATAGACTAGATGTTGTTCCTGATACTCAGGCGCAACTCGCTTCTTCTCAGAAAGAACGACAGGACAAGCAGTTGAGCCAGGCGGAGGTGCGACGGGATGGCTCGCAGAAGGCTCGAGAGAAAAGGCATAAATCCACTTTTGCTTTTTGGGATTGCCAAAGGAAGCCAGACTGATGAATCGCGTTACCGGATAGAGATTGTCGGTTTCAGCACTGGGCGCATGAAAGAATGGTTCTCGCTCATAGAAGGTGCCGCCAGATGTTGAGAAGTGGTACTTGGGCTTTAATATCACGTCCAAATCGGCAATGCATTGCTGGCCGGTCGGCTGCACGTCAGGTTTGAACTCGATCTTGGAGCGCTTCCAAATATCCTCTGGCCACTCGTTGGTGATGAGGATGTCGGCCGTCGTCGCTCCTCGCAAAATCTTGGTATCTGTCTCGCTGTAAAAGGGCGGGTACTTGTCTTTGGACTGGCCAGCAATGATGTTCGCATCTAACCGGCCGCCTAGCGCGACAATGCGGATACCCTCAGACGTCTTCATAGTAGTCCGCTTGCCAAGGAAGAAGAGATTATGGCATAGTTCATCACTGGAAGATTCCAACTTTTGGACGACTGCTGGGGGGAGTGGATTGCTGCCAAGTGCAAAGTAGGTCGGCAACGGCACGTCGATTTGACCATTGATAAGTGCTTGCACATCATCTGATGCTGCGTCTTGATCATCGAGCGAAGCTGCAAATAAGTTGCCTACGATGAGGGCGAAAGCAAAATTGTTCTTTGCGTGCAGTGCGCCCAGCTTCTGGAAGACGGTCTTGAATTGCCCGTTGACGTCACCGACGACGACGCTGCACGCGTTAGTGAGTTGTAAGACAACAACAGCAAGGCAGACTTACATTTTTGAAGCCATTATGGATGGTGATGCTGGCTATGACGAGCTGTCGACGCGTTGGTGGTGAGCGAGCATGGGCGATTGGCGCGTCGGCGGCGTCGGTAGTGTCAGTGCCAGGGTCCAGCTTTTTTATTAGCGTATGGAAATTCTAGTGGAGCATCGAGTGAAGATGCAGCCACTGCAGTCTCCGACACAACCCTCTCCACCACACCCAAATACACTACACATCATGGCTGCCATGTCGCGGGGACTTGCTACACGCCCAGCTGCGAAGCCATCCTCCAAAATATCAAAGTCTGCGCACCCACGGAAACGGGTCAAGGGCGGGACCGAATCCACGCGCAATCATGTCTTCAAAGGCTTCTCGCAGCGCATCGCACAACTCAGAATTGAGCCTGTTCGCCGCGGTCGCAGCACCATTCTCGACGATGCCGAACTCGAATCGACCTTTTCATACTTCCGCGACTCGTTCCTCGAATGGAGGGAACTCAACATGTCGGAGCCTTTCACAGCCTTTGCCCGCAAGGTTGCGCCACTCTGTGATAGCCTCCCCCAAGTCCTCCACCATAGCGACCGCATATTCGAACTCCTCATCGAACACATTGAAAAGGGCGAGAAGTTTAGCCAGGAACCGCTGCTCAGCCTCATGGCCCATCTTGCACATGATCTCGGCGAGCGCTTTGAGAAATATTTTGAGAGGGCAGTGAAAACTGTGTCGCATCTGGCAGCCACCCATGCCGATGTAGAAGTTATAGAATGGGCATTTGGCTGTCTGGCCTGGCTGTTCAAGTACCTCTCAAGGCTGTTAGTACCAAACCTGCGCCCCGTCTTCAATCTCATGTCGCCTCTGCTGGGCAAAGAGCGCCAAAAAGCCTTTGTATCCCGCTTTGCGGCTGAGTCGCTGAGCTTCCTGGTACGCAAAGCCGGAGCTGCTTATCACAGAGACAAGGCACCGCTTAGGTCAATCATCAAGTACATATCCGATCTGCTCAAGGACCAACAGGAATCCACAAAGGACTACGCTTTCCAACAGGGTCTCATGTATCTCTTTACCGACTCGCTCAAGGGTGTACAGCGCGGCTTCCACTCAAGTGCTACCGTCATTTTACAAGAGCTTTTGGTCGAGACGCTCAACCCAGAACATCTTGACCTCCGAATTCCGCCTCTCGAGCCCGTACTTATCGGTGTAGTTACTGCCGCTATCCACCACACGGATGCAGAGAACTTCAGCCCTCTGCTCGAAATCATACTTGGCGAAGCAAACAAAGTGTCATCAGACGTGCGCTATGTTGGCCTGTTATCTCGCTTGCTAATGGTCGTTTGCGGCGTCCGCCAGGGTGACCGTGTTAAAGATTGGAGACCCGTGCTGGGCTCAATCAGCAATCTGCTTAATTCTACCAAAGCTTCGACTGAACTTGACTCTGTTGATGCATGGGAGCTGCTATCAGTCGTCGCCGTTGTTTTTCAGTATTGTGCGCTTGACACAGCTATTCCCCACGAGAAGCTGCTGGAAGGACTGACTCGTGGTCCTTGGGAAGCTTACTTTCTACTGTTCTGCAACTTATTCGCCGGGCTAGGTGTGGGGAGGTTCAGAACTTTGCTACTCCCGTATTTCAAGAGGTGCGAGGCTACGATTTTTTCAGACTCGTTCATTTACTAACACTGTACTAGATTTGTTACACAAAAGACCCATGAGCATGGTTCTCAATTCTGTGCAATTTTACCTCAACTTTACCAAAGTGGAGCACTGGCGAATACCACTTTGCAGCCGTCTGAGCTCTGGCAAGCGACCTTGGAAGAGCCCTTTGACGAACTTGACAAGTCTATAGGAACCGAGACCGATCTGGAGAACCAGACCTTTTACTGCAATGCTTTGCTGGGTGCGATAGAGTCGCTGCGCATAGCTGACGATAAGACGCGAGAAATCTGGAATGACCTCGCACGCTTGCTCGAAAATGCTGTCCAACGAGCGAGCCTCACCACAAAGCGGACTGTTGATATTTTCGCCACTGGTAAAGGTTTCCAATTCCTTATCAGCAAAAGCGGCAACGATGACCAACTCAGAAGTCTGTGGCCTGCGTTGTGCCAAACCTCCACTGTATTCGGACACTCGGTCACTTTCTGGTGTGCGCTACTAGACCTTTTAAAGAAGCACAGAGACCTGGATACTACAGGACCGCATATGGAACCTTTAAAGCGAACTATCATGCACTGCCTAGGATCCCCTTCGCATGATCTGAGACTTTTGGGCATATACGTCTTGCAATTTGTCGCGGACCAAAGCGAAGAACCGCAAAAGGTTCTGTCTGTCGCCATGTTGATTGAACAAACACCGCCAAGCCTCGAGACACAAAGATCCATTGCCATGCGCATAGGCCAAATGGCTAAATTATACCCTGCAGTATGCTCTAATGAATGGGTGGGAGAAGCTATCCCGGCGTTTTGTCTGGGGTTACTACACGTACGCCTGGCATCGGTTTGGGACGACAGTTGCTCTGCGTTGAAAGCCATCTGCGAGACCAAGGAAGGAGAAGGCTTTGTCACTCAAAATGTCTTTGAATGGCTGACTGCGAGCGACGCTGCTGATATCGTTTCTGACAGTCCTCAAGCAGCCTCATCGCGATCGTACGCGACCGAATTTGAGTGTACGAATCTGATGCAGTTGCAGGAGCATGTCGCCGATGTTCAAGCGAAAGCTGACAACCCCCAAGAGCAGTTGGAGATCTTATTCAAGGAGGCACATGCCGAAATACCCTTTTACAACTCCTTCAGCAGGACACAAGCTCTCAAAGTGTTGAGTTCTCTACCACACATTGCGGAAAAGCGCTCGCGACTTCTTGTACCAGTCCTTCTGAAGTGGGCTTTTGCCCAAGTGCCAGACTCCGAAGCGGCAGCTTCGGAAGAGGATGCTTCGGCCACTTCGCAGGATCGCTGGGCAAGGAAAGATCAAAAAGCGATGCTTTCCATCTTTGCGAAATTCAACAATCCAAGAGTCTTGTATCGAACAGACAAAGTCCGCCAAGCCCTGCTCGCTTTACTCAGCAACGGAGATGTCGAAATTCAAAAGGCTTCACTAAAGGCGCTTCTCACGTGGAAAGACCGGGCAATAGTCGCATACCAGGAACAGCTACTGAACTTACTCGACGATGAAAGATTCCGTGACGAACTCCCGATATTCCTTAGCGAAGGTAAGCTCCAAGACTCCGACGTTGACCAGGTCCTCCCAATCGTGTTGCGATTACTGTACGGCAAGGTTATAGCCGGAAAACGAGGCCTTGAGTCCAAAAGAAAAGCCGTCTTCGTTAGCCTGAAAACAAGATTCGGAGACGAAGCCATACATCAGTTCTTGCAAATCGCATTCGGACCTCTGGGTCACATTTCGGTCCTGAGCGATGGGGTTGTCGATGAGGAACTGCTGCAGCAAAGCCTAATAGACACACGAAAGCAAGTCGGAATGCTGAACCTGCTTGACGATTTACTAAGTACCTTTGCGACAACATTCGCCCCGTTTATTGCTACCGTCGTAGATCCCATCCTGTACTCTGCCATCAAAGCATCGCGAGAGCTCTCAGCTTCATTCGACCGCCAGGGTGATGAAGGCAAATCGACGCAGACATCATTGTTAAAGACTGTTCGGCAACGTTCACTCCACATTCTGAGCAAGCTAGTCGAGAACGGCCCGGAGTTTGAGTGGCATCCGTACACCAGAGCTCTCGTCAAAGAGATGGTTGAGCCTCGGCTGGACCAATTTCCTGTTGAAACAGCGCAATCTGTCTCCGGCATTCTTCGACTGTTTGCAGCATGGTCAAAATCGGCTCATACGGCTCCGTTCTTGGTGGAGTTCAACCCAATCATCTTATCCAAAGTCATTGACTGCCTTGAGGTATCTTCAGCTAAGGATGAGGTCAAATGCTTTGTACTAGACAATGTTATCCGAAACATTGTGGCTCTTGTGGCTGTTGAAGAAGATGCCTTGACAACCGAATCAAGGCTCCGAAAGAGTCGCATACATACCGACATTATTCAACCGTACTCCACTTCAATCCTGAGTCGAGTTGGTCATCTGCTCCGACAGAACCCAAGTAAAGAAGTGCTCGAATCCGGGGTTCAAACGGTTGCGGAATTCGCCCCTCATGTCATCGGTGCCTCCGAATCGCGCAGTATGATTGAGATCGCTACCTTCCTTCTCCGCCAGCCTTCGAAGCGCGTGAGCCCTCGTACCAAGTTGGGATTGCTCAAGACCCTGCACGAGTTCATTCAGCGTTGCGACGAGCAAAACCTGAACGAATTGCTCGACACAATATACGATGCGATTTGCCCCATGTTCGCGTTTGTTCAAGATCGTACGGCAAGAGAATTGATTTGCGATGTTATTCAAGATCTCTCCAACACCAACATTGATCTCCAGGTCATTGCAAAGATATGTCATTATCTCAATTCCTTCGCAAAGGGGCGCCTGGATGAGCCAGACTTTGAGCGACGCTCACAGGCGTTCAGCTCCATTAACGAAGAGAATTATCGAAACTTTTCTCTCATTCAATGGAAGCCTCTGGTCTACAACATGCTCTACTTCATAAAGGATAACGAAGAGCTTAGCATTAGAGTCAACGCATCCTTGTCTTTGCGCCGCTTCAGTGAGGTTTCAAGCAGCGAAGAATTCAGGGCGTTCATGTCGTCAGCAGTTCTGCCTGGAATTCAGGCTGGGATGCGCGAGATGTCTGAACTGGTTCGAATCGAATACCTTGCAATGCTTGAGCATCTGGTCAAGACGCATTCTGACTGGGCTCCTGTAGCAGATCTTCACATACTTCTCTCAGATGATGATGAGGCTTCATTCTTCAGTAACATCTTGCACATTCAGAGTCATCGTCGACTTAGAGCATTGCGTCTCTTGGCTGCCCATGCTTCTCATCTGCGTGGTACAAATGTCTACCAAGTTCTCATACCCCTCTTGGAACATTTCGTCTTCAACAAGGGTGACGATGATGGTGCAAACAGCCTTCTGGGAGAGACCATCAAGACGCTCACGGCGTTGACAGAATGTCTGGAATGGCCGCAATTCCGCTCTCTCCTGAAGCGGTATATTGGCTATCTAACCACCAAAGAAGACCTCCAAAAGCCCATCATTAGGTTGATTGCAGGTTTGATGGATGGTCTTAACCAAGCAGGTCGGGCCAAGGGCTACGTTGTCACGTCCACAGCCGGACCAGATGACCCAGCCACTTCCGAGACCAACGACGACTCTGCGGCTATGGACGTTGACAAACCTCAGTCCATACTCACTAAAACTCTTCCTCAGCAGGAAAAACTGAGCAGTGACATGATCAGCAACTTTCTTCCTGATCTGACCAATTTCCTACACAAAAAAGACGAAGCGACAGTCAGTTTACGAGTACCTATCGCCGTCGCCATTGCCAAAGTTCTTCTCGTGCTTCCTCCACTGGAAATCGAGACACGACTGCCTGGTGTCCTTTTGGATATCTGTTACATTCTCAAGAGTCGTGCCCAGGAAGCTCGTGACATGTCGAGGAATACGCTCAGCGACATTGCTACGCTCATGGGACCGGCTTACCTAGGTTTCATTCTCAAAGCATTGCGAACAGCGCTTCAAAGAGGTTATCAACTCCATGTTCTTTCCTACACTTTGCACACTATCCTGGTGAAGCTCGCAGACCAGACGAACCCAGGAGATCTCGACTATTGCCTCGCAGACCTAGTGGATGTGGTAAGTATCAGATGGTGAGCTATTGTCAGACAGGTATACTAACGAGATCTAGATCATGGATGATACTTTTGGCGCTGCTGGCCAGGAGAAGGATGCTGAAGAGTACATTTCCAAGATGAAGGAAGTAAAGAGCAGCAAAAGCTTCGACTCGATGGACATCATCGCACGATCCGCCACTCCCTCTCATCTTATCAAACTCATACTTCCGATCAGGTCCCTTTTGATCGAGAAGCTTAACGCAAGGATGGTGCAAAAAATTGACGAGCTACTGCGGCGCGTCGGGCTCGGTGTACTACAAAACCCTACCGTCAATAACAGGGATATCTTGGTCTTCTGCTACGAACTTATTCAAGAGGCATATGCAGCAAACACTTCAACTGACAAGAAGGCCAAGATTGACCTTAAAAGCAAGAGATATCTGGTCAACAACAAGGGGGCGGCCAAGTCTGGAGCAAGACTCAGCACTTCTTCGTACCTGTACAAGATGATTCGCTTTGGCATGGATATACTTCGGACTGTGCTGCGCAAGCACGAAGAACTCCAGATTCCACAGAACTTGGCCGGCTTCTTACCAATCATCGGCGATGCAATGGTGCAAGGACAGGAAGAAGTCCAAGTGTCGGCTATCCGCCTCCTCACGACTATCATCAAGGTGCCGATGCCTGAGCTGGACGCGAACTGCCCTGTGTACATTGATGAGGCAATGCGAGCCATCAAGGGTGCTCTATCATCCAACACTGAGCTTTCCCAGGCCTCTCTAAAACTGGTCTCTGCTGTGTTACGTGAGCGGCCCAACGTCCAAGTAAGGGAACGAGATGTTGGTCATCTTCTCAAGCGCATGATGCCAGATTTGGATGAGCCTGATCGTTCAGGTGTCATATTCGGCTTCCTCAAAGCCGTCATGAACCGACATTTTGACATCCCAGAGATGTACGAAGCCATGGACAAAGTATCAGAGATGATGATTACCAACCAGTCGAAATCTGCCCGCGATATTGCCCGCAGCCACTTCTTCCAATTTCTGACGTCGTACACCCAAAGTGAGAAGCGCTTCAAGAAGCAGATGGAATTCCTACTGAAGAACCTACGATATGAGCATATGGAAGGCAGACAATCGGTCATGGAAGCCCTGGATCTCATCATTGGAAAGGCACTGCCTCGGTTCCCCGAGAAGGCGCAATATGAATACCACGGTATCATGTTCCTGCCACTAATCAACACTGTAGCAAATGACGATTCGGGTAAATGCCGAGAAATGGCCAGTCTGTTAATCAAGCGACTGTTCCAGCATGCCAGCGACAAGCGACTGCAAAGCTTCGCCGCAGATCTCAAGAGTTGGCTGGAGCAAGACGACAATATTGGCTTGAAGCGCCTCGGAATTCAGGTTTGGGGCTTTTATTTTGAAGCCATGGAAGACGACGAGGAGCCAAAAGAACTAGCATACGTCCTCGATCGACTTGACGCAACGATCGGCGAATGTTTGAGCCGACGGGATGAAGACGATTGGGAGCTCTTGTACTACTCCCTCACTCTGCTCTCCAAAGTTTGCAAGAAATACACAGACACCATGTTCTCGTCAAGCAAAGACGGTCTATGGACCGCAGTCCAAGCCAGCGCAACCTACCCGCATATGTGGGTCAAGCTCAAAGCTGCAGAGCTGCTGGGCACCTACTTTGCCCACCTTGGAATTTCAAACAAGGATTCAGGTCTTGAAGCACTGCCACTGAAGGGGTCTGGCGGCCTACAGCTGGCGGAACAGAACATGACACAGTTGTGCAACGCTTTCTTGCGAAACTTGTTGAACCCAGAAGTTTCGGAACAGCTTTGCTTGCGAAGCGTTAAGAATATTGCCTTTATTGCGCGATGCCTCGCTGTCAACAGAGCGAAGTGGCAGTGGCAGAAGGCTGACGAGGATGAGGAGATGGAAGAGTCTACTATTGCGGCCACCGGCGATGCAGCTGTTACAGAAGATGAGGACTTTGATGGTTTCTCGCCTCCGCCAGAGAACAACAAACCCAAGAAGACGGAAGACACTCCACCAATAGCAATCCACCGCCTCATGATCCGCCTTTCCGGCATCGTTCGAAAAGACAAGAGCACTATGAACGCCAAGACCGCAATCATGAACCTTTTCGACACTATCGCCGCTAAATTTCCTCTCGAACCTCTTTCCACCTCTCTACCGCACCTCCTGACTACTCTATCCACCCTCACCGATGCCACCGCAACATTTCCTCGGTCCGCTGCACAAACCAGTCCTAACAACACGGTCAATGATCCATACAAGGCCCTTGCTGATAAAGCTCGTGAAGTCATGAACACTTTGCAGAAGTGCCTTGGAACGCAAGAATATTTGAAGATCATGGGAGAAGTACAGAAAGGTGTCAGAGAAAGAAGGGAAGAAAGACGCAGAAAGAGAAAGGTAGAGGCGATTGTTGACCCGGAAAAGTTTGGCAAGGACAAGCGCCGGAGACATGATGTCAAGAGGATCAAGAGGAAGGAAAGGAGTGCTGAGGAGAAGGGCAAGAGGCGAGGGTGGTAGATGTTGCTTTGATATCACGTATGGAAAAGTAGTTGGTTTCGCACGATGATGGAGCTTGCATTTAATGGGCGTTTTTGGTAACTGGCAAAAAGCATTGCATCTTCTAATGTTCAAGTAAATGGTTATTTCAATATATCATGATACCCTTCATTGGACAGTTCATTTTCTCCAACCACAAGTTTAACTGTCTTCGCCATTAGGCCACCAGCCAGACCGAAGTATCAGAAGAAGGTTTCCGAGCGTTTCCGACCAAGAATATATCACACCACTGTGACGTGAATGGATATTTATACGTTCTGTTTCTCTCTTCACATCTCCTATGGCAAGCATAAAAACCCTCAACCACATCACAAACCACCACGTTACCACCCACCCTCCTCTAAACCTTCAACTTTATATCCGCAAAAAAGCACTCCCTAGCCATGTCGACTACACTAATCGGTCTCCCAAGAACGCTCACACCACCCCTCCTCACATCCCTAACCCTTGCTGCCCTCATCACCTCCACCGCATCCCTCACCCACGCCTACATGGAATACCTAACCACCAGCGCCTTCCTCAAACCCCCACCCCTCGATTCCAGACTCAGCAAAGCAATCCTCGCCTCTCCCTCCCCCTTCCCATTCCCACCTTCCTCCGAGTCCATGACCTCAGAACTCAAAACGCACCTTCAGAAAGAAGACGCTGTGAACCAGCCAAAGGAAGCAAACCAAATCGCAATCCCAGCCTGGTTCACCACATTCTTCAATACAGGCATATACTCTGTCATCGGCCTAAACACCCTTACTCTATCTTTCTCCCTCGCAAACATTTACCTTCTACACACTTCTTATGCATCAAGAGGAGAGATAGCAAGGCGCTGGTACCAAGTCGGTGCGGTAGCGACGGCAGCGCATTATGCGTTTGTGCCGTTTGTGGGTAGGAGTGTGAGGGCTTTGGTGGGGTTGTGCAATGGGGAGAAGGGAGAGGGGAGGGTGGAGGAGTGGTTGGGGGAATGGAGGGGGTGGCATAGGGTTAGGATGGGGAGTGTAGATTTGGTTGGTTGGGGGTGTTTTGTTGTTGGGGCTGTGGAAGTGGTTGGGGGGTTGCCGAGGAAATAACGAGGATTTGGGGGGATGAGGTTGACGGGTGGTGTTGGATATGCGGGATTGGGTCAGCATGGACGTCGTTTCCTATGGCAAGCAGTAGCGTTGTAGATTAGCTCTTTCGTTATATATATATCGTCATTACAAGGAAAGAGTGGTTGACTATTCTGTGCAGTCAAGTCGATAGTGAAGACTTGAACGGAAAACAGTCAACGGTCTTGGAAAAAGTAATAGTCAAGACTCTCGATAATGCCCACATCTAGTTTCTTGAAAAGTGCTAAGTTGATCTCTGGAGAAAACATTCACAATTACAAGCGACATGGAGCAAAGTCACACCCAACCTACAGCAACACACGTGTCATTACTTGCACACCTCAAAAGTTCCGCCCGTCAGCACCGAAGGGAAGTCCTCACACGCATATGTCTATGCGCAAAATGAAGCAATACGAGCACAGTGATCACCACTAAAAGCAGCGCCGATCTATATAACACGTGTAAGCATCACTGTACATTTCACCCCCTCTCAAAGCCATCACAATCACACAACGCACATACTGCGTCCAAAAGACCAGTGAGGCAGATACCCCAGATGGACAGAGATAATCACAAAGCCCATTAATCCAAGTGACACAGTTGGCATTTACATAAGTGACTTTAGCCAGAAAGGGGGCTTGGTCAGACAATTCAAGAAACGACACGAGGCTCTCTCGGCCAAATAGCCGTAGCTAGCGCCATATCAAACGGCTGCGGCGAACAGAAAGGAGCGGAAAAGGGCGGTTTTGTTGATCGACAGCTGTCAGCCAAGGTAAACTAAATCAAGCGTCAAACCAGTCAAAACGGTTATGCTGCCGCGTTCCCGTCAAAACAAGGCTTCACAAGCAAGAACGAGTTCGATATATATTTGCAAAGAAAGAAGAGAATTCCTTGATTCAGACTCGGGTGCTTGATAAAAGCTTGCCGACCGTGTGATATGTTTAGAAAAAGAAAAGAGAGAGAGAGAAAGAGGAAAGCTGAGGCCCTATTACAATCTAAAACTCGACTCGACTCGACCTTAATCCTCTCTGACCTAGCTAATCCCCGACCTGTAGATATCTCTCAACACTCTTAAAGAAAATGTAGCAATCTTTTTGCCATGGTTCGTAAACATATCATGACCTCTTTACGCCGTGCGTCGACTTCCATAGTCCCTTCAGCGATTGTTTTAGAGCGCGCCAGTCACCGTTGCGGCAGGCAGTGGCCGAAAGAGGCGTGGAAGGAATGTCGATTTTTTCCGCTAATGTCGAATTGGTCGTCGTTCTCGTCATCGAGAAGCGCGGTTCGCCGCTGCGACTCGAGGATCGATTAGAGATTACGCTATCGGTCTTGAGGCCCACAGGAGTCTTGTCTTGACTTTGCTCGTGCGATATCACCTGTTCCTGAGGCCTCTCGCACCCCTAGTCAATACCATGCTGTTTTTTGAGTTTTTCTAAGTTTTCTTGGCGTTCGGCGAGATCATTCGCAGCTTTTAGCATCTTATCTGGCTGGTGATATAATACTGTGGCAGTTAGTAGAGAGCACGGAAATGGATGGGCGACAGGTGGTTGGACGCACCAACGAGATACCGGTTCTGGAAGTTGAAGCCGTTGAGCTTGTCGCAAGCCGATTTTGCGTCCATCACGTCCTCATAGACAACGAAGGCGGTGCCCTTGCTGTGGTTGGCGATACCCTGGCGGATTTGGCTGAGGTCAGCGTTAGTGATGTAATATGACGGCAAAAGCTATATGCGCGTGCATATGGCGAGGAAGACAACGTACCGCACAGGGCCGAACTTGCCAAAGAGATCGAAGAGTTCCTCTGGGGTAACGTTGAAGCTGCCATGGGGTTAGCGCACAGCCACACAGGCAGGGAATGGCTATATCAACCTCAGGTTCTTTACAAAGAGAGCTCTGTACAAATGACATGTTAGCGCAAATGTCGTGTGAGTTGGCTGGTGCAGCCTTGGCTGGCGCACGCGATGCGGAGACGGATGAACATACCGGTTGACTTCCGGGGCCAATTTTCCTCCTCGACTCATACTTTGGCGACGATTATGGACGGTAAAGAACTGGATGATGATTGGGAGAGCAGCGGGCGGGTGGTAGTGGGGGGAGTTGGGAGAGGTGTTGATGGTGAACATGCGGGATCGATGCATGAATGGCGACTAAAGGTCCGAGCGCGTGTATGCACGTGACGAGGGCACCTGAGCCAGGAGTGGCCGCCGCGGTGCAGCAAGGGAGGCGCATACTCACCGTCGTCGTATGGATGGATGTATACGTGTGCTGCATTGTAAAAGAGATTGCTGCGTGTACCAGAGAGGAAACGAGGGTCTAGAGCGGTAGGCCAGACAATGGTAGGGCCCCTCTCGCAGCTGTTGCCAAAGAATCGAGCGCTCGAATCGGAGATGCGGGCTTGCAGCGAATGAAGCGGCTCAGCGCTCCATAGCTCACTCCCCAACCACTTGCGCAGCCCCCAAGTACATACCGACTCTTAGGAGCTTCTTGCGGAGACGGCGCTGATTATTCGCCATATCTATCCTGCGACGCTGCTGGGCATCCCTTTGCGTTGGTTGCCCCAGTCGCATGGTCGACGGTGATCGCCCTGGTCTCCGGCCGCAACATTCCCAATACAATTCCCCGCGACATCTCCACCACTACCACCCTCTACCACCCCAACCTCGACGCTCGCTCACCTTACGCCGTGCCGCTGTCGCTTCAATTCAGGATATGCTCGCGCCCGTCTGCTTCTCTGCCTGCCTCTCAGCCTGCCCTGCCGCTGCTCCATAACCGCGCATCCTGAGACGCCAGACCGAGTCCCTCGCACCCCCGAAGCCCCCATCGACCCACATCTGCAACCACCGCGGCCATGAGACGAATCTCGTCCTTCAAGGAGCAGTACAGGCGAGCTTCGGCGCGTGCTGCTACACCCCCGCCGCCCGTTTACGAGCCGCTGTCGCCCACGCTGCCGCCGACCGAGCTCTCATCAGCGCACCCCGCCGGCAAAGCGAATATCCCAACAGCGTCGCTGCCACCGGGCGCACATACTCATAGTGCTCACATACAAACGCCTACTCTCGGGCAGAGTACGCGCGCGTCGGGGAAGCTGGCGTCGCCCGTGGTGACGTATGACCCATCCTCGCGATCCGTGCCTCCTCCTGCTGCTCCTCCGCAGCTAGCGACGCCATATTCTCTGGCGCAGGCATCGCCCATTGAGGCCCTGGCAGATGTCGCTGTGACGTCGCAGCATATGAGTCGGCCATTTGTTGACCTGTCGCGCCATCCTGCATACCCAGCGGCATCGCCCACGACCCTTCCTTATCCTATCGCCGAACGCGCCCCAGCACACGCCTTCCCCAGAGACCATGCATATCCCTTCAACGAGCGGCCCGCAAAGAGAGCGCGTTCTGAAGTATACGGCTCTCCGCAGTATGAGCAGTCGCAGTCAAGACCGGCCACGAGCCACATTCCGGGCTGGTCCTACAACGTCGAGCACATGGTGGACAATGGCAACCGCATATACCAACCCCCCGGCGAACCTAACGACCGGCTTTCAGATGCACAGCTTCTGCTGGATTTTTTTAATGTCTCTACGCAGACTGCACATTCACCACCTACAACAGCAAAGCGGTGGAGCATCTCACATACAACGCCAATGGAGCACTCTTCGGGACAAATCCAGCAACTGGGCGAGCCTCCAAGTCCATTCATAGCGCCGCAACCATCGTCTATCGATCATTACCATCAGCACACGCAGCCCGTCATAGATACGAAACACCCTTTAGGGCAGCCAGCACACGCAGCCCAGACGGCTCCATCTACGCAGATCTATCCACCGACCGATGAAGCATCGAATCCAGTCGCACAGCCTGCAATGCAAGGCCCCGTTCCTGCAGAAGAGCCCAAGACCAAAAAACAACAGGGCTGGCCGAAAGGGAAGGCACGAGGCGGTCGCAGTAGCGCTAGCGCGACAAATAGCAAACGAAAAAGGACGCCCAAGCCAAAGGGTGCATCTTCTGCAGGTGCTACCGGCCCTGCAGAACATATTCAATCGCCTCCAAGCCTGCCTGTTGAGCAGCCTGCCGCAGTCCCAGTTGAGAACTCTGCACCTCCAGCAGAGCTTGCCGAACCCGCGCATCGCTCCCCCACACAAGCCCGTCGTCACTCCTTCTCCACAACGACTTTACCGAACCCGATTGAACCACCGCTCTCAGCCTCTTCACGCGCCAAGTCACTTCCTCTTGGTTCACAACCGGCTGCGTCTGCTCCTGTCGATGCACCTGCTGAGCCTGCAAATGCCCCAGTCGAACCCGAACTCATCTGCGCTTCGTGCAAGTCTTCCGAGTCGGTGGTCAAAGTTGGCGATGGCGAACAATGGATAGGGTGCGACGGCTGCAAAGAGTGGTACCACTACTCTTGCGCGGGGTTCAATAGCGAGCGGGAGGTCCGGGAGGTAAACAAATTCTACTGCGAGCCGTGTAGACCCAAGTTTGGTGAAACAACGAGTAGGTCTACCGACGCACATTGGGCTTATAGTTCTAACATGGTCCAGAGGTTCGTAAATCCGTCAGAGCCCACACCACTGTTGACTACGCTGGTCTAAACGAAGGCGTGCTCAAGACGTCAGACGATAATCCAGAACACCACTATATTGCAGCATTCAAGAACGGTGATATTGAGTTCACGCCCGAGACATTTGCGCGCGTGCCGGCACAGCTCATTACTGGTGATTTTCTTGAAAAGATGAATGGATTCAAAGAACCAATTGTGATTCCTGGCGATATGAACCCCCCACGAGGACTACGAACCGAAGATGCCGATGAACAAAAGGACGAGCTCGCATCACACTTTGAATACGAAACAGTTGCAGACGACGGTCAGGACAGTCTTGACATGGTTATTCCCAAGGGATTGACTGTTCGCCGCGTGGCAGAACTCTATGGTCCGAACGAGCCTGTGCCGGTGATTGATGTCAAGGCCCAGGAGGGCGAGGGCAAGAAGTGGACCATGGGAAAATGGGCAGACTACTACGAGCAGCAAGGGGAAAAGCCTGTGCGGAACGTTATAAGCCTTGAGGTTTCTCGAAGTCAACTTGGAAAGCTGATTCGACGACCCAAAGCCGTCCGGGATATGGATTTACAAGACTCCGTGTGGCGGGAAGATGACAAGACCGCCCCACCACCAGTGCAGTTCTATTGCCTGATGTCTGTCGCAGATTGCTTCACCGACTTTCACATCGATTTTGGCGGTTCTTCAGTATACTATCACATCATCAAGGGAAAAAAGGTCTTCTTCTTCATCCCACCAACCAAGCAAAATCTCAAAAAGTACGAAGATTGGTGTCTCTCGCCCAATCAAGGCCACGACTGGCTCGGCAAGCAGGTCAAGGAGTGCTACCGTGTCGACTTGTACCCAGGAGACACGATGCTGATCCCCTCGGGCTGGATCCATGCGGTCTGGACACCTGAAGACAGTCTCGTCATTGGAGGCAATTTTCTCACTCGCATACATTACGGCATGCAGATCAAGATTCTGGAAATTGAGAAGAACACCAAGGTCGCTTTGCAGTTTCGTTACCCTTTCTTCCAAAAGATCATGTGGTTGACCGTTATCAAATACCTAGAAGAGGACCCCGTTCCTGGTCCAGTCCAGGAACTCCTACAAAGCGGCGAGCAGTTCAAACGATCTACACCCATCTACTGCGAACCCGACAGATTTGGACACAACTCACATCTCGGCGCGCAAAACTACAACCGACGATACTACCCTAAGCATGAGCTGGAAGGCCTTACTGATCTTCTCAACTATATCTGGAGGACCGTTCTCATTACAGAGGGAAAGATTGAGGTACCACAAAAGACTCGAAGTGCAGTTAACAAATCGATACCCAAAGGTCATGGCGAACCACTTGCGCTAGCACGGCGATTTGCCATGTGGATTGCCTGGAAACGTGGAAACGAGACAATACCACCATGGGCTTTCTCTGATGCTATACTTCCTGAGGTGACTGAGACTACAGAGAAGAAGCTTAGCGCTGCTCAAGTCAAGAGACTGGAGCGGGAGACGCTTCATGAAGCCCTACGAGCAACAGCAGAAAGATCTTCCGCTCGGATCAAGGCCTCTGATGTGGTTCCAGAGCCTTCTCCTCCTGTCGAGATGGAGAACTTCAATAATTTTGACATGGTACCCGTCACTTCCGGTCCACTGACAGGCTTCCTCCGCCCATCGGCAAACAATCCGCATATCACAACGCCGAAAACTTCTCAGCTCGGACCTAAGCGTGTTGCGTGTGATGCTTGCAGGAAGCGGCGGATACGATGCAAGCACAAGGACGAGCTTATTGATACGTCAAAGCCCGGAATGCACACCATCGATCTTTCGGGATCTTATGGCATCTCGGTCAAGCGTCGACTGAGCGATCACTCTATCGCAGATAGTCTTTCCAACGCCCCCAATGGTCCTGTGAATGGTGGTCCTATCATGGCAGACGTAAATGGAGATCCGTATGCACTCAAGTCCGGCAGAGTGAAGGCTTGTGCTGACTGTCGGAAGAGCAAGGTAAGGCTCGTCAAACCAATCCACTACGCACAACTGATAAATACAGCGTCGTTGCATACATGATGAGTACGGCAATGTTGACCCGATCAAAGCCAATGAAATTCCCATCCCAAGGGGTTCCGCGTCCAAGAAACGACGGGTTAGTGACGAAGGCTCAGCATCAACAGCGAAGCGAATGAGACACGCATCATCATACGACGAAGAATACATGAATGGAGGCATGCATGCGCGGCACTCCATGCCTAGTCAATTCAACGGTGGCTCATCTTTCCTCCAGGATATTGCCTACTCGGCTCAACAAGCGTTGGATCAGACACCCGAAAACGATGAACTCGTACCTGTTGATCCTGCTTTACAAGCATACACGAGTGGCGATTACAGCAATATGAACGCAGCGACCTCGTATCACGGTAATGGAGATACCGTCATGTCGTCTGTCGAGTATCAACCCGCTGAATCTATGCCCATGAATGGTGTCGAGTTTATACAGCACAGCGGCGAGCCTCATGGACCCAGCGTTGAACCACTCACGCCTGGTCCAATACCTCACAGCGAAACTATACACACACAGACAAATGGCTTCACATCAAAATCTGCAGCCGAGCCTCACGCAGTTCGCCATCTCTCGTCACCGGTCTCGGCCGCCTCACCAACAGCCAATGGCTACAATCCGTACATAACCTCGCCAGCCACAAACAATTACAACAACTTCACCACGAACTCTGACTTCCCTCCTCCACCTGTCACGCCCACCGTCAACGCATATAAGGCAGCCCGTGCTCAGCAGCCGTCTTCAGCCCGCAAACCAAGCCACACGCCTTCACGGGGTGGTCGAAACAGCAAGACACCAAAATCGACACCAGGCAGCAAGAAGCACGATAACAGCGGCAACGGGATCAAGCTCGAAAACGGCATGGCCATGGGCACAGGCATGGGCATGAACATGGGCATGCTGAATATGATTGATCCAAATCTAGACCAAGCGAGTTTCGATCTCATCAAGCAGCTCCAGCAAGAAGATCTTGGCTTGAGAAGGCGAAGTCGGTGATATTGATTGTGTGGATTTTGGCCGTATATTCTGACGGGTTCATTTTTTTCTTTTCGCCTTTTTCTATATTATACTGCATCTTTGTGCTTTGCTTTGCACAAAAACCCACATATTCGATTGGGAACCTTACCTCTGCCTCTGTCTCTCTCTCTTTCTACTACACATATTCATGGCTAAGCAGGACGACGACAACAAAAAGAGAGAGCGCAAGAAAGAATCAAAAGCTGTTCGGCTTCACCTGGCGTACTTTCTTTCTTTCATTCATCTTGGGTAGCATCTGGATTCCTACTTATTATGGATTTTTCCTGTTTTTATGTTAAAGTCTCAAAGTTTTTGTTTTCTTTTTCCCTTTTCTCCTTTTCTTTTGCTTATACCCAATTGGCACTGGGAGAGTGTACATTGCACACCTTGGCTTTTCTTCTTTTTCATTATATGGGCATGCGCGTGGGGGGCAGGCGTTTTCACACATTGTTTTCGATGGGTTTCTTGAAGCCAGGATATGGGGACTGTGCTTTGTTTCTTTATTTTATATGTTTAAGTTGCAGGTATAGAAATGCCTCTTTGCCACTGCCAGATTAGTATTGAGGATGTCTAGCAAAAAAACAAGATTCAGAACAAAAGATATGCTGTGCCTTGGTCAAAGTGGCTTGTGTACATGTTCAAGTTGTTCATTTCATTGGACGTGTCTATTTCGTGACTGGTATAGCTGGTATGTGGCAGCTGAACGATGGCGGAACCTGGAGTTCTACCGTCACTGCCATGGCCTAGGGACATGATAGCTGCTGCGACCAAGATGTTCCTAGTCCAACGCGCTCGTAACATTGGAGAACTCGCCCTTCTTGAGCTTAGTCTCCCAGAAGATAGGGTTTGTGTCGTTGAATCCATGCTTGACCCATCCGTCTTCCTTGACGTGGTACAAGTTGATGAAACCTCCAGAGTATGCGTCTCGGTGGGTAGCAGCTAGAATACTCCTTCGACCCAGCTCGAGCGCCTCGTCATCCTCAAGGTCATACTTGTACTGTGCATCGAGCACACCGTATGCGAATGTCTGACCGGAACCGACACAGAAGAGGTTGCCAGCTAGACGCGTGCCGTCACTGTCGATGTAGTAGAGAGCGGGGCCTTCCTGCGGGGTCACACCAGCGCACATGGTTCCCTATGGAAGATTGTCAGGTGGATTGGGTAAAAGAGGAGTGCAGAATAACTCACCATACTCAGGCCCATGCCCTTGTAGGAGTAGACCAAGTTAGCTAGGATCTTAGACGCTGCGGCGACAGAGATGCGGCGCTTGTGTCGCAGTTCATGGAGACGGCATTGCATACCCAGGTACGCGAGCCAGTATTGGCAGTCCTATAACATGTCAGAAACCAGTCCGTCTCACATCATTGCCTCTGATATAGTCCAGTACGTACAGCAGCGCCACCAGCCATGGTTCCCAACAAGCAACTGTTGATCTCAATGACCTTCTTGACCGTCTGACTCGCTATCCAGTTTCCAGCCGTGGCACGCGAGTCGGTAGCTACAATGATGCCGCCCTTGAAGCGGAAAGCGAGGGTTGTAGTACCGTGGGCAATCTTGATGGGGCAGTTGGGGTTGGAGTAGTCGTCCGTCATTGCGCGGAGCCATGATGCTGACTGCGTCACTGTCAGTACATGGACAGTTTGGGAAATTGATTCAGGGATATAGAGCGCACCTGAGCGACGGGTGGAAGGGCAAACTTGAGGGACAGCTCTGGGGCGCCGCTGTAGAGCTGCAACTGCTCCTCCTCGGACGGGCCCTCCTCCGTGTAAGCCGGTCGGCTGTACTGCGACACTAATGAGTCCATGACTGTGGCGAATGTGTGCACTGGCGACTATCAAAGGGTATCGAAAATGTGATTGAGAAGTCGCAGTGGGGTGGTGTTAGGCTGTTTGGAGTGGTGATGTGAGCTCTAAGCTCCGGCGTTGTCGGTAATGCCAAGGCTAGTCGCGTCCCAGCTGTTGCCTTCACCACTCACTTCGTCGCACCGTCTTCAACACCAAAAGCATCGTGGACTGTGCAGTTTCGGTATCGCTTTCGCATCGCCTTATGCTACTGGATATACTCGTATACAGCCATCACTCACGTATCTTCAGCCTGTCTTTTAAGCCGGTCCGATGTCATCCACATGGTTACGCCCGTCTTTGCCTGTGTAGGCACCCATGACGCAGAGGACTTGTTTTTTACGATAGCACACAGCTCACATGGACAATACCGTGTCTTGCAAAACTGAAGAGATGGAATAAGGACGTAGTTGTTATGACGACACTCATCGCACCAGAGGCACGCGTACTGCACTACACGCCGACGTACTACCGCAGTGTGAGCTCAACTGCAAAGAAAGACATAGTCAACGACTTATTTACTAAGTCAAGTCCTATCATATACGTCATCAGGGTCCACAAGGTCCTCCGCCGCAAGGCACAACAAACAAATGCTGTGGCTGAACCGTCACATGCCCGTCCGATTGAAACTCGAGGTCATCCAAGACAACGGCGGCAACCCACGCGCACATTTTCCGACCTCACCTCTTCTGTCACTCGCCCACCACACTAGAACACATGTTTGCATCTACCCCGTATGCAGGCACCGTCACTAATCATGCAGGCACTGCTTTTGCCCACATATGTCTTATTCGAACCCTGCCTTGCTTTCAGACGAGCCAGGCGCGTGGTAGCACCGTCTGGCGCATGCGCCGTGGGACTAGCGGGTGACTGTTTAAGGCACAACAGTCATGATAGTAGGTATATACACAGAAAAAAAGGACGCCAAATCAAGAGAGAGGAGTTGACGAGAGAAGGTGGATACGATCATATGTACAGAAAAGGTCGTGTGCCAGTCTTAGAATAAGTAAAACAAGTACTCCCCTCATTGTTGACAACTCTTCTTCCAAGTCTTCTGAATGCACCGTCCTCACTATCCAACGCCTTATCCATATTATCACCCTTCTCGTCCCCCGTCATCACACATTCCAGCTTTTTCACAAACTGCATATCACCGCCTCGCACCACCCGCACGTCTACACCCCCTCCCACGCATCGACTCCGGGGTTGATATCACCGCGCCCCGTCACAGCAACAATGTGTTGGGTCACCCTCACCCCGTCCAGAGGCAAAAAGAAAGGTTATCAGCCTACCTCGGATTCCTCTTGTGTGGAGGATATCGTTCGCGTACATCGTAACCCGGCGTCTCCACGTTTGACCAACGTGCGTATCAAGGCACCTAGTGTAGACGTCGAGGTAGACGAGAAACTCACTCACGCACATGTCTACCCTCACTTGCAGCATCACCACCGACATCCGCATCTCCATCCACTACACATGCACCCTATACACGGCGAGCACCATCTCGGCGTTAGTCTAGGTCTAGGCCACCAGCACTACCGTGGCAACCTCGACATGTCTGAGACCTGGGACCCCAAGCTACGAGGTCAAGGGCGAAAACGATCAATCCCATCGCCATGTCCGCCTCCACCACTCTCAACATGTCATCCACCAGAACCAGAACCAGCACCAGCACCAGCACCAGCATCCCCTCCACCACCCTCTTGCTCCTCTTCCTCTTCACCACCCTCATCCCCCCCTTCAACAGCTCCGGCAGACACCTCTCCCCTCGCCCCGCCCAGCATCCCCCCCTTCACCCCCCGCAACCCAATCTACCGCACACAAGTCATCCAACCCACCTTCCCCCGCGACCGCGGCCCCGGCCCCAGTACCGTCCGCGAAACAACCCGCATAGCCCTGCGCACCAGCACCGGCAGCAACCAGCACCAGCAGCGCCGCCCCAGAAATAATCTCCGGAGAGTAGCAGGCTACCAGGTGCTTGGCCGCCAGGTGCCCTGGGACTGGGATTGCGTCAGTAGCACTGTCAGCAGCAGCAATGCGGGAGCCGGCACCGCCGGCGGGACCAGAGGCAAGTGGGTGAGGCGGAAGAGCGGGGGAGCGGGACTCGTGTATCCACCGTTTGGGGATGCGGAGAAGTGGATGTGAGATGTGCGTTGAAAGGAGGGAAATGGGAAAGTGCCATTGAAAGAGGCGCATCATGCTAGGCTACTAGGCTAAGCTAGGTCTGGGTCTAGGTTTTGGCGTGCGGGAGGGAAAGAGGAGGGGAGATCACCAAACCGACGAATCACGACGACTTTCTTCTCCTTTGTTTGAATCTCTGTTTCATTTATCATGGTTGTAATCTTCTTTTTTTCTTTTGTTCTCCTTAAATTGATGTTGAGTGTATATACTTGCATTGCGTAATGCACTAAGCTATCCCATAACACTCAAATTTAGGCTCCTATAACCAATACCCATTATATCGCTATTCAAAACTTCTTTCGTATGTACCTGGCACCAGCCTATTGTCTGAGGCATAAACTTCGCTCTCTCGTGTCGCGAGACCTCTTAGGGGTCCTTGGATCTTGGCTCTGGGTCATGTGTGTGCATGTGTGCCACACTAGGATAACAAGACTTTGAACAAACATTTCCCATTAACGACATACCTGCCTTGTTCGTGTGGCATAAAGCGATGCTATGCAAGCACCTACTACATGAAGCAGCGCTAGCCCTACGGGTGCAGATCAACCGCATCCAACCTGACAAATCCGCGCCATAAAACCTCGTGTCTAGCGTTTCACCACATTGCCTCAGATTGAGGCCATGCCTTGGCAGCTTGCGCTAAGTTGTCGCTAACATCGTATGATTATACGCGGTAAGAAAGGGGAAAAGGGAGGGGAATGGGAGAGCGGGGGATCAAAGGGAACAGGCTTTTTGCTTGTTTGTTCTTGCATGTATCGTACATCGATATCTTTGATTGCAATTCGGGGTGAAATAGGGGGTATTTTTGCGCTACAAAAAATATAGGATATCGGGACAGTATATGTTACAGGTAAAAGCTCGCTATGCAGGTTGTCATGATGACAATGATCGTGGGTGGAAACATGAACAAATCAGAAATGAAGGAGGTGATGGAACCCGCGGAATACTTCCTGCCATCGGTTGAAAAGAAAGTGATCATCGAGCGCGTATCTGCTAACAAGGTATTACGTCTTGTGCGTATCTTAACAGCAGTGTGACAAGTCATCTTTTTGTACTGGAAATCTCAATATTTGTCGTCATCCCCCTGAATTCGGACCCCACGAGGGTCTTGTGTTGTCTGTCGGCAACGGCGGATTATTGGAAGCACCGTTTCCAGCAGTGCTGTACCAATTATTCACGCTACTCCTTCGTTTAGTTCGCGTAGGTTGCCTGCTGATGCCGCCGAATCCAAGGACTTCGGGTCGGTCAAGATCGAATGGATCAGACTGTCGAATCGTTCGACGAGCAGGCGTAACCGGTGTGAACATGCTGGTTGCGGGTCTGCTCGGTCCTGGTTCTCCGAAAAACATGCCGGAATCACGGGTGGCGAAAGTCGAGTTTGCATCGAAAGTCGCAGTCGGATTGAAACTTGGCAACGCCATGGAAGAGCGTTGGCGGTGATGTTGTGGCAATACGGCTTGGTTTGGTAGCGGCGGTACATTAGGTGGGTCGTTAAGCGGATTTGCTGTGGGGTAAAGAGACCACGTAGTATGCGAGCTCTGCCCTGAAATCGAGCTTATCGCGCGTTGGTGAGTGTAAGCTGGTCCTCTCTCCCGCGTTGGTGCGGCTGGCGGTGGATCATAAACGGATGCGAATGGATCTCTTGGTTCAGGATCCGCAGTAGCTGCAGGAACCTGGGGCGTAGCAGGTGTGCTCTTTGGATCGGGGTTGAGTATCAAAAGCGGATGCATCTGCTGTGGGTCTGCGAATGGGTTTGGTGTGCCTGTATCCTCTGCGATGTCAGGAAATCGATAGGCAGATATACTGCTGGGCTTTTTGCGAAGTAGATTCCTCTCGCTCTTCTTGCTTGATATGCTGCCGCTGGAGCCTGCGCGCCTGTGTGGGTATGCACCTTGTGGCTCACTACTTGATCGAATCCGTCCATTAGAGTCTCTTGAGTATACCGAGTCCGCACTGGCCTTCGGGACATGCCGTTGATAAGGGTTTGGGGCGGATCCGGTTTGGCTTCCTTTCAGCCTTGCAACAAATGCTCCTAGCCCAGTCGGTATTGTCCTGAGCCTTGATAGCAAACTTGAGTCACTTTGTCTCTTCTCATTCCACCTTATTGGCTTCGACTTTCGCTTACGCAGGCAGAGAAAGAGCAGCCCAACAATCAGAGCCAGCGCCGCAATGCCTCCAAAAACACCCCCCAAAATACCAGCAAGGTTCGCATTGGAACCTAGAGTCAAGGGACTATCATCATTGGAGGATCCCTGACCTGGTGCGATGATTCCAGCAGACCCTTCGTTAGACTCTCCTGCAGACCCTGCAAGTGGGGAGCCTGTCAGCCGTGGCTGGTCTACGGCTGGTGCAGTGATGGATGAGTGTGGGCTTGTGTCAGACTCCAGAGGAACTGCTGGATTTGTGTTCACAGAGACTGAAGTGCCAGATGCAGGCAGCGCAGTGGGTCTGGCCGGTGCGCTCGAAACTTCAACGGGTGATGGAGGAGCAACTCCTGATGTTGGGTTAGAGTTTGTTGGTATGGAGTCAGGAGTAGCAGATAGTGGATCACGATTATTTGGTGATTCCTGTGTAGGAGCTGGTGCCACCACAGGAGTTTGCAAGGGCACTTCAACCGTAGCTATGGCTCCTATTGGTTGCTCCTGAGCAGCCGTTTCTGGGCCTGAAGACGGAAGAGCAAGCGGTACTACGCGCGCAAAAGATGATGTAAGGACTGTACTAAGCGTACCTGTCGACGATGTTCCTGCTACCGTATCCACTGTGGGTGAGGTGGTACTAGTAGGTGGTTGCTGTGGTGCCTGTTCCGGGGGTGGGGATGGTGTGGATAAGGGAGCCGGCGGCGGTGGCGGCTGTGATGATGGTGATAATGATGATGGTGGCGGTGGTGGGGGTGATGGAGGGGGGGGGGGTGGAGGGAGAGAAGAAGCCTGAGCAGTAGTCGTTTGTATCTGTGGCGCTGGTTGAGAGGTTGTAGAAGTGGAGGCTATGAGTTGGGCAGAGGTCACAACGGTGGCTGGAGTTGTTGGAGTTGTGGCTGCGACCCGGGCGCGAGAACGCGTACACCGTCTCCCATTGACGGTTGTAATCGACTCTGGTGGAGAGGCCATTCGAGCGTTAAGTCATAGAAAGACACGCAGGTAAGAACGCAAAGAAAGGGATTAAGAGAAAACAATACTAGGCGCCGCGGACGCTCTGCGCATGTTAACCCGGGAAATGGGAATGTCACTGTATGTGGTAGTGGACAAATAATGAACAAAGAGAAAACGCTGTAGTAATTAGAAGAGCAACCGGGTATTCGTCAACCGTTGGTATACCATGGTGCGCTTGTAGCCGTCTGAAACGCGGGCGGCTTCATGTCGCGCCTCGAACAGGACATGAAGCGCCGTAGGCTTCGCAGTTTCTGAACAGCGGTAGCCTCGCCGTCTCAGCACACAGACTAGCCACTTGATGTGAGATGCTGGCAGCCGTCATAGCGGCCATGGCAATGGCTATGTTAGCTGGCGATGAGAATTGTGGTTGAGGGGCAGAGGGGCAGAGGGGCAGAGAGCAAGAGGCGCCCTTGCCCCTCTCGCTGGATAGTCGAGGGACGACTGGCCGTGCTTCCGCTACTAGCACGTGACTCACTCCCTTCCTCCACCATGGCAGCACGCTCAACCCAATGGGCCATGCCATAGCACACCTACTCCAGACAAGACGGCGTTCTGATTGCAAGCATCTTTCTCAGCACCTGCCCAACCGAGTCAGGCGCATCGGACGACCTTTACATATCAACGGTCTTGGAGCCAGGTAGCGCCCACAAGGAGTCTTGCTAGTACCTGGTAGCCAAGCCAACGACACGACAAGCACAGCAGCTGTCAGAAGCCGTGATCCGGTGTCCATTACTCCTCGAGGTGGCTTGGTATGCATCACGATTGCATGCCCGTCAACATCCATTGTCTGTGGCATGCACATGTGGAGACGCTGGTACCCTGGATGCGCACGTCCGGTTTAGGGATCCGCGGCCACCACTCCATCTCGACGTTGGCAGCTCCTTGACCTTCTCTTCCCTGAGTCGAGGGTCGCGCGAGGCCCAATTGCATAAGCACACAGCCATGTTCGCCTTCAGCGGTAAGTATCGTCTATTTGTGTTCCCCTCCCTCCCTGTTGTTTCCTTGGGGGGGCTTCACGTGGGCGCATGCCGATGGCCAGTTTGCATGTCCCAAACACATGTCCCTCACCCAACAGCATTACCCATCATCTCGACACAGCACCAAGCACTCTGTGAAGCCCAGTGTATACGCCAACTTGTTTCCTACTCGCTCTGAACCTCTTCGGATGCCGGGCTGCAAGTTGCGCTGCACGCGCTCGTCTGTTTGTTGGACATTTCACACATGTTTCGTCTGAGACATGTAGTGCACGTGCAATATAGTCGCTGATACAGGGCGTTCTTCCATAGGAAACCTACTGGCGGGGCAATATGACACGCAGAAACAGAGGTCGCCTCCACCGAAACCGACACCCGTCACGTTTCCTGCTCTCCACCCGCCCGAGCCGTCAACACAAGCACCACCAGCTTCGTGGTCCCAGCCAGGTGCCAGGATAACGGACCATTTTCTGCGACTGAAGAAGCCCTCCGATGTCAGTGAGGAAACCCTGGCCTTGCTAAATGTCACGTTTCAGCCAGAAAGTGACCTGGAAACATTCCTTTCGTCCCTGTCAAACAACGCAGAGTTGTTCCTGCCTCCCAGATCCTGGTTTGACAGCCCTGGAGAACAACAGTCGTCCTCAAATACTGGAACTACTACTAAAATTCTGAGCAATGGTAGAAAAGCACCGGAGCAGCGTGACTTCTTTGTCCGTTCAAGAGAATTGTTCTTCAATAACGCCGATGCTTTCTCTACCCTCACACGCAAAGGGTGTGGAAGTCAACCACCACTTCGACTGGCTCATTTCCGGAAATTCTGGGAAGGACTTGATAATCTAGCCTACTATTGGGACACATCTTTGGACGAGTACTTGCCGCCAGCGCAAGGAGCAAACAGTGATGAACGAACAGCCTCCAACCCCCTGTTGGGATCCACAGATACCAATCCCCAAGAGGCCTCGGGTGAAACTGACCCACAGAAGGTACCTGCACCCAATTCAGAGCCCTGCATGCTTGGCACAGAGGAGCCTCGAAAGAAGGCAAAGGTGGGAGACACTAGAGGTGAGAAGCAGTCGATATACGTTCAAAGTCACAACGGTTCTGGAAGAGACCTGTCGAATGAATCGGCACATCCAGAACGCATACATCGAAACAATGTTGAGCCGCTTGGAACCCCAAGGGGCACTAACAAAAAGGCCGAGGGTGCGCCAGCCGATGTTCCTCGAGGCACCTATAGAGGCTATCGTGTAGGCAATGGGACTGGGATGCCTGACCAGTATCGCATTGAGTGCGTGCGTTCTTTCCTAGAGCCTATTGCGTGGGCTTTTGGTGTGACACTCTTTCCACATCGCCGTCCGCCTGTGCTCACGATCGAACACATTCGATTTCCGGTCCGTATGAGCTCTGTAGCTTGGCGCGGCCCTCAAGACAGAATCAAGGCTAGGCAGGGTTACTTGGAAGGTCCTGTACTAGGTATGCAGTGCCGAGCCGACGTCAACTTTGGAGCAACCGGAAGACTAGAAGCCCAGTCCACTCTAGATGCTGTAAGAGAACTAGGAGGCCTGCTGTTGCTCGCACAAGAGAGAGCTAGAGAAGGCAAATGTGAACAGAGAGCGGGCGAGGGCAGATGGTGGACGACCAAAGAGCGCTGGGGTGGAGGCCCTGGAGGCGAAGTTGGTGAGGCTATAGGAGCTGCTGAGATCCTTGAAAAGGACACAGTTTCCAAGCCAGAAGAGAAGCCTGTTGAGAGAAATCGAGACGGGTCTAAAGCTCGTCGGAGGCCAACACCAGCTGAAGTCTGGAAGACACTGCGACCTGGAAATCCGCTCTGGGACCCAAAGGTCACATACGAGGCGATTGGCAAAGACAGAAGTGTCGCATGGGATGATGTAGGGTTCCGTGCAACAGCTTTACAAGGCTCTATTCGCTAATCAGACACCCCAGGTATTCATGGTATCGTCATTGAACCACCACATTAGCTTGTTAAGGCTTCGCATACATCCTGCATATCTGGAGCTTATCACCGAAGGCAGACTCCCTATTGAGACGCCACCAGAATCTGACTGGTGCTCGCCAAAATTACAGAGAACAAGATGGTTTGACTTGTTCAACATTGAGGACCGCGCTGAAGCTATGAGAGGGGTTTGGGGCATCATGTCCTATCTCATGCGCACAGACAGCGCTAGCCATGAAAATGCTGGTATGAGTGAATGATGTAATTCCGTCATTGGTATGCCACGTACATATTTCTCAGACCGTCGACAAGGTCGTAATGCAGATTCAAGTGGAATAGATGGCAGACACCGTGTTGGGGTGTCATCAAGCTCAGGAGGGGCACCGGAACTCTATACCGGATTGAAATGTCACAGACTACTTGAAAGCCATACCAGATGCACCTAACACCTTCTTCTAGTCTATAACGCCCTCTGTTCATCAATATGAGACGTCGGTCTAGATCTTCAACGACTAACAAGTTTCCCGTGTCACGATCCATTCCAACAGTGTTAGCCGGCGTGCATGCTTCACAGATTGTACTAACCCATCCTGGCTTGAAACAAAAGGTGAGGTTTTCTTTAGTAAGAGTTGTTGGGCAAAAGCACAGGAAAGAGGTAGAACAAGACCACGAGAAATTGTGCAACAATGCAAGCACAACCATGATATGATTGGCCTGGTCCATGTGAAGCATTTCTTTGCACGCTCATTTGCGCGCAGTTGACTGGTATCAATGCTTGCACAGCTCATTGCGCAATCTTTTGGGCCAAATGTTTCACTAAAGGACAACGGCGTTGCTCATCAGTATCTCTAACGCGACTTTGTCTCGTTCAGTATGACTATGGCGTTCCTCGGCAGCCTGTATTCTATAGGCGCCGTTGTAAGGCGTCTGTCAAATGGTAAACTCTCCTGACCGCCTGTTGGTGGCTTAAAACACGATGAACTGCACAACTACCACGGTTATGGGTCAAGGTCTCGTCTACACTGGCCCAGACATCCTTAACATCAGGCTCATAGTATAAGCAGCGCTCAAAAGCATCGTTCAATCACATCAGGTTGCTATCGACTACGAAGTAAAGCACGCAGCAACAAATGTAGGTGACAGAGGTATATCAATCACGCACTTACGACCGCACATCGTTACAAGCGCCTTTGCACAAGACTCGAACAAACCACGAGGCGTGATAGGTCCTGATACAGCACCTATTATAGCTGCTTCTGTCCAGGCCTTGCTCTACCCGGTTGTCGGCCCATTGACGTGGTGCAACTAGTCTCAATCTTCAGTAGACATCCACATGCCGGGTTTGTGACAAGATCAGGAGTACCCACGTATCTATGCATCTTGCAAAGGTCGTAGTGTCCGTGGACTTGATCTCAATCATTCATTTTTCATTGAATGATCAAAATAAGCTTAAAGTTTAATAATCATACGGAACAGTAATATGGTAAGCAGGTTGTCTTTCCAAAAGAGGATGTCATAGGAAGTGTACCGATACGAATTAGAATGGAGCGGCCATATCTGGAAACATTCCACCAGATGGTCTCTAAAGAACGCCACCACCAGGAGTAACAGTGGCTTGGAAGCCTACGACAAGGAGTGCAGACTGAACGGTCAGCAGCCCATCGTTTTCTTCGCGCACACATTCCGTCTCTCGTCTTCTCCATTTACTATTCACGACTCGTCGTGCATCACTGACCCGCCGTTTAGTCTACATAAGTATATAAAGTTCCATCGCATGCCTGAAACACCAAATCTAATATCTAAAAAAATAAGCCTTACTTTGCTTACCAAATTTCTCAACCTTGCAAGTCCGTTCATACTAGTCTCCAAACCGTCAGCACAGCACAGCACGGTCTCGTTTTCCCTTGCATAACAATACCTAGAGCCTATCTCGCTCTATTCCTAGTTAGCAGGCCTTTTGCAGCACAATTTTTTATTCACCACACACGGCTTCCTGAGGCAGGACGCTGCAGGATTCATCTCTCATGGTAATATATATCAAGGCCGTACCTTCCACCCATTTCAACACATCACTAACCCACCGCTACCTATTCTCCCAGCCTTTAACATCTCCACTCCTTCAAGACCCCTACTCCACCCATTTCTCCACAATGACAATCCTCACTAACCTCATCCTCCTCCCCCTCACCCTCCTCGCCACCCTCGCCACCCTCACCACCCTCACCACCTCCACCACCATCGAAAAACCCAAATCCCGTACTCTCTACCCCGGACTCAACGTCGCACTCCGCACCACAGCCACATCCTTCGACCGCGCCGCTCTCCTCCCCAACAATGCAGACTGGACCTACGACTTCACTAAGCACTCGAATTACGACTCCCCCATGGGCGCCGTCATCAACGCTGACGCCGCCACTTTCCCCGCCGTCACAGGCCTAGGTTCAAGCGTTGCACTCCTTAAACTCGCGCCGTGCGGAATGCTGCCCCCGCATTTACATCCCCGCGCTACGAACATTGTAACTGCCATCACGGGAAACACGACGACGTATATGATTGGGGAGAATGGGGTGGGAGTGAGGAAAGTGGATTTGCTGCCGATGATGGTGACGGTGTTTCCGCAGGCGAGTCTGCATATGATGCAAAATAATGGTATGTTAGCCCTTTTCCCTTTTTTTTAATCCACTAGCTGGTTATTATTCGTGATGGGTTGTTATATGTTGGTATCAATTTCCTAACCAGGAAGTTTATTCGTTGAATTACCGGGGTTTACTCATCACACCTCTGCCCCCTTCCTTCCCTTTGCGGAAAGAAAAAATGATTACTTGTCATATCCTCTTAATATTTTCCTTGTGTAGGCTTTTACGTAGACCGACTAATTCTAAATATAGACTGTGAGCCCTCCCTCCTCATCTCCTCGCTTAATAGCGATGACAGCGGTACTCTGAATATTCTGCCTAGCTTGTGGTCCGTACCACAGGATATCATTGGTGCGGCCTTCGGCAACGATGCGTTTAACGCGCAGGGTGTGGGGAGGGATATTCCTGCTGTGGGCACAGGTGCGATTATCGGGAGTGCCGAGTGTAAGAAGAGGTGTGGTATCTCGACTTGAGTATGAAAGGGGGGATGTCTATGCTCGAGGAAGAGAGTTTTGGATGGAAACGTATGTCGTGGAAGGTTGTGTTATCATCGTTCTTTTCATTTTGCTTTTTAGGTTCTAGAAACGGGTACTTTTGTTCTTCGTTGAATAAGGAAAAATGTCAATGGATGCTGCTGTTCTTTGTTCGGGAAAAAGAAAAAAAAGACAGAGTGTCAATGCGATCGGGCTTTTTTGCTGCTTGTTTCTTCTTTTGAGGCTTAAAACGGTTATGTGGCGTTTTGATGCAAGAAGCATAGTATGACCCTGGGATGGCAAAAGCAACGACCGCAATGAAGAGAAAAAGAAGAAAAATTCATACCACTTACCAAACCTGGATTTCCTGCTTCTTTTCCGTGTTTATATTCTGAATCTTCATGCACAATCCAAGCACACCTTACATCCCTGCCCTCACCATCCTCTTGCAATCCACCAAAATCAGTGACTCTCTCACTCGACCTGATTTTTTGTGCGTGATATGAAATTGCCTAGTGATGGGGTAGCTGAGACACCCATTTCCCGAGTATGTACATGGAACCTGGGTCTTCGAGTTACCGAAGATACTAAGGGATACAACTAATGATGGTTTTCGGATGTGCGAGGCTCGAGCAGGGTTGGTATTTTGGAGTGTGATGGTCTTGGGAGAAGTGGAGGAGGGCGAGGTTAGTGATGGGGATTGTGAGTGAGTAACAAGCATGAGAAAATGCTGGGGAACAATGAGTGTGGAAGATGTGGGTATGGCGACGTTTGTGGGGTATCAGTTTATATAGTATATAGTGTATATTAGTAGATTTGCTTACATAGTAGTGTACAGTGAGCTCACTGGAAACGGGACAAAACTGATCACATGAGTTTGTACCATCCATCTTAATACAAGCGCACGACTACCTCTGGCCAACGACATTGGAAAGTATTAAGACAATGTTACCATGTCCTCGTCTGAGCGAGTTAAAAATTACTCTATTCGCCCTGCTGTTGTATGTTCACAACCCTACTACATCGCCAAAGGCAAGGTCTAGCCTCGCTCTTCATGCCTTCTACGGACCGGAGTTGAGCTATCTCAAGCATTGGCCCGTCCGGCACCGTACCCGCCGTGGCTTATCTGTGCCGAGACGGTCTAGGTACAGAGCAAGAACGTCAGCACTCGAACCATTAACACAAAAGCCATGTGATTATATTCCGCCCCCACAATGCACATAGGGCTGATAAACCCATATGCAGTAGCCTGCACGTAAGAGTGTGAGTGAGACCAAGTTTTTGTCATGTATCCACTAGCCCAAATTCCGACAGGCCACGGCTCGCCATCAATCTCCATAGTCAGACAGCCACCCGAACGGATTGGAACATGTTGATCGCTTATTTTTCATTTGTATTTCAAGGACATTCCCTTCAAGTTGCTTCTCCCGAGGTCCTAAAATTGGAGAAAGCAAGACCTGGTCCTTCCCCGGAAAGTTTAGAAGACATGTGAGTAATGACTTCGTCTGACCAACGAAATGCATCGACCTGCTGGTAGTCAAGGAGAGAGTTCAACCCTCTGACTATCCACTCTTTGACATCCTGAGTGCAAAACTCATATGCGACGACAAAACTAAGGCCAGTGTGAAACGCGCCTATTGGTCTACTAGCCCAGGCGTCTTCCCATGTCTTGCAGATTTCGAGAGCAATGTACTGGCATTCAAATTGCATCTCGTATACGCTTCGATCGAAGGGCGGCAGGAGTCGCATTAGAATCTTGTTCGTCAGGATAACAACGGACCAGAAGCAGTTGTATGCCGTCATGTCCCGCCAATGGTTGAAGTGGTATATTGTGCGTACAGGGCTGTCCATTTCGCTGGGTTCTCTCTCAGATGCAACGGTCCCGTTTCTGAGTTTCGCATCCATGTGTTCGCCCAGGGTACGAAGGGCATCCTTGAGGTTGCGTACCTTTTGCAGTAAGGCAGCACGTGCAGGATCGTATGGACAGGCATACGAGTTTGGATCGACCGGATAGGATGCATCGATGGGCTGTAATTCGTCCAGAAATTCCATGTCATCAAAGGATCCAGAGGAAAAGTCAAGCGACGGGGGAGTCTCGGATGGAGACTTTTGCGATTGACCACTTGAGTCAAAATTGAGGCCTGAGGTACGTGAAAGCTGAAAGACACGCTGGTCACCTAGTTCTTTCAGCTCGTTGAAGATACCAGGCAACTCTGCCATATATTGCATCAAATCGGTGTTCAAGCAATCATCAAATCCAAGTCCCGTCTTATCAAAAGCTATCTCTCGCCAGCCGGGTGAGGCAAGGAAGCACGGTTTGCGTTCGTACATACAAGTAATAATCTGTCCATGTGTCAGCTGAGAACGAGATGTGTCTCAGTCGGAACTACAGGATATAGTGGCTCTGTCCGTGGATTATGGAGGTCGACATACAATTCCGCCTCGGTTAAAGCGTAGCATTTCTTTGGTAAAGATGTCACGATATCTTCCGGGACCTTGTAGTTCCATCAATCGCCCAGCGCCTCCTACATGGGTCAAATATCGATTCCCCGTCCTGGGTCCTGCGAACGCCTGGTGGTGTAAGTATGATTACAAAGATAAAATCTGACGAAGCAGATCTTACCTCAACCAAACCCAAGAGTACCGATGCGCAGAGTGTCTCGGGTGACAAACCGAGCTGTGGGTGCTCGAGGCATGTTTGTAGTGTCTTGATGGCTCGGATATAGAGTTCAGGAGAAACAATCTCATTCGCTGCTTTCTTGTAGACCAACGACGTATGGACATTGACGAGTACAGTAACGGCGGCGTCAAGTGCAGGATTATGTCCAATTCTAGCTGGAACCTCTTGGATGAAGGATCCGAAGACGGACATCCGATGTCCAGCACTCCCAGTTCTCGTAGCTGCGATCAAGGCATGCGCGAGCTGCTGATCTTGCGATGGTGACGGGTATCTCGGGAAGGGTGACTTGGGCGGGCTGAACCCTGCTGAGATTGAGCGCGGGGACCTTTTTCGAGGCGTCGAACCGCTTTGCGAAATCCTGAACTTGTGAACCACTGAGCCATTTTCGGCGAACTTCTCGTTTAATTGCGTCAAGCGGTTGTGCCCTTGATCTATGGATTTCTGTAAATATATGATTTTGTTTTCGATTAGTATAGCATACCTGGCGGTGCGCTGGCTTCATCGCCAGCGAACCTTACAGAGTTTGCATTAAACCTGGGACCGAGGTCTCTGAAGGTGTGTCGAGCTGGGGGACCTGGGCATGACTTGCCGTTCTTTTGGCAGTTTACGCAAGCTGGCCAGGTCTCGTCTTGTTCATCATTAGCCAGGGTGCTCGAGTCGGGCCCAAGCCATGGAGCTAGCCTTACCGCACTCTAGCAATAGTCAGAAGAAGCCCGCGCGGAGGAGAGATCCGGCGACTTACTAATTTTCCTTTTCCGGCAGATGAGGCACCCCGTGCTTTTAGGGACGCCGACCATACTTTGCAGCTGGCGCACCTGTCGAGGACTTGGAACACGTCGGGTCAGTAATCCAATGAGTGGTGGGATGAGGCCGTGGAATTAATAAAGACATGAGAAGATGTATTCAAAGCATTCGCGGTCGACGCACATGAATAGCCATCTGGTGGTTGGACGATGCTGTGTATGAAGTATGCGGGATGTCCGTATCCACTACGCTTCTTGGACAAGCTTCCACATGGTGGCTGCGGGCAGGGCTTAGTGCAACAGGGCTGGGTTTTCACATCCCGGACTGGCGGTGGGCGTTTGGTGGAAGATGAAGCTTGCCGACTCACGTGTTCGCAGCATGAAGCCCAAGGGGGCTAGTCCTGACGCGTATACGACCAGGGCGCGATTGATTGGCTGGGCTAGATATGACGTTGGGGAGACAGAAAGTGGTCTCGGGCAGTGTTGTGACTGCGACGAGGCTAGAAGGACGGCCGAAGACGGTGCGTGAGCCGGTCAGATGGCCTGTGTTCACTGTAACAAAGTGTGGGCGAACGACAGAAGGCCCGACTGCAAGGGCAGCGACAGCCACAGCCAAGCTCAAATGCCCCCAGACACCAACCGCAGCACACCTTATGCCATCCCCAAACTCGTGATGAAGCCTCAATACACACATACATACCCACTCCCGACCGCTCGGCTACTCCGCTGGCGCCCCGTCTGCTTACCCCCCCCTTTCCCCGCTGCTAGAGCCCACTATATACGATATACATGGACCGCAAACCATCATCTTGTGACTCCCACACCGTACAAGATCGTCGCTGCTCCCCGCGCACAAGGCGAACATGGACGACCATGGCAAAAGTAGCCCCACATGCTATTCGCGCGGAGATATATGTTCAAAGCCACCCACCGTTTCCAACGTCTGCCACTTTACCGACGGGCATTCCGGCCGCCACAGACGCAACCAAAGTGATGTAAGAGGGGCCCTACTGCCGCTTGTAGGGCTGATAAGATATCTGCAGCCTAAATCTGCAACTGAGTGGCAGGTACGAGCCCTCTATGCGTTGTCCACCAGCAGTCGTGGAGCATCGGTGTGCATTGAGGCGAAGTACAGTTGTAGCTATAGGCACGTCTAACTAACCTCCTCCACCGCCATATACAAACCTCGTTTGTTACTTGCTTTTGCGTACGGCGTCTTGCTAATCCGACGATTTAACCGCGCTGGTGATCCGGAAAGTCTGCCTACCGCAGATGCGGTAGGATCGTGGCAATGTCTAGTCGCCTTCGTGGTCGCGGTTACAAAACTCCTTATTTCCGACCCACACACAGCCCTACTCCTGTAGCACACAGTTCAAGACCTGACCATATCAATGGAATATGCTCGAAAGGGCCGATTGTGACAGACGGACGCTGTTGTATGCAATGGTTGCATTTCGACTACATTTCAGCTAGGAACTAATATGGCCGTCTCACTTCTGGCCACTGCCGACTCTACTACCCAGGGCCTCGCCGCAGCATTAGCGCCCAAGGGATAAGCTTGCTGACCCGCCAGCAAATGGCCCACCAATAATTATCATCCAGTAGTTGCAGATTTAATTTACTTAAGGCAGGGGATTGAGCATATTACGACCATGACTTGTATCATCCACACACACACAAGCCTCTTCCTAGCGGCAATATACCCACTCTTTCCCTATGTACTATCTAACGTATTTTCCGTGCTCATCAAGCTGTATAGGTTCCGACAAAGCACACCATGACTAAATCGACGCTTCTGAAATGCCAAACCAGGGTATCATCGGATATAAAATTGTCCACGCCCTACGAGACCCATGCACCGAATACGCCCCTTTCCAAACTAGCTAGTCCAAGCCTCAGTCAAAAGACTAGCAAGGAACATACACTCGAGCCGAGCCTTTCGCTGCGGCCAAATACCCCCACATGCGTCATCCATCTCGACAGTGGCGGCGGTAAGCAGCCTAGGTGCTTTGGTACTTATTCTTCCATGTCATCCTCCTCTTCGCTCTCGAACTTCTTCTTAGTTACCTTCTTGCTCTTAGGTTTCGCATCTTTGATCGTCTTTCTTTGTACTTGGTCACCAACACGCTCGCGTTCACCAGCGCCTTCATCTTGAAGACGTGCACTTAGTGCCTTGAACTCCTCAGAGTCGACATCCATGCCAACGAGGCTTTCCAGCATCTTGATCTCCCGGGCCCAAACACCCTTGTCCTCGACCTTCTTTCCATTCTTGTCAGTCATGTCAATTGGTGTCTCGAGAACCATGGGAAGCCCATGAAAGCGCTCATCATTCATCAGGTTATGGAAGGATTGGAGCCCAAGATAGCCAGTGCCGATGCGGGCATGAAGGTCACGGTGGCTTGATAAAGGAGCCTTACTGTCGTTGACATGGAAGGCCTTAAGATACTTTAAACCGATCTCCTCGTCAAACTTCTTCATCGTTTCAGCATATGCTTCGGGGGTGCGGATGTCATAGCCGGCGGCGAAAACGTGGCAAGTGTCTAAGCAAACCCCTACACGACTCTTATCCTCGACAAGCTTGATGATGGCTGCGAGGTCAGAAAAGGTGCCACCAATGGTATTGCCAAGGGTTGCCATGGTCTCAAGAACGGTAACAACTTTGCCAGTCTCCGGGTCTGCATGGGCCTTGTTGAGATTCTCGGCAATGATCCGGATGCCTTCTTCGTGGGTGGTCGCGTTAGCATTGCCTGGATGAAAGTTGTAATACCGAATGCCGAGCCTATGGCAACGCGTTAAGTCATTGAGAAAAGAGTCATAGGCTTGTTTCTTGCGTGCAGGATCCGGATGTGCGAGGTTGACTAGATATGAGCCATGAGGCAAGCAGCACTCTGCAGCGTCTATGCTATGGTCTTTGCACCACTGGATGAAGAATTGTGCATGCTCTGGGTCCATATCGACCGTTTCCCACTTGCGTTGATTCTTCATGAACATGGCAAAGGCGTTGCCACTAGCAACGTCAGTTCTAGTCATATGCCCTACGCGCCTCCATAAGGCGTAACTTCTGAAATGCAAAAGGTAGGGTACTTACCCAATATGTACGACATTGATGATAGCATTGTGTACGCCTAAAAGAGGTTTCGGTCCATATCAGCAGGTATTCTAATTAAAGTCAAAAGGATGAACATAACTAACCCCCGGCAATGCTCACGTGGGCGCCAACTCGCAGCTTGATATCCTTGGTACGCTCTGCAATGGGTGGTAGAATCTTCGCCGGCTTGGCCTTGGATTTGGTGACCTTTTTAGGCTTGTCTTCACCGACGTCTTCAGCCTTCTTTTTCGTAGATTTGGTGGTCTTCTTGGTGATTTTGTTCTCTTCAGCTGTGTCGTCGTTATTGGGCTTTGCTTCTGCTGTGGCTTTCTTCACAGTGTTGCGCTTTGGTTGTGTTGATGGCTTGGCGTTTGCATCAGGCTCTTGAGCAGCCGCCGTCTTGGTTCGCTTCGAGGCTTTCTTGGGCTTGTCTTCACCGTTGTTACTTTGTTGATCGACCATCTCGTCGTCAGTTTCCTGCTCGTATTTCACCTTCTTGGTTGCACACTTGCTAGTTCGAGGTGAATTGGAGGCAACTGCAACAACCTCGTCTACCTCGGTGTATTGGGCTGCGGCCTTTTTTGTACGCGAAGTTGTCTCCGCCTTTCTCTTCTTGCCATTTTGTGTGGACTGAACGACAGTAACAGATTCGGTCACTATGTTCAATTAGTTAGAGATAAATGAAAGTAAGGAGCTGGATGTAGTGCCTTGGAGTGGCTTAGCCATGGTGTGTGATGTTTGAAGATTATTGCTAATTGCAGTCAGAGTTTGTGAGCCGGCCGAGGCTATTGATATAGTGGAGAAAGGACCGAGGGAATATCCAAGATTATGAGGCAGAAGGCCAGTGATCTGAGTAAAAGGAGCGAATGGTAATGAGCGAAAGCGGTGGCGACAAGGTAAACAGCTTAATGGGCCCCTGAAAGCATTTGCGGACCAATTTCCGAGTGATGTTCGGCCTGGACGTGTCGAAGCGGGCTTTGCCTTATCAACGGCAGGTACACGTGGTTTTTCGTGTAAACACGGAGTCTGGAACCAACAATTGCTGTTTATATCCGGAAAGGTGGAGTAGGGGCGCAGCTTCGACGAGTGGTGCAGGAGAGAGCGAGCGTGTACAAAGACTGCAAAAGAGTGACTGCGAAGTCGGTGTAAAACAATTTTTTTTATTTTTGCACAGTCTGCACTCATAAAGAAGTAATGAAGGATGTGAAGACTTGATGCAACTGTAGAAGGAAAGATGCAGCAGACGTCATTAACAAAGGACGCGTTCAGAAGAAACGCGGGCTCACATGCGCTGCTTAACCCCGCGTTAAGTCCGCAACACCCAAAAAATTATCCTCACATCCAACTCGTCACCAGCAGCGTCACATCCTCACGTCCACCAGAGACACCTGGTAGACTAGACAAATTTTTTTGCCTATCTTTCTGCAATAGAACTCAACTCGCCACGATCGCTATAAACCTCGCAGACGACGCTCCAGAACCTACCCACAACCACCCAAGATGCCGAAAGCAAAGCAAAAGCGCAGCAAAGGTGCTGATAACAATTCTTCTCCCTACTCGAAACCAACATCGGCCAAGGCCGCAGCGGCGCATTCGATTTTCAAGATGGACAAGGACCTTGGCCAGCATATCCTCAAAAACCCTGGTGTCGCGACAGCTATTGTCCAAAAAGCGCACCTCAAGCAAAGCGACCACGTCCTAGAAGTCGGTCCTGGTACCGGTAACCTGACAGTCCTGATACTCAAGGCGGTGAAACAGGTGACAGTCGTAGAAATGGATCCGCGAATGGCAGCAGAATTGACAAAGCGAGTACAAGGCTCACCAGAAGAAAAGAGATTGACAATACGGCTGGGCGACGTGATTAAAGCCGAACTCCCACGATTCGACGTGTGCATCAGTAACACACCGTACCAAATCAGTTCTCCCTTGGTCTTCAAACTACTCGCGCTGCAACACCCCCCACGTTGCTGCGTACTCATGTTCCAGCGCGAATTTGCCATGCGCTTATTCGCGCGACCAGGCGAAAAACTCTACTCGCGCCTCTCCGTCAACGTGCAAATGTGGTCCAAAGTTTCGCACGTCATGAAAGTCGGGCGCAACAACTTCAATCCCCCTCCCCAAGTCGAAAGCAACGTCGTACGCATCGAGCCCAAGAACCCGCGCCCGCAAATTGCATACGAGGAGTGGGACGGTCTGTTACGAATCTGCTTCGTCCGAAAGAATAGAACGCTGCGCGCTAGTTTCATGGGTACTGCAGCTGTCCTCGAACTCCTCACCAGTAACTACCGTCTCTACTGCGCGCAAAACGACATCCCCGTCGACGATTCCCCGCTCGATCCCAGTGAAATCGCCGCGGCAGAAGAGGCTGAAACCATGGATGTAGATGACGAATTTAAAGGGTTCTCTGATCCCGACGATCCAGACGACGAACTTCCTGATTTCTTCAAGCAACTCCAGGCTGAGAACAAGAAGAGCAAGAACGGGGCAAATCGCAAGCGCAAGGGTAGGCTCGCAGAGCTTGTGCGGGAGAAAGTTAGGAAGGTGCTTGAGGATGCGACGCAGCTTGCTGATAAGCGAGCGCGGTTGTGTGATGAAGCTGATTTTTTGAAGCTGCTGTATGCGTTTAATCAGGAAGGTATACATTTTAGCTAAGAAGGCGAGAGCGGAGATGAACTAGGAGAGAAGTAAGAGGTGGCATTGCGTGGCGTTTTGGAATGCTTTTATCAAGCACAATGGCGTTCTGGCTGGATGTTCTTTTTTTATGCGGATGAAAAAGGCACGATCTGGTTATTGATGTATGCGTTGAGACATTGCGTTGTTTCACATGACGCAGAGAAAAAGGATAGGCAGGATTACCTACTCGACATTTGAGCAATAGTATGGGGTATCTAAAATTACCTACTTCATTATCTGATGCCTTTCTCTCTCTACTTTTCGTTCTTCATGTCTGGGAAAACCAGGTTACGCTCATGTCTCAGCAAAAGGATTCGGAGGCAAAGTATCATGGTCATATCCGTTACTTTCTTCCTGCTTGATTCCGTTCTCAGCAATTGTATCCTCATGCCCATTCATCTTTCCTTCTTCTTCATCGTCTCCGCCTTCTCTCGGTCTCCATAACCTTATAGTGCGATCTAGTCCCGCGCTAGCAATTAGCTTTTCGGTTGGATGCGTGTGGACGCTCAACACGGCGTCTGAATGGCCTTCGAGCCGTTGAAGTATGTTTTTGCTGCTCACGTCCCAGAGGACAACACTGTTGTCTTCACTGCCGGATGCTATGAAAGCATATTCTTGTCCAGCTTCACGATCGCCGTATGTACCAAAAGTTCCCAAAAGCGAGTATTTCTTGTTTGCGTGTCCCTGATACGTCTTTACGCACTTGCCTTTTCCTTCAATGTAGTTCCATAGCCGGATGCAGGAATCCAGTGTCCAGGCTAGGATGTACTTTCCGTTGGGTGAAAATATGACCGACGACACAGGCGCATTATCTTCGTGAACAAGGGTGCGGAGACACTGGCCGGTCGCCGTATCCCAGACACGAATGAGGCCGTCGTGTGAGCACGAGACGATAAGCGTGCCATCGCGAACGAAATCGACACCGCCGACTGGGTCGCTATGTGCAGGAAGGGAGCGCATAACTCGGGCGGCGCGCACATCCCAAAGGTATACTGCTTCGTCGTAGGAGCCAGAGACAAGCATGTTGCCCTTTGGACTAAACGCTATACTATATATATAGTTGTGGTGACCGATGAACGGAATGGGATGTGCCAGGCCATTTGCTGTATCCCATAGCCGAATACTCTTGTCATCTGATCCACTTGCGAGGATCTTGGAGTCTAGTGACCAGCATATTGTGCTGACACCGGCGAGGTGCCCTTCGAGTGTATGTTCGAGCGCGCCGGTCTTGGCATCCCAAATCTTGATGGTACAATCTGCAGACGCAGAGGCCAGCCAGCGGCCGTCTGGAGAAAACTTGACACAGGTGATGCCTCTCTTGTGGCCGCGCAGAATCAGGGTGGGAGAGTAGTTTAGGGAGGTCGGTTTTGGTGGTGGTGCAGGAGAGGTGCGCCGTCGTCGACTTGGCGATGAAGAGCTCGAATGTGGTGAGCGTGACCTTGACCGTGAGTATGACGGCCTTCTATCTCGGTATTCCTGCTGTTCATCATCGCTGTTGTCCCTGCTACACCGTCGCGCAGGCCGTTCTGCTAGACTGTAACTTGGTGAGGCATTGTGTGGTGTGTGGGAGGGAGAGCGTTTTCGCGGCCGCTCATCTTCATACGCATCCTTGTCCTGATGTCGTCTTTTGGGCGAGGGAGATGGGGTGCCGTCCATTGCTGAATGTAGAGGAGCCAGGTGTTTGGTGTTGGACTAGGAAAACGCGACGGATCGGCAATATGGGCGTTAGCGTGCGGGCGGTCAGGGGCACCCCTGCAGCATTTCAGGAACTATTTCCCCAGTTGCATCATTGCACTCACACTCAGCTATTCTCTAGGTAATACATTTCACCATGGCTTTCGAGACCAGCCAATCACCCTCGAATATCCGCATCCTCTCGCTCAACTGTTGGGGCCTCAAGTTCATCTCCAAACTTCGCAATGAGCGTCTTACCGAAATCGGTGTTCAAATCGCCGCTGCAAGTCCGCAGCCAGATATCGTCGGCCTACAAGAGTGCTGGACTCAGGAAGACTACCATGCGATTCGTGAGAAGACAAAGCACATACTGCCACATGGAAAGTTCTACTACAGTGGGATCTTCGGTGGCGGGCTAGTCATATTGTCTCGATGGCCCATCATCGAGAGTAACATGGTGCGCTATCCGCTCAATGGACGACCTGCTGCATTCTATCGTGGAGATTGGTTTGTTGGTAAAGGTGTTGCTTGTGCAAAGATACAAATGGGGCCTTCCCGGGGAGATGTTGCAGAAGTCTTCTGTACACATGTGTGTTCTTAATGCTTATGACGGGTATCCAAAATGCACATGCTAACATGAATAGCTCCATGCCCCCTACGAAAGCGAACCTCACGACTCCTACATTTGCCACCGCACAGCCCAAGCATGGGAAATCACAAAGCTCATGCGTGCAGCCGCTGAACGTGGACACCTCGTCATCGGCATGGGCGACTTCAATATGATTCCTTTGTCCCTCGCACACCGTATAATAGAGACGCACTCGCCAGTCCGCGATGTATGGCGCATATTACATCCCAATTCTTCGATCGGCGCAGCAAGGGACGAGGTCGAACGCCGTCGATGCGTACCAATACCATCTGCCGAGTTCAACATGACTATCAATGGAGCGACATGTGACAGCGAATTCAACTCCTGGAGGTGGAACAAGGGACAACAGAGACGTCTTGCCAAGGGCGAAAACGTGCAAATAGATCCTGCCGTTGAAGATCCCAATGCAAAGCGGCTAGACTATATATTTTACAGCAGTGGAATATTTCAGAACCCAGAGACAAAGGAAGAAACAGCGGAGTGGGAGCTGAAGGAAGCGAATGTGGGCATGGCAATGCGACATCCTACATTACACTGCTCTCTCAGTGACCACTTCTCCGTAGAAGCGACACTGACGAGGACTCCGATTGCTCTATCAGCTGTCCCGCTATCTCCTTCGGCCCTGCTCGAACAGTTCCTGCCCATCGAGACTTACGACGAGATCCTAGCCACAACCATGAAGTACGAGGCTCGGGAGCGAGTGCAGCGCAAGCTGCGCATAGGGCACTTCTTCTATCAACTATCCTTCTCTATTGGGTGCCTAATTGGTATATGGTGGACACCAAAGAACTATGTTTCTTTCATTTTGATGCTTTTGAGCACCCTAGGGTTCAGTGTGGGTGTCGTTGACGGATTGATGGGGCTGTTGTTCGTTGGTAGCGAGCTCAGGGCACTCAAGGAGTTCGAATGGGAGGTTAGGAATGCCCGGGAAAGGGCGTTGAGGGCAGGATCCAGAAAGACAACCTCTGAGGAGAGCCAGGTGTCAGACGCGTCAGAATAATAATAACAATCTGAGATAGGGTTCCAATCTAATGCGATTATCATCATCGCAGTGCTGATGTGTCTCTGTTTCGATAATCGGGAATGACGCGTGCACGTGCTGTTGAATGAACGCGCGACAGTCGGGTGGTGGCTTGGCTCCTCGATCAACCACGACTCCAAACCTCATCCTTCCGGCCACCATAATTCACATGTAAACCCCCATCTCTCCACGCGCGCACCCGTCTAATCGCAACAAGTACGCGATCATAATATTCATACCCATACCCCACCGAATCTCGTACACTACCCAGAAGGCCTTGATCGCGCGGTTCGGGAGTTCGCAGCCCTCACGATGAGCGAATCGCAGCCCCAGCCCCAGCAGCAGCCCAATAGCGGCCAGCAGCAACAGCTGCTACGTCCTGACGATATACTCAAGCTTCAATGTCTTCCTGAAGATGAGAAGCAAAAATATCGCTTGATCATGCAAAATTTCTGGAACATCTGCAATACGCACCAGCAGGGGAGCCAGGAAAATACCAATGCTCGCCAGAAGTTGACAGAATGGTCACAGAAGTTCATTACACGCGAGCGCCAATACAGGGCCAAGATGAAGGCTCAGCAACAGCAACAGCAGGGAAACCAGAACCAGGGACAAGCAAGCCAGTCTAATACCGCTGGCCAGCAGAACCAGAACCCCGTCAAGCAAGAAGGCGGCCAGGCTCGCGCCGAAAACACCGCGGGGGCAGTCGGCCAACAGCAATCTAACCAAGGCCAAAACCAAGGTCGCGGCCAGGTGGATCCTGCTATAGTGAAGCACGTCCACGAATTCCCTATGCAGGGGCCGTTGACCGGACCTTCGCCGGGCACGCCCGAGTATGAGGTCAAGTTGAAAGAATATCGGACGGGTTACTTGAACATGCTAGCGAAGCAGGCTTCTTTGAACGAGAGTAGAAAGAAACTCATTCAACAACTGAGTGAACGACAAAGCAACGGGCAAGATTTGCCACAAGATCTACTCGTCTTGAAGGGCAAGATCGAGAAGGAGCATGCCAACATGAGGGCACAAATTGACAAGTTTCGAGCTTTGCAGAAGCAGTGGAAGGAAGAGCGCGAGCAGAACTCGCAGGGCCAGGCACAGGCACAGACCCAAGGCCAGAACTCAGCACAATCACCGCCGCCACCGCAACAGCAGCAGCAGTCGTCGCAACAACAATCTCAATCACAGCCGCCTCAACGACAACCCTCGCAGCCCAATGCCTCTGCGCAGCCTCAGATAAAAGAGGAGCCTCAGATCAAGGTTGAGGGTGGGCAGCCACAGCAACCGCAACCACAAACGCAGCAACAGCCGCAACCTCAGCAATCTCAGCCCCAACAACAATATAATGTCCAGGGAAATCAAGGGAACCAACAGCAGCCGCCGCAACAGCAACAGCAACTGAACCAGCAAATGCCACCTTCACTTCCTCAGCAACAGCAGCAACAGCAGCCTCGGCCGCCACCAGCGCCTCACTCGCAAACAATGCCGCCGAATCAAATGCCGCAGTTCGCGCAACAGCAGCAGCAAAACTTTCACCAGCAGCAACGACCTCAGATAAATCCTATGCAAGCCAACGCTCACCAGCAGGGCAATTCACCGCACCCACAGTCTGCAACCGGAACCGGTCCGCCAGTTCCACTCTCTCACCAGGCTGCCGTTAGTGCTGCGAACCGATCCTACACCGACCCCCAGCGTACAAACACACCCATGCAGCAAAGTGGACAAGGTGGTAACTTTGGCAGTCGCGAGCGCGAGCAACTGAATAACCCCAAGATGCCGATCCCGCGACACCTGAATGTAACCTCACCGCAAGCCGTCCACATGGGTCAAGCGCGGCCAACCATGAGTGGCCCTACAAACGGCGCGCCAGGGCCAATGGGCCAGCCTGTCATCCCGCGACCACCGCCCTTCCAGCTTGAAGGTGACGGCGACCGCGTCCTCAGCAAGCGCAAACTAGACGAGCTCGTCCGCCAAGTCACCGGTGGCTCAGAAGAAGCCCTCACACCAGAAGTCGAAGAGGTAAAGTCTTTCACTTATCCAAAAACCACTGATCTCGCAACTAACATGCCTTCACTCAGGCCGTTCTCCAACTCGCAGACGACTTTGTTGATAATGTCATAAGCAACGCCTGCAAACTCTCCAAACTCCGCGATTCTCCCCAGCTAGACATTCGCGATATCCAGGTCATCCTCGAGCGCAACTATAATATTCGTATCCCGGGCTATGCGTCCGATGAGGTTAGGACTGTGCGCAAGATTGTGCCTGCGCAGGGCTGGGCGGCGAAGATGAATGCGGTTAACGCGGCGAAGGTTATGGGTGGGAAGACGGATTTTTAGGCTGGTGGATTGGAGAGAAGATATGGGGAACGAAGGAGGAAGAAGTGAATGATGTATATATCTGGGGGTTACGAATGTTGCTTTATTCTTTTTTCAGAATGGGGCTATTGATGTCAATTCAATTTTTTGGTCAGAGTACAAGTCCAAGGCACATAATGATGGTGATGCAGATACAGTCATGTGTAGGTGATTTTATCTTTAAGGGATTGAGAAGTTTATATTTTCTCTTTTTTGTTACGGTTCGTGAATCACTTAATTTTATCCTTGGTGTGCCCCCAATTTTAGCAAAGTCCAAATGGCGTCTTTAGCAATTGCCTTTACATGCTGGAAGACAGATGAGTTCCAGGAAATAAGTAGAAGAACTAGTAAGTAAAAAGGATGGAAGCTCTGCAGAAGGTTTAAACGCTGTATGTGACGTTAACCTTTTGCAAAGCCATGCATGCGCCGCCTAGAAGTTCTTAAAAGATAAAATCTAGTACGTTTCATTACATACCAAGACCCTACACAAGTGACTTGCGCAGGTCGACCAAAAATAAAAATAAAAGTTTGCAAAAACATACGACAGCGGGGATTCGCTAGTGGTCACCCACCTAACTACAAATCCGTCGGTAAACTGCTTGTATAGGGCAGATCGGACGGGATGCCTTGTTGTCACTCGTTCTGATACCATAAAGACCGCTAAATTATCTGTTTCCAGTATCGCGCAACCCGTAGCAAGTTTTTGCAGAAAGGAGAAGGATCTACTTGCGTTACACTCCTTCGGGCTGAGCAGCAGATCATCCCGAAATAGTGTAGCGCAAATTGTTAATCTACATAAGCCATAATCAGGGGCTGACATTAACCTACTAGCCTTAACAGTAAACCGCTCTACTAATTCTAGCAATACGACCTGCTCACTAATCGTTCCTTCCACTAAGCAAGAGGCGTGATACCACCAACATAATAGGCGCTATGATCGCCCGATACAGACAGCTGCCAGCTGGAACATGTTGTCTGCCTCATAAATTCTAGCTCTTAAGCATGTAGACTACTCGTCGGTCTATACTATGCACACTAAGCCACCGTACCGAGCTCGCCTCTCTACATCCTCAACACTCCTATACACTCAGTTCGCGCAGATTAGTATATCAGCCATGTGCATAATATATACTGTCCCATTTATAGTAATAAGTGTTTGTCGGTATTACGTGCCTTTAGTTGCATGAGTAGCCATACCATGCTGGCTAGGTTCAACATCAAGAACCCAGACGTCGCACCTAATATAAATAGCGGTCTTGTGCAGGGCTTTCAGCGCCAGGATATACCGGATTTAACAGCGGATTTGCTAGAGTTTCGCAGGATAAGGGGTCTCCAGTAGATTGTGTTGTCCAGGTTTATTCAGGAAACTAGATATGAGGGATACAGGGGGCTCACAGGGACGTTTACGTTCCAGGCTGGACGTTGGTAGATTGGACCATAGGGCTCTATAAGAATTCGCAGCGCACTTACAGAGCAGACGAAAAACACTCATCACGCACAAAAACCAAACGTTCAGGCAGAAGTCGACCACAACGGTCATTCCTTTTAATAGTTCCTTCATCGATCTACACCCATCTACTACTGTCACTAAGTCTACTCTGCTACATATTCCGTCCTTCCTACTCTTAAGCGTAGACATATTCAATCTTGATACGGGGAACGCACATAGCGTCGTATGGCTGAGGAGCAGTGAAGGGAGCAACGTAAACTGGAGATGTAGGGTAAGCGGGAAGAGCAGCGACAGTGGAGGAAACAGCAACACTGGAGGAAGCAGCAGGACCAGAGGAAGCAACAGTTCCAGAGGAAGCAGCAGCGCTTGAAGATGCAACAGCGGCAATGCTAACAGACGAGGCGACGACAGTAGAAGAAGCGCTGGGCGTAGTTTTGGGAGTGGCACATAGAGGGGCGGCTTCATTGAACTTTCCAACGGCCCAGGTCGAGGCGTCATCGGTGTACAGCTCAAAGTAGCTCAAGTGCTTCTCGACGTCGTCGCCGTTGGCGCAGATCGGGTCTCCCTTAGCGCAGTAAGAGCGCAGGATGGGTGCGTAGCGGTTCAGGCGCGCAAGAGAGTCGGCGTGGCGACCGTCCTTCTGTAGATCAGAGCCGTCAAGAACGTTGTATGGCTGGTTAGCCTCATGCATGACATCGCCCCAGAGGAGAGCTGCAGCAACTAAATTACCACATTAGCACAGTCCAAGGGTCGAGTGTGTCATGTCAAGAATACTTACTAGCATTACCAGGAGCCGAGGTAGGGTCTAGACCAGTGGTGATTTGGGAGCATCCACCAGGTCCAGCAAGGATATCTCCGGTAATCCAGGCACCCTGAGAGAAGCCATTGAGGATGAGATGCGTGCAAGGGCACTTCTTGTTGAAAGCAGTGATTTGGGATTGACCGTTGCGGACTCCATCGGCAATCTGTTTGCAGAAGTCGCCGCCCTTCGGGAACACAACCTCAATGTAGTCGCAGGTCTTGCCCTCAGCCCTTAGTTTGGCGCACGTAGCGTCGACGAAGGGGAATGTACGGCTGTCATGGTACGGCGCATTGTTACCGCGGGCCATGAAGATAACGGCATCGGCGCAGGGAGCGTCGAGCTTGGGGGCCGGGTCTTGAGCGACGGCGACGGCGGCGACAGCGCTGAGCGCGAGAACGTTGCGGATGATGGAAGACATTATTAAGGATTAAAGAGTGTGGTATTAATTGGTTGTTAAAAGAGAGTGTACTGGTTAGATTGCGAGGTTGGAAGACCTGTGAGAAGAGAGAGAGACCTCTTGGCTTCGGGGAAAGAGTGCTTAATAGGAGTGTTCATTTCGCATTTCAGCCGAACTGAGTGTCAAGTCGGCTCAACTCCGCAGAAACGGGCGGAAAAGGGTAGTGTGCCTGACTAGATACGAGTTGGATCCCTTTTTGGGTGAGCTATCTATCTTTGGTCATGCGCTAGCAGGAGCGCGGACAAACGTCGTATTATTGAGATTGAGGTTGCCAATAAGGTTTTGGAGGATCGCCCAGGGGCCGGATGTCCCCCTGATGGATGCTGTCAAACTCCGCCACCTTTGCGAAATGGGTCAACGGGACATCGATAGTAACTGGTTTCCCTAGTCGGGAATGATGCTTCGAGAGGTAGAGATCATCTGAGACGTTGCTGTTGAGGTTTGCATTGAAGTCACCTTTTGGTGGCAAATCCACCAACCAAATCAGTGCAATAACGGGTATTTCACCGCGTACGATTGGCTCAATTTATGGCAGAGCCTGCCAGCAAGGCTTTGGGCCTAATGCGCCTACAATTAATCTTCTAGAATACTTAGAGGATGCACCTCGCGCTGGCCGCCCTCGTAAACAAGAAGATATCCACGAAGCTACCCTAGAAAAAGTACATCGCGATAGGCACAGTAGAGAGAAGAACTGTGTTTATATAGCTGGCGTCCTTAGTATTCACGGCTACAACGTTTCGTCTATTGCCGTATGGAGAGTTCTCAAAGCAGCGGGCTACAAGACGAAGCCAACGCGGAGGCCTGGGTTGACACAGGATGAGACAGGAGAGGCTTGGATGGTGTCTTGCGTATAAAGATTGGACTGTAGAGGATTGGAAAAACGTCATCTGGTCAGACGAGACCTCCGCCATGCTCAACCACCGGCGTCGTGGCTATCGCGTCTGGCGACGACCAGATGAGGTATTCACCAAGTCTGTCATTCGCGAGCGGTGGAAGAGCTACTGACTTTATGTTCTGGCGCTGCTTCTCATACGATCAGAAGGGCCCCTGCCACGTCTGGAGACCAGAGACTGCGCAGGAGAAGAGACGGGCAGCTCTTCAGATTGAAGAGTTGAACAAGGCTCTGGAGCTAGTGATGAGAGAGCAGTGGGAGCTCATAACGGACATGAAGAGGTTAGGATTAAGAAACAAGTCAGGCAAATCTCCTCAGTGGAGATTCACAAAAGAGACTGATAAGCTAACTTGTGATGGTGGAGGTGGTGTTGGTTGGTGGCGCTATTACTCCCAAAGCTTATACCCTTCGCAAAGGAGTGTCAAAAAGGGAGACCACGTACAGTTGTTCAAGAAGACAAGGCTCCTTCGCATGTTCGTCATGCGCAGCGTATAATATATGAACAACAGAGCGTGGAGCGGCTTGTCTGGTGTGGTAATTCACCTGATCTCAACGCTATTGAGCCAGCTTGGTCATTGCTGAAAAGGAGAATAATGAGCAAAGGAGCACCAAAAAACAGAGCAGAAGGGGCAAAAGCATGGCTACCCTGGTGGTAGGAGCTGCCTGTTGGGACATATATTGGAGTCGAGCTGACGACACCAGTCTTACCTCGGTCTTGCTACGGGCATACAGGTGTCTGCAAGGGCATACGCGTCTCAGCAGGGGAACACATTTCAGTAGTTGCAGCCTTGCCTGCTACTGCTGCGTATAGAGCTACGTCGATAGCCCAGTAGCTAGTCGAACCAGCCAAGTCTTCATTTTAGTGTTTTATGCAACTGCAGTTGTTTGACTCAATTAAGGCCTTTGTCGTGCCAACACTACCTCAACACCAAATCCAGTCTTGGATAGAGTGTATTCCATTTCATATTGAGGAAATAATTCGACTTGAAGCCGGTGATGAGTACAAGGAAGGGCGGTGGGACACATCCGGTCAACCTTCGGTAGTACTTCGGCAGTAATACAGATGATCCCTATCAGCAAGGACTTTTGATAGGCACCTCCGTACAGAGGTGCCTTTCAAAAGTTCTTGCTCGCGCAGTGGCAGGGATATACCGACTAATACCCAATCAGGCAAGAGCTCCGGGCTTGATCAATTCTATCAAAATCCACCCTCCTTATACTCATTGCCTCCCTCTAGTTGAATAATTTTCTGAACATGAATAGGAATCCGCTCAATCAATGCCTGAATTCTATCCTGAGATAGTTCTTCCCAACACTGGGTCCATGCACGTGCTCCCTCTGCTCGATTCTTTGGTGCACCTTTCTTTGTGGTATGCCTCTTCATCCATGGCCAACAAGGTTCAATAGCATTTAAATCGGGTGAGTTACCGCACCAAAGGAGTCTCTGGACGCCCTCTAGATTATATACGTAGTTCTGTACGTAGTGATCATGGGCAGGCGCCTTATCCTCTTGAATAAAGGTCCCTGGTCGCTTAGCCTGGCACTGTTTAGCAAAGGGGATCAGCTTTGGGAGCAGGATAGTTGTCCGATATCGATACCAGTCAATTCCTGCACCATTAACTCGAGTAAGCTTACCATTCTTCTTATTCCACTCCCACTTTGGCTTTAGGCCAGGCTTAGTACGTAGATCCAGGCGCCGCATACTAGTCTCATGCTCCCACTGCTCCCTCATAATAGGCTCTAGCTCTTCATTTAATTCTTCAATTCTTTTAGCAGCAGCTTCCTTCTCTTGCTTTGTTTCAGGAAGCCAACAGTGACAAGGCCCCTTCTCATCGTACGAGAAGCACCCCCAGAACATAAACTCAGAATACCCCTTCCATCGCTCACGGATGCAGCTGCGTACAAAGGCTTCCTCTGGTTTTCTCCAAACTCTATAACCTCCACGTCTATGTAACAGAACAACAGATGTTTTATCAGACCATATTACATTCTTCCAATCCTCAAGCGTCCAATCTTGATGCTGAAGGCACCAATCAAGCCGTTCCTTCTTCATCTTCTTCGTCAGTCCAGGCTTCCTCGTTGGCTTGGTTTTCCTGAAGCCTGCTTTCCGTAGAATTCGCCATACTGTCATAGCCGATATATTCAATCCTTGTTGACTGAGTGCCCCAGGAACATCAGCACAAGACTTTTCTCGTCCATAGCGGTCAGTGCGTACAGTATGGACGACCTTTTCAGCCGCGTCAACCTGCTTTGATGGCCTGCCGGATCGTGGGGCGTCTTCAAGATAGCTATCCTTAATATGCAGTGGCCGCTGTGCTGGATCAAAGCCACGCATAATAGCGCGGCCGTAGATTGGGTTGATTGTCCGCGTAGGGATTTTAGTCAAGTCATTAATCTCATTACTTGATTTTCCAGTAGCTTTGAGACTGACAATAAGAGCGCGAGTAGAGATATCGTAAGGTGCCATAATCGAGAGTGTAACTAGAGGGAATGTACAAAAACGCTGAAGGCGCAACCACATCGGCGCGGAGGAATTTCCCGATTGGGCATTAGTCAATATATCCCTGTCACTGCGCGAGAAAGGACTTTTGATAGGCACCTCCGTACGCCGTAGAGATTACATCCCGTGTCTGACCTCTGAGCTTGTCTTAGATAAGACTTCGTGCACGTCCCCTCAACCGGCCCGAAATGTCTTAGCTTTCACCACTGTACGAAGAGCATGGCTTTGATTGAGTTAGAATAACAGGCCCGTGCGCGCCTGTAATATCCAACTCAAAAGAAACCAGCTTCTTCGTACACCCTTGCTTTGTTGTCGCAATATAGCAAGTCTGCTACCATGCTCGCACGGCAACTACGCGTTTTGCTTGTGGCACACGCTCAGCAGCTCTTACCAGAACTCTTCGAGGGCTGCCGTGCCTCATGCCAGACATTCGACAATCTAGATGCACTTTACTTGTTGGATACAGTGAAGTTTATCTCTCATGCCACTCTAGCTCCCAAGCTTGTCATACGTCAATGCCTGAAGCACCACCAACACTAGTATGGCATATATGCTATCCCTCCGACCTCCGGTGCCGACCTTTTCGCAAACCACAGCTCTTGCCAGTCTATACTTCAAAAAGAACAGAGACATACATCATGTGCCTGAACCTTCTATCAGCAGCGACAGCTCAGACGGAGCAATTGAGGTTGACGATGGCTATCTGGAAGAGTCCGACTTGTTTGATCTCTATGAAGCCATGTATGTGTCCTTGCCAGAGACGCGATTTTCCGACAACAGTGGCGACGAGCCAATAACAGAGCCAGCACCACCCAACCACGTCGAATACCACTGTCTCACAACCCTTCCTCCGGTGGATGACGACTCCACGGCGCCGTCACCTTGAGCGTCGGAAGGGGTGGCATACGAAACCCCTCGTCTATCGCTCGGTCCTGAAGATGGCAACACGGATGAAACGATACCGTCAAATCACTTGCACGAGTTCATACGCAGCATGTCCGAGTCGATAATCTCTTCCATTGGGATAGGAAGACTGCTTCTATGACAGTCGGCAGCACAAGAATCACTCTACGTTCAGATGCCGGGTAGGTAGAAGCAGCCATTACTCCGACGCCAGAAGGTCCATGGACAGCCATCGTGGCACGCTTGGGCCCATTGTCGACGATAGCGCATGGCTCCGGTCACTCCAACGCCGAAAGATTGTCGAAGAGCTGACAGTCTGAGAGGCAGGATACATCGCCGACCTCAAAGTTTTGATAAACGTATGTCATTGGAATCTGTACGCACTTGAGACACTGAGCGGAGCCTCCCACGACACGATTTTCACCGGAGCTACACATGAACTACGCTGGAGAAGTAGTACATTTTGGGGAAATCTCTTTTGTAAGTGATTACTCGCGTTATCGCGCTAATTGACGTAGGCATAATCATACTGTGCAATTGTGTTTTGAGTGATCGTTTCTAACATTCGAAGACTGTAAATCTACCCAAAAGCCATTCCCGTACGATGTCCCCTAGCAGTCTTGCACACTACAGTCGGGAGAGCTTGTGTAGAAGTTACATAGTAATTTACATTGCCTTAGACGGTACGGCTCGTCACAAGAGGCTACATTAGACGGGTCGAGAATATAGCGCGCTGTCAATACAAGCTCGCTGATCTTTAGCAGTGTCTAACGCCTGCATTATCTCAACATACAGCACCATATTTCCGAACACTATATCCTGATCTCAGACAATATCTTCTAGATAGTGAGAAATCTGTTGAAACCTACAAGCCTTGGTAAGGGCATCCACTTGTTGGAAAAGTTCCTGAGTGCTTTGCAACACGTTCGGCTGCATATTAATTGCAGCAAGCTGTTCAACCGCTGCCTTCCAGGTGCCATATACACATCAGTGTATGACATAAATTAGACTGTTATCTGCCTGTGTTCAATTCTTCATAAGCTTATAAGAGGCTCAGTTGTAGGTTTAAGGGAGTTATGTTAGCCTCTAGAGCAGGCTAGCAGTACTGTGATATAATCAGCACAACTTACAGCGCTATAAATACAGTCGGTGTCTAAGCGAGCACATGAGCGTGCGCATAACTGAAGATGCTTTGTTGCTTCAAAGGCTGTTAAAAGCTGCAAACAAGATTCAGGTGGAGGGGTGGCACAACTGCAGCGGTTGGAAGCGTCCGATTACCGTGCACTGCAGCAAATAACCCGTAAACAGTACCTCGATATCTAGTTAATCGGACAAGAGAAATAATTCTCAGTTTCCAATGGCCGTATGTACCATGTGAGTAAAATTAATTTTTTATATAACGTACCTCACGGCTTGGCGGGACACTTTTGCCAAGCCCTCACCAAAACCACCACATTATGGCACAGAATGGCCCACATTAGGCCTATATTAAGCAATGCGACACGAGATATCATTCAGAGTCTACTTCTGCTACTTGCTTACACGTTCTGGCGTTATGCCCAGTCCTATTGCACCGTCTACACCGCCGTTGAGATGGTTCACCTACTTCAGCGCGCTTCTGCTTCTTTGCCTTCTTCCCATCACTACGCGCGCTAAAGTCCTGAAGAGTAGCTAAGCGCGCTCCATCTTCAACTATTAAGGTCCCTTCTGCCTGAACCCGCTTTCTTTTGTGCGATTTTCGTCGCGTGGCGGCCTCATTTGCTGCCTTAAGCTCAGCTATCTCCTTTTGCGCCAACACCAACTTATGCGCGATTATAGCTGCTTCTTTTGAGACCTTCTCAAAGGCCTCCACAATAGACGTTGGCGAGCTATTAGTATGCCTTTGAATCCTCTGCTTCACCAGCGTCAATTGCGACCCTAATTCTAGGGTATTGCTAGGGGTTTGCGACACCCAGGGCTGGTTGTTGACAGGTAGGGGTGATGGAGTGCGCAACTGGACATCAAGAGTGGATATAACCCGTTCTGGGTCAAAGGGGACCAATCCAGCGCCTCTAAACCCTCCTTGAACATTGCTGGAAGTAAATGAGGCGTTAAAGGCCCGCTTAAAACAAGATAGGAACTCTTGTTTAGTAATATGGTTGATCTGGCTGCGCATGAGCGATTCGACTTGGCGTCCGTAGGCCTGCTTCAAAGGGGCAAAACAGCCCACATCAAGAGGCTGTAAGAGGTGTGACGAGTGCGGAGGCATGCAAACAGTAACAATGTTGTTATCCTTACAATATTTTTGGAAATCCAGCGAGTTATGGCTCTCGTGGCCGTCAATAATAAGCAGCCGGTAGGCACCTACTACCTTCTTCTTTGTATGCTCATCAAAGTGCTTTAGCCACGCAAGACCAAGCTCATTAGTCGTCCAGCCGTTTTCAGAGACCTCAATAACCCAGTTCTGAGGTATATCGCCATCCTTGTACCAGCTTGAGAGGTGGTGGCGCGCCTTGAGGATGATGAAGGGCGGAATCGCCCACCCGGTCGCATTGATGCCCTGGATGACCGTTGCCCACTCTCTATTGCCAGGCTGGATATTCTTTGGCCGTCTGCGCCTCTCTGGTGCTGTAACAACTGCTCCAGGGGCAATCTGGCCCATCATGAACCCCGTCTCGTCAAAGTTGTACGTGTCGTCATCCTGGATACCATACTTGGCTTTCATGCTGGCTACTAGGTCAAACCAGGCTTGAATAACCTTAGGATCCTCGCAGAGAGCTCTTTTGTAGTCGTACTTGCGATTAAAACGCGTTTCAAGCTCAGGGCGGCGCTTAACAAACGTACTGGGCCAGTTTTGTCCAACCTGGTCCAGATTGCGCTCAGCGCGCAAGGAATTGGCCATATTAGCCACGTCTGTGAGCCTAGGGGGAAATCCACGCGTATCAAGCTCAAGTATATACTGGAAAATCACGTCCTCTTCAAACTTAGTAAGATTGATTGATTTAGGCCTGCGATCTACTTCTGAAGGTCGTCCTGCGCGTTGGTCGCTTAGTGTTGAACGAGCAATATTAAAGATAGCTGCAGCGCGTCGTAAAGAGAGATTCGCGTCTTGTTTGAGAGCCTGAAGAGCAAGCTGTATCTGACGTTCATCAGAAGGCTCTAAATGTTGTTGTTGTTGCGACATTAGGGTGAAGTAGTGGTTTTGGTGAGGGCTTGGCAAAAGTGTCCGGCCAAGCCGTGAGGTACGTTACCAGTCGTATTTTGTTGTTCTATATAGCTCAGATATAAGCCCTTACTCACCCAAAAAGCTGTGGCCCGCCCAATACGACGATCGCGACGGTTGACTAAAACGGGGCTGCCGTTCATCGTTGCCCTGGTTATAGCTTGAGTTTGGCTGCCCAATTTGCTGCTGGGGCAAGACGTAGGCAGGGTAGAGATGTTGCACAACTGGTGAGTAGTATTGGTAACTGAAATGGGCGCCCGGGGGCGCATTTGGAAGCCCTATCGCGAGGCTCGGCCCACTAAAACCATGCTCAATCGGAAGATTGGCAGGCGGCAGCGGCAGCTGGTAACTCGTTGGAGCTACATGAGGCTGCTGGGATAGCTGGTAAACAGGTATCCTAGCAGCAAGCTGGTGTTGTGGTTGAGGCCGGTGATCGTGACGATGGGCTGGAGGCTGGAGCTGAAGCTGCGGTGCCGGAACAACAAATGCCCGCTCGGTGGGAGGATTTTCGGGTCTCAGCCGAGCCGGGATAGAAGCTAGCGGCGTTGCTCTATTATTGCGATCCAGCCGCTCAAACAAGCTGGGATCGCGGCGCTGGCTGGAGCCTGCTTTATGAGATTTTCTCGCGCGTTTTTGCCACAAAATTGTTTTTGGTTCGAGGAGGGTACTAGAGACCACAATCTCTGGAGCTTGCGATCGGTCAACCGACCAATGGGGATCAAAATCAGATACCTGTAGCTGCTTGGAGTTGAGCTCAAGCTCAGCGAGGAGGTGCCAACAAGGCAGCCCAAGGGACTAGCTATACCGCTTACGACAGGAAGGGAGAATTGACTCAGTGGTGGAACGCAGTTTTTTCAGCTCTTCGTGAGCCTTGGTAAGCTCGACTGCTGTTTTGGCCAGCGCGTGCCTGGTGATCCGAAAATTGATGCCGCTGAAAATATAACCCATAGTATCGTGGCGGAGTTTATGGCTATTCTGGGCGCTGGCTACAGGGATAGCTTCGCTGTGGGCATTGTAAAATTGGTATAAGCGTCGAAAAAAAGTCAAAATATCTGCTCCTGAGCCCTTGACCCACTGCTTAATAACATAGTGAGCGCCCTCTGCTTTGCTGGTGACGGTGAGGCCAAAATGGGTAACATTATTAATATAGCAGCTCACCAGCTTATCCCGAAAATCATTCAGCCAGTAGCGCTCAAGGTACGAGGTTGCCACTATTGATTTTCGCCTGCAGGCCTCTATATTAGTGATATAATCGTCCTCTGTTGGTGGGTTGAAAAGCTTTAAATAGAGCCTAAAAAACTCTTTGGTAGCTGGCCGGTCAGCCCATTCTCTGCCTTGCCGCTCGCGGCCGAACTCATCAGAAAGCTTAAGCCGGAGATAGTTGAGGATATCCCTGTTGAGGTGCCAACGACAAAGGATGATTTGGGGGGTTGTTGAACACGGATTTGAGGGTATTAAGGAACGCCAGATCCCGATCGCTCCAAATCCTTCAACAGCAGTTCTGTGCGTGTCTCTAGCCCTAGTTCAGCTTGGTGGTACCTCAAGAATTGATTCTTGATATCTTGCCGCGTTATTCTGACCGATGGAAACTCTGCCCGCACCATTTGCAGCGCCTGGTTCGCTCCCCGCGATGTTGCCCATATCGCCTTCAGCCTCTCCTCTGGGATCATCACCCGGGTGGCCCGACGATACCGTGCTATCGCGTACTGATCCTCAACAGGAGGGTGATTATGGAGAAAACTTTTCCTCCCCTCGTACCATTTTTACCCTTCACTGACTGTTATCTACATCGCCGCTGTCTTCTGCCAGCAGCCAGAATACCATTTTGCAGTCAGTTTTTTTTGGCTAGTTGAGCCTGGCCGTGGCTTTTTTGGTTCGTTCTCATTCACTGTACGAGGCTTGCCTGCGCGGCTGCACACCATACTAAGCCGATAGCGTTTACCGCGGGGCCATTTTTTATTGCTGTACGCAACGCCGTGGGCTTAGGCCCATCAGTATCGTACTCCGACTCGATCGTATAGTAATTTGGCTGTGAGGCTGTCTTATCGATATGAGCAACGTCGCGGCTTATAGGTATCATATTAGGAAGCGAAATCAATCAATTTTTGGCTATATTTTGACGTTCTGTGCGCGTTGTGAGATGTTGGTTAAGGGGCTTACTAGCTAGCTCACCAGCCAGCTGAACTATAACACCAGCTTTCTATACCGGATCCGCAATATCCAACCATTAGTAAGCTACGAAACAAGAGCCTAGACATTTGATTACAGTGCTAACTCTATATAGTTTAATGGCGCGCCACTGATGCAAACTCCTGTCTCATGGGGGTGACAGATAACTGTTATGAGGGGTGCCCAATAACCTTTGCCAGGCCCACGTGATGTAGCTTGGCACTGCCTCATAGACAAAACATAACTACTTCGTACTTACTCTACCTACATCCACTCCCCTTTTTGACGTCTTGCGAGAGGCTTCGATAAAGAAAAAATTTTAGACAAGTAATATCTACGTTTAACTTCGCGAAGAAATTTAATTATCCAAGACCGCGGGTGTGGAGTTCATTTCTCGCAAGCCTTTATATAGAGATACATGCTGGCAAAGTCATTAAGAGATGTTGGCTCTACTGGAAAGAGTACTTGTGTATGCATCACATCGTATGACAAACAGCTCGTTGATAGTGGTCACCTGCCTTGTCACGCTATACACTTACAATTTGCCACACAGACCCAGGTACTATCTGAACAATCACTCTTCACTCTTATATACGATTGCGAAATACTAACTCTACGCCTACACTCTTATGTACCTAGCACTGTGCACGAAAAGATTTTTCAATAACGTATGTGGCAAGCGAGCGGCGCACCCCAACAACTTTGCGCACCTTTCTTGCTACACAACTTTACAACGCAATAGTATAATAAATAAATATCTGTAAGCTAGATCAACTAGTACCTAAAGTATCTTTCTTACAGGTGCATGAATTATGGCCAGTCTCTTTACACCTACTGCAGCGCGTAAGAGCCCGGCGGCTGACATCTGATCGCTCTCCTCCTTGACGCTCCTCACTAGCAATATGCTCATCAGCCTCGCGTTGAGCGATTATATCCTCGCCAGCTCCCTTCATAAGGACTCTAAAATTCTATATCCGCTACCTATTACGCTACCTATGCTTTATGGCTGCCTTATTAGCCTTCTTAAGGCTAGCAGTCCCATCGGGCATTAGCTCAGCCGAAAGCATCATTATCTTTGCTCCCTTCTTAAGATGACCGATCGCCGCAATAATCGGAGCTGGCGATGAGCTTTTATGACGTCGTACGCGGTTACTTATTAGCGTTGATCGAGCTCCAAGCTCGCGTATATTACTTAGCGTACAGGCTTGCCAGAGAGCTTCCGTCGGCGTAGTTGGCGTACGTAGCTTTATATTAAGCTTTAATAGAACAATATATGGCTGGAGAGGAACAAGGCCTGCGCCTCGGAAAGCTGAACAGATATTAATTGACGTGAAGGATCGATTGAACGCTGCCTTGAACGCTAGCAGAAACTCGAGCTTGGTGATGTGGTTGATATGGTGGCGGATTAGGCTCTCCACCTCACGGCTGTACGCGCGATTTAGTGGCGAGAAGCAGCCAACATTAAGAGGCTGGAGTAGGTGAGACGGGTGAGGCGACATAAAGAGCGTGTAGATATTGTTCTCTTTGCAGAACTCTTGGAACTTAAGAGATTGGTGGCTCTCATAACCGTCAAGGATAAGCAGGCGACGTGTACCAACAACGCGAGTCTTCGTATGAGCGTCGAAGTGCTTTAGCCATACAACGCCCAGCTCATTGTTCATCCAGCCATTGTCACTAACTGCGATCGCCCAGTCGCGCGGGATATCGACTTCCTCGTACCAGGCAGATAGATGATGCTGGCCGGCAAAGACAAGAAACGGTGGGACTGCCCAGCCAGCTGCGTTAATTGTAGCAGTCAATGTCACCCACTCATGACAACCTGGCTGGACAGCTTTTGGCCGGCCTCTTCTCTCTGATACTGTGATGCCAAGCTGAATTGTGATCTTGCCCATTGAAAAGCCAGCTTCGTCGAAGTTGTAGACGTCCTCGTCACAAATACCGTACTTCGCCTTCTATAAGCTCAAACCAGTCTTTAGTTAAGACCGGATGTTCACACAAAGCTCTCTGCCTATCATAAGCTCGATTAAAACGAGTGGTAAGAGAGTCTGTACGCCTAATGAAGTTGGCTAGCCACTTCTGTCCAACCTGTTCATTGCCGCGCGTAGCTAGCAGCTTATTAGCCATATCACGCACAGCAGCATACGTAGGCGCAATCCACATAGATCAAGATCAAGTATATACCTGGCTATCAACTCCTCTTCTAGGTTAGTGAGATTCTTTGAGCTGGGCTGGCAATCACGTCGGGCAGGCTTGCCAGCGCGTCGGCGACGGAGCGTTATCTCGACTACATTATAGACTGCAGCGGCACGGCGATTTCCTTGAATATGTTTATTTTTAAGAGATAAGATAGCAAGCTGAACATCTGCTTCGTTTGAGGTCATTTAAGTATACTAGTGTTGTGTTGAAACAAGGTCCCTTTCATAGTATGACTACTATAGGTAACTAAGTAGAAGTGGCAAGGTGGGTGGTTCTAACGTCTACTGTTCAGCATATCCACTGTTACACTCTGTCTACTATCCGTACGCGACAGCATGTATTGTGTGCACACGCGCAGCACTAGCCACCGCGTGGCACCATTCTCTCGCCCAGACTCTGACACTTTCTTCTACCAACCTGGACTGGACTTGCATATTCTCAATATGTTGAGTAATTGTTTAGTTCGAATAGGTGCGCAAGTTTTAATGGGGTGCGCTGCTCGCTTGCAATATACGTTACTGCTAGTATACTCTCTAACTTTTCTTTAAGCTTTTACTGGCTCTACATAGCCTACAAAGGGGGGTAAAGATGTCGTTTTCCGTCCCTGTAGCACTGCTGAGCTAGGTTTGGGATATTGATAAAATCACGTGAGCCCTCTCGAACTATGAGACTTAGCCCACACCCGTGGCATACTCAATCATCCTGAGCATACTTGTGGGTGATGGCACGAATCCTTGAACCAAAGTAGTACACAGGAATGCCCAGACCCATCGAGGCTGCTACGATACCTGCGCAGATATTAAATGCACCTTCATACCCGGCCTTCTCCACAAAGCTGACTGTGCCGAATGAGATTCCGAAGCCGATGAAACCTCTCAGAGAGCAGATGAGAACAAGGGCAGCATCAATGCGCTGAGGATAAGCATCCATGCAGTAGACGAAACTGGATACGACGACACCAACGAAGCCAAAGTACTCGAAGTTGAGCGTAACAGCGATACCTGCCCAGCTCCAATCCGTAGGGTTCTGTGCAGTCATTCCGAAAATGATTGTCGATATGAGTGTGGATACTAGTGGAATGATGACAGCAATGTACCGATACTCGGGTTGACTGACGCCATTATGTCTTTTGCTCATAATTTTGACTACCAAGTCGCTCAAGTATCCACAGAAGAAAGGAACCGCGACTGCGGTAGCGACTTGTCCAGCGAATACGTAGCCAAGCATAGCAAAGTTCCAGAGATATGGGGGATGTACCAGGATACCGGCAAAGAGTGCTGACATAAGCACATAGATGCCGAGAGTCACAGAGTTGATCAAGGACAGCCAAAGAATGTTGGGAAACCAGATGAGCTGGATCATCTGCTTCCAGCAGGTGATTGCTTCCGACCAGCGTGCATGGCCTTTCCAGGGTAGCATGTCTCGAATAAAGCTACGCGGAGCGTAGTTAGCGGTATCAAGTTCACGTTTTGTATTTGTCGTTACCGGAACCAGCATTCCGTCCTCGTCGATACCTTGTCCAGCTGTGCAATATTAGTATCTAAGCTAAAACAGATAATCTGGTCATGGCTCACTCAGTGCTTCTAGCGTGCGCTCGTACTTTGTTTCGGTCACAAAGATGATACTGAGAACAGAAATAGCTCCACTCAGGCAACCAAAGACGCCATACCACCACCTCCAGCCAAGATCATTTGCGAGGTACGAGCTTGAGACAATAAGCGCTGCCGTACCAAGTGTCTGGAGTGCGCAGAACCAAGCAATCACGTTTCCTCTCTCGTGCAAGTAGAAAATCTCTTGCACAATGATAGGACAGAGGGCTTCGGCTTGGCCTGCAGCGATGGACGTGATATCTCTCCCGGCGATATGCGAGGCCAAGCTGCCACTGCGTGCGCACCAAAGGCAGCCGAAAGACAAGACGATTGTCGACATGAGGTACACTGGCCTTCGCCCGACAGCATGGGCAACAGGGATCGCGATCAGGTTTCCAACACCCATGAAGAATGCTGGCCAAGTCGCGAGGTCGCTTGTTTTTGGATCTCCGTTATACGACGCTTTTACTATGGGCAGAATGGCACTGATTCCGCTTGCCATGAGGTTGGCGGACGCTGCGAAGAGGCCAACTATGACAAGGATGAGATACTTTTGCCATGTTGGAAGGTTTAGAGGATCTAGTATTGGTCAGTCTGGCTTCGCCACTGAATATCTACCTGGCTGTGGCTCACCATTGGGATCTCTGGTCGGGGTCGGGATGAGAACAATGCCGTCGTCATCGAAGAGTCTGATAGTACCCACGACGGGTTTTGCAGCTTTTTTGTGCGCGTCAAGAATTTCAATGTGAGCGCTGGTCTCGGACTTGGGGTCGTTAGCAGCCATGATGAGAGGGCTTTGATGAGAGTCAACTACATGGCATCGTCCACAATTTATAGTGCCCAACTGCCGAGGCTGGACATAGCTGGCGTGGCCAGGGCGTTTTGGGGATGAGACAGATAGAAGACTGCTCTTTGACATCTCTCCCGAGCTGGGCCGCCCAGCCCAACAAGTATGCGTGCGGATTGTAGAGGGCGCGGGATAAAGTGTGGGGAATGAGGGATGGGTGGGTCTAGGCAGGGGGGTCGTTTCGCGGGGAAGGGAAGCCCGAGCGGTACGTTAGTAGTAGTAGGAGCCAACCTCAGCCTCAGTCATGCTCATCTCGTCAGCAAATCACCGTCATCATCAGTGTCATCATCATCGTTTCAGTCAAGATCATCATAATCATAGTCAACAGCAGCAACACCAACAATAACATCCACGGTCCAATGAGTGAGCCCGCCATCAAAAATTCGCAGCGGGTGTCACGATCGTGCATCGAGTGCGGGCGCCGCAAAATCAAATGCGACAAGAAGAGTCCCTGCCAGCCATGCATCCGCAGGAATGCTGCCCATGAATGCAAGCGGCCGATTGCCCGAGTTAGGGGCCAGTTGACTGTCTACACGGCCGAAGACGCTGGCAGCCCAGCAGACATTCAACTGCAAGACTTGCTCCGTGAACGCAATGCCCTTCAGGCGCAAATTGCCGAGCTCGAGACGGCCCTTGCTCTATCCAAGCCCTGTGGCCACAGCCGCACCAGTGAATCTACAGATTACACACAGCCCGCAGCAACACTCGAGGACCTAGTCCCCGCCTTCGAGCAGTTCGATCTCGGCATCAAGGTCGGTGCAGCCGCCCGAACCGGGGCCGAGAAGGCAATCCTAAATGGTCTCTACGAGCCCGTAGCTGATCCACTATTTCTGCTTCTTCCGAGTCGGGATGCTAGCCTTGGCATTGTCACTTTTTCCCTGCAAACACTTGGCTGGATACACTGCGCCGTCAACGCCAACGACTTCCTGGCCGAGCATCACGACTTTTGGAAGAATGTAGAACTCGGTACCGGCATCAAGCCCGAACAAAGGCTATGGGTCGCTCTTTATCTTGCTGTCCTGGCTGTCGGTATCCTCTATTCCGACCCAGAAGATGTACCAAGTGCAACCCACCTGCCCCAGCTCGGCATGCCTCATGCTGATCCTATTTCCGTTGCTGTCGATACTTCTCATCTCTGGTATGAGGCTGCACTGAAAGAACTACAAAGACACGGCTTCAGCGGTACTCCGTCACTTTGCACTGTACAAGCCATTGTAGTATTAAGCCTATGTCACTCCAACTTTGGCGAGCACCAAAGGGAATGGCTCATTTCTAGCTTTGCAACAAGCATGGCAAGGCTTCTCGACATGCACAAGCTTGGCAATGAAGCAAACTACTCAAAGGACATTTGTCGAAGGCCAGAATGGTCTTCACCTGTGCAGCGCGAATTGGGTCGTCGTTTGTGGTGGACCTGTGTCATTCGGGACTGGTAAGTGCTACATTACTGTGAAATACATATTACCAAGTACCGTGTCACTAATAAACACTGCAAAGGCTTGGGAGCTGGGTTCGACCGCCATCCATATCACCCGCCAGCTTTTGCTGCCAGGCTTCTACTGCAAGCAACCATGGAGAATACTTCATGCCTAGCTTCTACACGATTGGTAGCCCTGGCTCTTCTGAATCTACCAATTTAGAGCCTCCTTCTCCTGCACATTATCACGCAATCTTGTGCCGTCTTTCCTACATAGTATACATTTACATCAAAGCAAATACTCACCAGACTCACTTGAAGTTTGTAAAGGCTATCGAGGAGATCACTGCTGTCCGGCGAGATCTACCCCTCCATCTATCAACAGGTTTCCCTGCCAACGAAGATGATATAATATGGGAATCTGAGTATCCTTGGATTTCATTCCAGCGATACCTAATTGTTTACGTTCTCAACTTCCTCCTGTTGTCCATCGCCCGTGTACTCAACCCACAAGAATCCAGCGATGACAGTACGAATTACAGGCAAATTGCCCTTGAATCGGCCAACCGCATCTTGGATCACTATGCGAAGCCGGTCCCAAGAGTATACAGGCTAGTGTGGACCGTATCAGCAGCAACGGTCGCCGCCGCTGTCTACATATCGCTAGATATGCTTGCCAACTCTCACGATTATCGTGGTGATTCCCGAAACCACATCATCGGTCTATTGAGACAGGCTTCTGTCGAGTTGAAGAAGCACGCAGCTGTCGCCGTCCACGCCGCCAAAGGTTCCGCCATGCTCGAAGGTCTTTTGCCTCTACTGGAGCAGCATGATTTTGATCGTCCTCGTACTTCGTATTCTATGCAAGACCTGCTGCAGCAGCTTGCAGTAGCAGACCTAGGCGTACCATCCAACCCACCGATCAACTCGGGTCCTGTAATCGATGGCTTGCCTCACGTTAGCAACGGGGACACCATGGGTATCTTTGATGGAACTGGAAACAAAATCGATGGAACTTATGCAATCACAGAATGGGAGCATGTATTTTCACAGTTATAGCGTTTTATACAAGATTTCGCTGCTGTACTACAGAAACCAAAACGCCACCGCTAGTACGCTCTCAGTACGGCTTAACTCCCGCCAATTTCAGTAGTTTGTCCGTCAACTCAGGCTTCTCCAGAGGCTCAGTTCTCTCCCAAGGATCGATCTTACCATCCACCATGGCTTTGCCTTGCGAATGGATGTTGATGTGCGGCCAATGTGTTGTTGCTTCCCATTTCTCAAATATCACTTTCTTCTTCTCCAAATCCTCCTTGGATGCCATGGCCACTGGTGTGTAACAGGCGTATATGATTGTTCGGATATTGTCCGTTTCAGGGTACACGGCGTAATGCATCTGCCGCGAATCCCAAAGAATCAAGTCACCAGGTTCAGCGCATACCTTGACTAATTTGCAGCCGTGCCCCTCATACCACTTCATATCGGAGTCCCGGAAGGGATAGAAATCGTAATGAAGGGCTGCCAATGGGCCTTTGGTTCGGTCCGGCGGGTGCTGTTTGAAGAACTTGTCGAAGAGCTTAGTACTGCCTTCCATGACTACCAGGCCTCCGTCTTTAGGTCCAGCCTCAGACACTAGGAGTTATTGTTAGTGAGTTGTGGTGTTATCTGAAAAAAATGATAACTTACGATTGATGATGCCTTGCACACAGGACAAGCCCTGTCGCTCAGGCGCCTGATCGACGTGAGGCCATGGCTTGGAGCCACCCATCTTTGAGGCGTTTGGCAGTGTGAGATTGATGGTGTCATAAGATACAATGAGCTCATTTGTGTTCCAGAGTTTCTCAAAAGCAGCCAGAACGCCAGGTTCCCTACGGCGTACAATATCAGCAGCTATCGCTTACTTGTATATTTCGAACGAATATGTCGGACTTACTGCCTAGCCTCCCAGACATATTTCTCGTGTGCAGCACAGTAGTTGAGGTACATGCCGTTCTTGAAGCTTTGGGGCAAGTTTTCCTTCGTCCATGTCTCTGGGTTGTTGACATCGAAGTCGTTGGGGAATGTGCCAAGCCAGTCGATCATTTTGTTGCGGTACTTCAATGCTCGCTCCTTGGGAACTACGCCCTTGAGTACTACGTAGCCCTTCTCGTAGAACTCATCTCTCCAGTCGCCATATGGCTGCTGGACGCTTTCTTCGTCGTTCAGGTATGGAGCCATGATTCCGGAATGAAATTAGGAATGCAGCGTTCTCTGGAAGGAATTTGATATTCAAAGTGCTTCTACGCACACAACACTGCGCATACATATACAGTTCTATGGCTTCAGCAAATTACATGTCCAGGCGCGTTCCCGCCCGTTCACGGCCGCTCCAGAGAGGGGGCCTATAAGCCCCAGTGTCAAGAAAGTGGGACGCTTGAGCCATCTCGGTCGAGTACGGGCGGGTATTGTATGTGAGTGGGACCCGCGCCCCTGCTTCTCCAGCATCTCTCCAGCACCTCCACATACCGAGACAAGCTGAATTTACAATTTGGACAATACATACCTCGGCCAAAGCTTTCGGTAAAATCATTACGGCCGAGTACGACCAGGAGAACAAAGGAACAGACTCGCGAACAGATATGTGTCTTGTCAAAACTGCATCACTTCCCCGTTCTGGTGTGCTTGCATATCAGGCGGATATCAACTTTCTCCAGAACCAGTCGTACCTCTCGCTTTCCAAGTCGCCAACCTCGCTGTCAAGCCACCCAAAGTAGGCGAGAATGATACCAAGGCTTCAACCCACGCACAGAAACCCTTTGAAAGGCTTACCAGAGTCGCGAAGGCACTCGCGCACTCTAAGAAGATATGATTGTAGAGCATGCTGTAGTCGTCAAAGTGAGAGATGGATGCACACTGTACTGAAACATCTACTGGCCTTGCAGTAGCGACGGGGACGATGCTATCAAGGTACCCGCGATCGTAGCTCGGAACCCTTTTGGCAAAAAGCACACCCGGATTGATATGATGTCGAGGTTACTCAGCAAACCAACATGAAATTTGATTCATGACTGACAGCTTATAATTCAAATGCCAGGGGATTGGCCCAGGCTGCCTTGTTCGAGGTCTTTGGGATGGCCACGGCTACGCCAAGAGTCCTATCAATAGACAAACAATTGCGCACGGACGAAAAGCGCCATCTTTACACGCGTTTTGCATATGCTACAGAGGCTCAATTTAGAAAATAAGAGCTGAAGGAGGTAGAGACTAGTTTTACGAGTCATTCCATGTAGGTTTTAGAGTGTGCAGGTCTATAAGAGCCAAGATCGATTTTGTCAGTTAGTAATAGGTTGATAGGTTGATTGATGAAGTTGCGGTGTTCCCGAAGGTTGTCTCAGTGGGCTTGAACGCTTTGAAGGACCTGATCCTGCGGAATACTGTTCTTGGGGGTTCTCAGTCGTCAATGTCGATGTGTGGGGTGTGGGTGACTCTGAGGGAGATATTATTATTATGAGAATACAAGAGGGCGAGGATGGCCGCAATGTGATCGAATGGTAGTGCTCGCCATTCGCAAGACAAGAATAGGGTGTAATGGCTTAATCGGACCTGCTAGCAACTCACATTTCGGCATCATGTAGTGGTTTATCGCTGCGACTCAACCACCATTTGTGAAAGTCATTGCGCCATGGGAAGCTTATGGCAATCTGTACCGAGAATAATTTGTACACGGTGGTGCATGGGGTAATGGACTATTCGATTTTATCACTGAGTACGTCATTCGCGGGAAGAACAGGCTGGAAGATTCCAAGAAGATGTATCGACGCTACTCTACAATATACCTGTACTGGGAAGACAAACGGTAGGATTATTCTCACAGTTTTTCGTTGGATTCCGGCCAACATCCGCCGCCTAGTGTGGAGGTTTGCAAGATCCAAGATCGACGCTGCGAAATCGATACATCCACAGTACCCCTTTCGCACGCACGGCGAGGTGCAAAGACACATCCAGGCGAGATTATCAAGCTGGAGATTGGGCTGTGGGCTATGGGCATAGACTCGGAGGCAGGTGAGAGTATGAGTGTGCAGGTTAGTGGGGAGTATTCTTTGGTGTATGAGTTTGTGCTGAGGAAAAAGGGGACGCATCATGTGCATATGGGTGGGCAGTATGCCAGTCATGTTGTTCTGCCTTTTGTGTAAGATGATGGTGTGCTTTGGGAAAACTTCAGTATCAAACAGCATCAAGTTGCATCATGTATCATTTTCTGTGCTCACTATTTACTCTCACACCCATTGATGTGTGGCAATATCTCATGTGAAGGCTCTGCGAAGTGAAGCTGCTATTTTGAGACTTGTCACTTCCCTGTGGCATGGTCATCGTGCTTGCCCGCAACTTCGACGGATCAGTCTTGGGAGTAAACAAACACTCCTCTTACCGTGTGAAACCTGCATCCCATCTCCCATCCACTAGAAACCTTTTCCCATGCACATATACACAAACAACACAACATACAAAATGCCGTGCAGCGTCCATGAGAGTGCAACATACCTGGAAGACGTGAAGCTAATCAAGCGTGAAGAAGGCGAGATTGGTCGCTCCTCGCCTTCAGTACTCATTAATGATTTTGACCATATGAGTGTCGCCCTAGGCAATAGTGCGCTGCACAGTAGGCACCTCTTTCCTGTCGACAGAACCACCACTGACAGTTCCCAGATCAACTTCAACTTGCTTCTTACGAGTACGAAACGCTTAAGCAGCGCTATCGAAAGTTTGCAACAAGACATGAGGAGCTGAGCAAGCTTTGCTCGGCATACAGAAATATCATCTGCGGCTTCTCAACTCGCGAAGAGCAGGCAGCTAGCGTTTAGCAGCTACGTACTGAAGCTGGCCGCGAGAGCATGTGCGCCAAAGCCCTCGAAGCCGACGTGCTTAAGCCAATCATCCGAGAAGCTGGAGGGCTGCAAGCGCTCGTCTCGCAAATCAAGTCTGTGCGGTCACTGATCGAGAGGGTTGGTAGTCCTCTGGAGCTCGAAGAGCTGGTCTCAGATGTGAACTTATTCCGCATTGGTTTAGATGAGGTTGGAGGCCTCCATGGTCTATACAGCCTCATCGCCGAGGTTAAGGATTTACGGGAGCAGCAGCTTGCGTTTCGAGAGACGAAAGCCAGGATCGATAGACCCAATGGATTTGCTGCAAAGGCGGCAAAGTATGACAGTCTTGTGCAGGCTTTCAGTGCTGTCCAAGCTATAGAGGAGCACACCGCTCCAGCTGAAACCGCAACGATTAACCCTGCACGAACGAATCTCATTGCTTCTGTACCACTTGAGATGCACCCATATCGTGATATGTATGAAGCTCCTCGGGTTGAGAAGCCACGTAACAAAACCGGTTCAAACAACATCCCCTTGGGACCTGCACGCGTACACGGATGAACAGCCAGCCAGATTGATGAACAACCATCACTAAAGCGAGAACCGCTAGAATACATGGAGGAAATTATCAACAAGCGCCCTCAAGTCGAACTTAAACGTTTTTCAACTCAGATACAAAGGTCCATGCCATTGTTTCATATGCAAAAGTCGTCATATGATCGTCACAAGTAGCCACCCGAAAATGAAGTATCACGATCTCAATCAAAACCGATAGTGAAATTAGCAGACTTCTGCGGTACTGGTGCAACATTCCCGTGCAAACAATCGACAGTCTAGCATTTTGCCCCTCTTAGCTGTCGCTACTGAGCGTGTTTCTCTACTCAAATCTATGATGATTGGTTGATACCCGATTGCCCTTTGGACAGGTGCTGCTGATCCTTATGCTCCAGAATAGCCTGGACAGATGAAAAAGAGCAGTAATATTCCTGGGGAGCTGGGCAAGTTTCTGGCTAGTGCGCTTTCTAAGTACATTACCGATGCGGTCGTTTAGCTCTTTGACACGATGCTGCCGAGCAGGTACACATGTATACTCCGATACATTCTGGATGGTCATAGGCCTTCAGGCCAACCGCAGGCGCGCAGGGCTTGTCTGTTTTGCTCATCAACATGGGTTAGGCATCGCCGTCCATGCGCCTTGCTCGTCGAGGTCGATGGTGCTCGCACCGTGTTGTTCATGCCACTTCCTGGCAGACCTGATGATATCACACACTGGACTGAGAAGAAATATTGGGTTGTGGGCACTGAGTAGGCAGTGGATTTGGTTCAGGGTGATCGGTATGGCATGGCATGAGATATATGGTACAGCCTATTAGCAAGTCAGAGACCATGGATACATCGTCGCAAAGGCTGTTACCTACCTGATAAGCAATTGAGTTTATGAGTATAACTCGGCATCATCTGGTCTTCTCATTCCATGCATCTCACCGTGCTCAGGGTGCTGTGGTCTTTTCAAGGCTGTGCCTTCCTTCAAGTAGAGGATTAATCTAAATGCTGCATTGCCATTCAGATAGTACCGATGTAGCCGTTTGCTTCTTATAAAGCCCAGCCTTTCATACAACTTCAGACTTGCAGTGTTTGATACTTCTGTCTCCAAGACTATCTCATCGGCGTCGCGTGCAGTCATGGCGTCGACGGCCAACCGGACAAGCTTGGTAGCTATGCCTCGGCCTCGGTATTCCTCCTTCGTTGCGAGCATTGCGACATAACCCCGGTATGTCCCTGAGCGGTGCGGTTCGAGCTTGCATGTGATTACGCCAATTAGGGTGTTGGTGGGGGAAAGCGCCTATCAAGAAAGTTGTTAGCGAAAGTTATGGAAGCAACAAACTAAAAGGTCTAGATTTAAAAGAATTTTCATACCATATAGCAAAGATCACCCCATTGGTACAGGAAATAGCGGTATACATAGATACTGTACGGCTCAGAGAGATCCCTTGAGATTAGTTGGCGGATCGCGGGGAGATATTGCTCTTCCTTGGAAGGCTCGTATTGTATATACTGGAGATCCGAATCCGTTAGATCCTTTAAATCGCCAGTCTTTGGCGCATCAACCGCAGACAGGGTGTTGTCATTTTCGGCCATTTCGCGCGTGGAAGTCAGTGTTAAAGCCGGCGGCAAGTGAAGGTAGTTGGATAAGGTTGCGGAGAGACCCCCGGCTTGGCAAACGGGCGCAACGTGCTTTCTAAGACCCTTGTGTCGATCGTACCGTCACATGCCGGAGGATTCGGACATTTGCGAACGGAGCAAAATAGATCCTCATGCAGGAGAAACTCTGCTGGTTTCTTCTCACCAACCATTCACCTTGGATACTCCTTACTATTATCTGCAGATGTCTTTTCTAAGACGTCGCTTTGGCGGCGGCGGCGGCAACAGCGGCGAAGGAGAGGACTCGACGCCTGAGTTCTCTCGCGAACCCTCACCAGGAGCAGATGGTAAACGGCCAGCGAATCTGCGGGTGATCACTGCGGAACAACTGGCGACTTTGAAACAGAAGGGAAAGCACAAAAAGAGGAACAATGTTTGGGTTTTTGTTCTTGGTGGCCTATTCGGACTGTTGGCCGCGGGGTTTTTTGCGAGCAATAATGACATAATTGACTTGACGAGTCTGGGAGAAGTGAACTTGGAGAGCATCTTAGAGGCACTACCAGAGAACTTTGTGAAGAGTGCGCAACAGCTCCAGGTATGCGCACTCTTTCTGTGTATAGAGGAGGTCTCGAGGACAGTAGAGAGGGATGGAGGCTGACTTTCACCCCTCCACTAGAAAACCGAACGAGACGCCGTAAACTACGATTCCTTTGCCGTCGGGCTACACGCGAAGAAGCAGGGCATAAAGGCCAAACACCCTGTTATCATGATCCCCGGTGTCATCTCCACGGGGCTGGAATCCTGGGGCACAGAGGAAAGTTCAAGGCAGTACTTTCGCAAGAGACTGTGGGGTTCGTGGACAATGATGCGCGCATTAGTTATGGACAAGGCTCAATGGAAGCGCCACATTATGCTCGATAAAGAGACTGGGCTTGATCCACCAGGCGTCAAACTGCGCGCGGCACAAGGGTTCGACGCAGCAGACTTCTTCATAACAGGATACTGGATATGGAACAAGATTCTCGAGAACCTCGCTACGGTCGGATACGATCCCGGAAACGCTTTCACAGCAGCCTACGACTGGCGCATGTCATATATGAACTACGAAATCCGTGACCAGTACTTTACCCGTCTCAAGTCGCACATCGAAGTCGGCGTCCGCGTCTCGAACCAAAAAGTCGTTCTCCTCTCGCACTCCATGGGCTCCCAAGTCCTGTACTACTTCCTCCACTGGGTCGAAGCAGAGGGCTATGGCAACGGCGGCCCAGACTGGGTAGACAAGCACATCGACTCGTGGATCAACATCTCGGGCTGCATGCTCGGCGCCCTCAAAGACGTCCCTGCCGTGCTCTCGGGCGAAATGAAAGACACCGCCCAACTCAACGCCTTTGCCGTCTACGGCCTCGACCGCTTCCTCTCGCGCTACGAACGCGCCGAGCTCTTCCGCGCCATGCCTGGCCTCTCCGCCATGCTTCCCCTTGGTGGCAACGCCGTTTGGGGGGATGAATCTGGGGCCCCGGACGACTTACCCGGCCAAAACGAAACCCACGGCCGCTTCCTCCGCTTCCGCAACTCCAACTCCACCCTTACAAAGAAAAACATCACCGTCGACGAGACCTTGCCGTTCCTCTTCCGCAACACAGAACCCTGGTTCAAGAAAATGGTGCTATCCTCGTATTCCCACGGCGTGGCGCATACAACCAAACAAGTAGAAGATAACCAGCTTCTCCCCGCAAAATGGATCAACCCGCTCGAAACGCGGCTCCCGCTCGCTCCGAACTTGAAAATCTACTGCTTCTATGGTATAGGCAAGGAGACGGAGCGTGCATATTACTATCGCAGCGATGACGATCCCGTTAGCGAACTCAATGTTACGCTCGATACGATGTATACGCAGGGAAATGTCGATCATGGGGTTGTGATGGGCGAGGGCGATGGCACAGTGAATTTGCTGAGTAGCGGGTATATGTGTGCCAAGGGATGGAAGATCAAAAGGTATAATCCGGCAGGGGTCAAAGTGACGACGTTTGAGATGAGGCATGAGCCTGATCGATTTAGTCCGAGGGGTGGGCCGAATACTGGTATGTTTTCTCTCGTTTCTCTTTCGATTGAAGTTTTGCTGACGACGGGCAAACTAGCGGATCACGTCGATATCCTAGGTCGCATGTCGTTGAACGATTTGATTCTGCAGGTTGCGGGTGGACGAGGTGAATTGATTGAGGAGACGATTCATTCCAATATCCGCGAATATGCGGAAAAGGTCAAGATTTACGAGGAAGAAGAGTGAGGGGTTTCAGTGCATGAAGCTGGGTTTTGCTTAGCAGTGTGGAGGAAAGATGGAAACGTTTGTACGTTATGGTGTATCTGGGAATAGGGGATAGAGCTGGATGGGTGGCTGACTTAAGTGACTTGAGAGCATGATACCATAGACCAATAAATTGCGTTTTTTTCCTTTGCATTATCTTTTTTATATGTCTCCCCATCATTATGGGTCTATCATCTTACTCCTTCTCCTCTAGACTCAGACCCTCAATAGCCTTCCCACCACCCTCGGTCCCCACATCTACAGTCGCTTTGTCCTCACCCTCAACATGTCCATCTGGCTTGGCCTCGACATTTCTCTTTGGGTGAAAGGTACCCTTGTTCTTGACTTTCTTCTCCTTCTTGACGACAGGCGGCGGCGGGTAAGCCTTTTGCTCAATCTCTTTCCACTCAGGGTTGGCCTGGAACTCCTTTTGTACAGGCTCAAGCAGGGTAATGAGGGCTTCTGTGACGGCAGGCTTGAGGTCCTGGGGAGTGAGGATGTCGTTTCTGTAGTCCTCTTGCATCTTCGTAATGTCATTGTAGACGAGGGGTTCGCCCTCGCGACGCTTGACGACAAACTTGGGTTCACCGTGGATGAGATGGCCGGCGGGGAGGAGAACGTATTCGACGAAGCTGAGGACGCCGTTTTCTTCGACCACCTTTGGAGCCGCATGCGCTTTCTTAAGCTTACGCTTAACTACATCCGCATCATCGAGAACATCAATCTTGGAATCTGGGTCAGAGGCGCTCATTTTCCCACCTTGTAGACCGGGAACCATAGGGTTCATTAAGTGGGCGCGCTCCTTGTAGCCAATCTTGGGCAGCACATCCTTTGCGAGTGCAAAGATCTTACGTTGGTCTACACCGCCAAACTGAACGTCTACATCGAGGTACTCCTCGTCGAGAGCTTGCATAAGAGGGTAGAGAAGTCCACTGAGTGGCGCGTTCTCCGTCTGTTTGACGACTTCGGCACCGGCCTTCTTCGCAGTAGCTTCGCTCGTTATACTCGTCAATCTTAGAAGATCCATTGCGTAGTCCGCATTCAATTCGTAGCTTGAACCCAGCACAAACTCTAGTTTTTCGATTGGTACTTTGACCGCCTTGAGAAGCGCGGTGATGGTGAAGCGGTAGTATTGCGCGCGGAACTTGACGAGCTCAATAGGCGCTTTCAGGTTGTCGAGGAAACCGTGGATGTCAGCAAGGAGAATCTTGACATGACAGCCTGCTGCGAGGAATTGTGCAAGTTTGAGGATAGGCACAAACTACATGGAGCTTGTTAGTATCGCACGCGACTCAATTCCAATTACATAAGACGCACGTATCCGCAATGGGGTCGTCCTGTTGTCGCAGTACCCCAGTAGACCTTCAGGTGGCCCTGCTTTTTCAACGCCTCGTCCATAATCTCCGGGTTCAGCACTTCAGCCAAGTTGACTTTGATGAGCGCCATCTTTTCTTCAGCCGACAAGTTTGCGCCGGGGCCATCGTACGCGGCATCTCGGGCCTTTCGTAACCTTTCCTTTGCATCTTTGAGCTGTGATTGCGCCTCTTCAATTCGCTTTTCGATTGCAGTAATCTCATCGAGGATGGCGGCGGGGTCGGCCATTGTGTCGGCTATGGCGGGGTATAAAGAAGGGCGATTGGTGTGTTTTATAAAATTGAACAAAAGGAAAAGATGAAGAATTCAGATACAAGAAAGTCAAGATAGCCAGAACACCAATTTATGGTCGTTCGAGCTCAGCTGGGGCGGATGTGGTGACTGCAAGCCTGAAGCGTGAGCTGAATGAGTCGTGGTGGGGCTGCAGGCCAGTCACCGAAATAACATTTTCAGGGTCCAGTGCTGGCTGTGCCACACTCAATGTGGCTGGCTGTGTCGACGACTCGGTAGGGCTAGCTTTTCTGCCGCGATCTTAGGCGCACCATAGATCCATACACAGAAATATGAAAATAAGTTATTCAGAGAGACGACTAAGAATGCAGGCCTCAGGCTTGGCTCTTCCAATGTCACTACTACTGAGCTTGTAGTGTCGCAGGGATATCAAACTAATTCAGTCAATGAGTCATCTTCCATCAAAAGTTCGCAGAAAAATGTGCTTTCCATCGAGAAACAATGGAATATTTAGTTGTAGTCAGCGAGAGTATGCCTCTGAAAAGAGTTAGTTCACAAGCCCACCCAGTACTTTTCAAACACGCAAGAATCAAGCTAGCAAGGCAACGTGCCTGCTAAACAAGTGTTTTCTGATAAATATCTAACAAGTGTATAAACAAGAAACCAAACAGTCTAATGCAAAAGCTCAAATAAAAAGAAAAATCAGTAACTAAAAAGCCGAACCCCACACATCATTCTTGTAAAAACGCCATCGCTATGAATACTCAAATCGTGAATGTCATGTCCTCATACTGCCGACCCATCTCCACCCCGCTTGCTTATCTGGATGCTAGAATTACTGAGACTTGCATTTGGCAAGGCAGTTATCCATGTCCTGAGCTAGGTTAGGAGGAATCTGCTTGCGGAACTCCTCAATGTTAGACGCATCAATCGAGCTAGGGAATCCCAGTGTAGCCTTGAGCACACCCGAGTTGAGAGCAAAGAAGTTCTGCGCAACCTGGCTGGTACCAGGGTCTTCAGAGTTGAGGGTAGCGACGAAAGTGGCGTTTTCGCAGTTGTTGTTAAATTGGAAGTGGATGGAGCCTTGGGGGAAAACGGTGCCTTCGAACTTGTTGAGGTAGCTAGCGACTTCGGGATTCTCGCCGGCTTTGACGAGGCCGTTTTCGAGGACATAGCCGAATTCGAGGTTGTTGCCTTCGACGAGGGTGAGGAACTCGGTGGCACGGGGGTGAACGTGAGGAGTGTTGATTCCGCAAGGGGCGAGGAAGCCTACTGTGGTGCTGATGCCGAGGCCGGTGAGTATAGGGAAGCTCTCAATGTTCTAGATGAGGTGTTATTATGAAATTATTACTACTAATATGTCACTGGACTTACTGCTGCAACAGCGACACCACCGTTGGCACCTGCTGGAGGAGGCGTGGTCCTGTCAAAGGGAAAGACGACCAACTTCCTCAACGCATCTCCAGTGAAGAGAGTTTGCCCTTGAGTGAGGAGCCTCTGGAAGCGCTTGATAGCCGTGGGGGCAGTGAAGAGGTCATCAAAAAGGGCATCCTGATTTGCAGTAGGAGCCGGAGGTGCGACCGAAGTAGTAGTAGCGGTAGCGTTGGTGTTAGGGAGGCTCTGAGCTTGGGGAAGAGCTTGAACAGCTCCAAGAGTGAGCGCAGCGACGACGACTTTGGTGAAGGTAGACATGATTACTGATTAAGAAGCGAAGGCTTAGACAGTAAAGTAAAATGAGACAAGGAAAAGAGGAAAGAAAAGGAGATTGTAGTATGAGTTATTGATTGCGAGTAAGGAGATGATTCTTCAAAATATTTTCTATGGCAATATACTTATACTTCGATGCTCAAGTTCATCTTTCCAACTTGACGAACATGTCTCAGACGGCAACTGGTGGTTCCGACGATAGCGTGATGGCTGTACAGTGCCTGTAGACCGCCAACTCACGGTATGGTTTTTTCGGGAACACATGTACTCCGCTTATAGATTTTACAGGCCAGAAATATCTATTGGCCAGAATTGCAGAAAACATCAGCCTTTGCTCCAGGCCGTCAGCCTCGCAGCGGGGACACTTGGCGGAGTACGCCTTGTTCGGGCGGTGCCACTTGTACGCAAATGGAACAAAAGATCATGAGAACAAAATGATTATTACGCCATGCCTGTGTATATAGATGACGCTGAAACAACTAAAAGATGACGTGGGAATAGTGCGGCCAGGGTATCTGGATGATGCCTACTTTACCGACTAGATGGAGATGTTCTATTCAGAAAGAATGGGGCTCAAAGGCCTCGGAGATTCCTGGTGTGGCGCAGGGTAACGGAACTTCGACGAGCCGTACTATTTGAGAGGCCTTGTCGGCAGAGGATCATGTTGGTTTGTTTTGTGGAGTTGGAATGAGTGGTGGTAAGCCTTCCGGCTGAGCGTTGTTGCTGTCTAGCTCGCCCGCTTAGCGACGTGAGTTCCAAAAATAGCTCTGGAGATAGCAGGCGCCAGCATATCTTACAAATATACAACGGTGACGATTGCTGCGCAAGACGACAACCATGCTAGTCATAAGAAGTAACACAACGCATCTTGCTTGGTAGTCAACGCTGAGAAATGCAAAGGTAAAAACAAATTCATTTGGAGACCCTGTAGTAACGCTATGCAAAAGACAACGCCGGACAAACTCCTCGCTGATGAACGCCATGGCTAGAGAGCAAAGACAGACTAATTATGTGACAAGATCCCGGCCCGATTTCATTTCGCGTAAGTGAACAAATGATTCTTTTACTCAAAGACACTATACTCGATATCTATGTTGTCGTAAGCTGTCCAGAAGGGAAGCTCGTCGAGGGTGAAGCCATCGTCGCTGGGGATGGATGGTGGGCCTTTTGAGTGCAACACTATCCCTTCTTCGGGTTCCTCGACTTCGAGGATGTTGTTGGTGTTTGAGACACCCCGATCTACAAAGATCAGCGACTCTCTTCTTGGCCCACGTACACGTCGACGAAGCCGGCGTGCGCTTGGGTCAATGTCGTCCAGAGGGTCATTGTCGGAGTAGCTGCTATCGCCTTCAACGCTCTGGCTGTAGCTGCGTTTTTTGAAGATGCCGGCACTCCACCGCTTTTTCTTCTGTCGGTATTTGAGCACCCGCTTCTCATCGTCTGACGAGTCTTCCTCAAGCTGCAATTCGTTCATTCTGGCAAATATCTCTGCTTTCACTCCGTTCCTTTCGCTCTTTGCGTCTTCGCAATGGTCCGGTTGGAGTACCTCTACATCACAGTCGTAGCCAGGGTCGTCATCCAGCTCTTCGAGGATGAATTGGGCCTTTTCGACACGGCGCAGGGGTGGCTGCTCGTCCGGTTCGCTTTCCTGGTCAGAATCATTCTCATCGTCGGAGTCGCGCTCAAACTCGGAATCTTCGCAGGTGGTGGCAGCGAAAGCTCGGTCAGAGTCTGAAGATGGGCGTGAGCATGGCTCGCATGACTGGGGGCGGGTAAAGCTGAATTGGTGGTTGAAGCCAGTGGGCTCGATGTACTCGAGCGGCGGTGTCTGGACGTAGTTGGCCATGCACTTGTACTGTGGAGAGGGCTGGCGTGGTGGGGGTGGGAAGCGACTGTGGGCTTCGGGGCTAGGCGTCATGGGCGGCGACTGGAGGTGCCCGTTAAGAGTGGTGACTGGCGGCTGGTGGTGGGCGGCCATAGTGTGGAGAGATATGGGGGAGGATGTGGATGGGAAAGATTGCGTCAGGCTGCTTGCAGCCAATTGCGAGGGCGTACGTATCAGTGGCACTGTGGACAAATTGATGCGAATTGCTCAGGGGATCAGAGTCCGACGGGCGTGTCTAATCTTTGAAATACGGAAGAGAAGTTGCGCCGACTGTAGCATTCTGGAGGTGGCCCGAGAGTGTTTTACTGGGATATCTGAGCGGCGAGCTCGAGCGCAGAGGTGGAGAGGTTTTGGCAAGTCGAACCCTGCAACGCCCTGGCTTATCGTGCAGGAAGTCGAATGGGAGGTGCTACTAGAGGCAGCAATGCAGCAAACGTCGCTCGCAGAGAACCGGTCAGTTGTGGCGCGCAATGAGGAGAGCGTGATGGACGGGATGGGGGATGTGCACGAAGAAGAAGAAGAAGAGGAAGAGGAACAAGACAGGGCAAAGTCGTGGAGGTTGGAATTCCCGGCAGCGCTTGAGTGAAAGTGCGTGGTCGGGTCGCCAATTATCAGCAGCGTTTCAGCAGTGAGCTGGCCGGCCACGGAGCGGGTCTGCAGCATTGCTGCCCTTCTCATGTGCAGCGTCGCCTTGGTTGGATGACTCGGGCGCTGGCACGCAATGTGGTCGCGAACGATTAGTCGCAGCAGCAACTCGGGCACTCTACCTTGCGTCAGGCAGGATGGATGCCCAATGAGGTCAGCGAGCAAGATTATTCTGCACTGGGCGGCTAGGTGCTGGCACTGGCACTGGCACTGGCACTACCACTCCACTGCCACGGCCAGCTGGCACAATCGTCGCATTGCTGACTTTGGCGGGGCTTCGTTGCGCTACTACAACCGCCCGCCCGGCCCACGTCTGCCGGCGAAGGGAGATTTGCGACGACGCGGCCCGCCAAAGTGAGGCTCTGCTCACGGACGCTCATGTGCAACGTGTACTGTAGTGTGCTGTACATATGGGTAGGCATTGTATTGTCGTTGAGGTTCCAAAATTGAAACACGCTTCTCGACCGGTGGCGATGCACGTACCATACTATTAGCACGTACTACCATACCATACCATGCCATGCCATACCATGCCATACCACGCCCAGGCGGGACGTCTCGAGTCGACTCACGTGACTCTTGGTGGGGAATGTACGCTAGTACCGCATCCGGCTAAGCGCACCTTGGAGGACAATCCGAATGTTGCGTGGCATATCGAACATTGGCCTGAGCAGCTCAGGCGGAGGCAGCCACAACCACAGATAATAGCAAACACCGTGTTTCTTTCTCTTGTTCATATACCCCGGCTCCCGTGCGCCCGCCCTCCCTTGCATTGACTCCTCCGTGGCCCACAGTGAAGCGGCGGCTTCGTCCTCAATCCCGCCATGTCGTCGTCTCCTTCCATGTTGACCAAGGTAGACAGCTCTGCGCTTTTTGTATGCGAGCACGCCAGCTAACCCGCATCAGTTCGAGTCAAAGTCCTCGCGTGCAAAGGGCATTGCCTTTCACCCAAAAAGGTACCTGCGCCCGCGACTATTTGGGCCAGTTGTTCTCTGCTGACCGCCCCAAAAGACCATGGATCCTCGTATCGCTACACTCGTCGACTATCCAGCTATGGGACTACCGCATGGGAACCCTCATTGATCGCTTCGAAGAACATGACGGGCCGGTCCGCGGCGTTGACTTTCACAAGACGCAGCCATTGTGAGCATTCTGCACCACCTGGCCATTTCCGTAGCCATATACTGAGACGTGCAGGTTTGTCTCGGGCGGTGATGATTACAAGATCAAGGTCTGGTCATACCAGACGCGGCGCTGCCTCTTCACACTGAACGGCCACTTGGACTATGTCCGAACCGTCTTCTTCCACCACGAGCTGCCATGGATATTGAGTAGCTCCGACGACCGTAAGCGCATGTCACCATCAGCCGACATGCTCGCTAACACATACCAGAGACCATCCGTATATGGAATTGGCAAAATCGTAAGTGTCTCCAGTCCCTTCTGCAAAGCATTGCTAACATATCCAGGTTCACTGAGTAAGTTCATCTCGAGTCCTCGCAGCCGTCCAATCTAACTTCGCCCAAGTCTGCACGATGACCGGCCACAACCACTATACTATGTGTGCGCAGTTTCATCCCAAGGAAGATTTGATTGTTTCTGCCTCACTCGACCAGTCCGTTCGCGTCTGGGACATCTCAGGGTTGAGAAAGAAGCATTCGGCACCACAGGCTATGTCATTTGAGGACCAAATGGCACGCGCCAACCAGAACCAAGCAGACATGTTCGGAAACACAGATGCTGTTGTCAAATTTGTCCTCGAAGGCCATGACCGAGGTGTGAACTGGGTCGCATTCCACCCCACATTGCCATTGATTGTTTCCGCGGGTGACGATCGCCTCGTCAAGTTGTGGAGGATGTCAGAAACAAAGGCGTGGGAGGTGGACACTTGTCGGGGACATTTCCAGAACGCATCTGCGTGTTTGTTCCACCCCCACCAGGACTTGATACTCTCGGTTGGCGAGGACAAGACAATCCGTGTATGGGATCTCAACAGGCGAACATCAGTCCAATCTTTCAAGAGGGAGAACGACCGCTTCTGGGTCATCGCAGCACATCCTGAGATCAACTTGTTCGCCGCTGGTCACGACAATGGAGTAATGGTGTTCAAACTGGAGCGCGAGCGACCCGCATCCGCCGTATACCAGAACAACCTCTTCTACATCACCAAGGAGAAGCATGTGCGCTCGTACGATTTCCAAAAGAACCTCGAATCGCCATCAATGCTGTCTCTCAAGAAGCTAGGAAGCGCCTGGGTACCTCCACGGACACTCTCCTACAACCCTGCTGAACGCTCAATCCTGGTCACATCTCCAGCGGACAGTGGAACATACGAGCTCATCAGCCTTCCACGCGACCCTTCAGGAGCAGTAGAACCCACGGACACCAAGCGCGGCTCTGGAAACTCTGCTGTATTCGTGGCTAGGAACCGATTTGCAGTCTTCAACCAGTCCAACCAGCAGATTGATATCAAGGACCTCAGCAACTCCACCACCAAGACCATCAAGCCTCCTTATGGAACAACTGACATCTACTTTGGTGGAACCGGTAACCTGCTCTTGATTACGCCTACCTCTGTTGTTCTTTATGACATCCAGGCTAAGAAGAACCTTGCTGAGCTATCTGTGAATGGCGTAAAGTATGTTGTTTGGTCATCAGATGGACTGCATGTGGCTCTCTTGAGTAAGCACAATGTCACAATTGCGACAAAGAACTTGGAGCAGGTTAGCACTCTGCATGAGACGATCCGCATCAAGAGCGCAGTCTTCGACGATACTGGAGTCCTGCTTTACTCTACCTTGAACCACATTAAGTACAGTTTGATGAATGGCGACAATGGAATTGTCCGCACTCTCGAGCAAACTGTATATCTCGTCAGGGTCAAGGGCCGCAACGTATACTGCCTGGACAGAGCCGCAAAACCCAAGATTCTCCAGATTGACCCTACCGAATATCGATTCAAGCTTGCCCTCGTAAAGCGAAACTACGACGAGATGCTCAACATTATCAAGACTTCAAGCTTGGTTGGACAGAGCATCATCTCCTACCTCCAGAAGAAGGGATATCCTGAAATTGCTCTTCAGTTTGTTCAGGATCCCCAGACACGATTCGAGCTTGCCATTGAATGCGGTAACCTTGAGGTTGCGGTAGAGATGGCAAAGCAACTTGATCGCCCCAAGCTCTGGCAGCGATTGAGCAACGAAGCATTGGCACACGGCAACCATCAAACCGTGGAAATGACATATCAGAGTAAGTACTTCTAGTATTTAATATGAATCTCGCTAAACATTGGACAACAGAACTACGGAACTTTGATAAGTTGTCGTTCCTCTACCTCACAACAGGTGATCAGGACAAGCTGAAGCGCATGGCCAAGATTGCAGAGCATCGCGGAGACATGACCGCCCGATTTCAGAACGCACTCTACTTGAGTGACGTGCAGAATCGGATAGAAATGTTCCAAGAGCTCGACCTGTATCCCCTGGCGTACGCCACAGCCAAAGCCCAAGGTCTCAAGGAACAAGCACAGTCTATCCTGGAAGCTGCAGGTGTCTCGGAAGACCAGATCAAGTTGCCTTCGATAGGCAGCCCTCTTGCACCCGTGAAGCCCATTGTACCGACTTACCAAGCGAATTGGCCAACGCGTGCGGCTTCTTCGACTGTCTTTGAGAAGGCTCTTCAAGGCGAGGTTGAAGGCATTGGATCCGAGGAGCCTGGAGCCAACGGCTATGGTGACGAAGATCTGCTCGGCGAAGCAGAAACCACTGGTGCTGCAGCCGACCTTGGAGGGGACGAAGAAGACGACATTGGCGGATGGGACATGGGCGATGATGCCGAGGTTGAAGCAGAGGACGATTTTGTCGAGGTTGAGGGTGCTGAAGCCGGTGCAGGAAGCAGCGAAGCCGACCTCTGGGCACGGAACTCGCCTTTGGCAGCAGACCACGTTGCTGCCGGCTCCTTTGACACCGCCATGCAGCTGCTCAACCGTCAAGTCGGCGCAGTCAACTTTGCCCCTCTTGAGGAGCGGTTCCAAGAGATTTACCAAGCGACGCGGACATTTTTGCCCGCTACGCCCAATATGCCATCATTAGTCAACTATGTGCGAAGGACAGTGGATGAGACCGACTCGCGGAAAATCTTGCCGATTATTCCACGGGATTTGGAATCTATACTGTCTAATGACTTGACTGCTGGCAAGCAAGCTCTGGTCAAGAACAAGCTGGAAGATGGTATTGCGACATTCAGGAAGCTACTGCAGCTCATCATGGTCAACGTTGTCTCGTCTCAAGCTGAGCTCTCTGACGTAAGCTCCCTCAAGTGACCTACACTAAACCTGCAACTAACAGATTACTCTAGGCAAGGAAGGCGATCAACACTGCTACCCAATACATTCTCGCCATGACCATTGAGCTGGAGCGCCGCAAGCTGCTCAACGGTGCTACAGACATCTCTGCTCTCTCTGATGCGGACAAGAAGCGTGTCCTGGAGCTATCAGCCTACTTTACCATCCCCGAGGTCGAAGGCCCACACAAGTCGATCCCGCTTTCTGCGGCTATGAACTTTGCGCACAAGAACAAGCAGCTGAACACTGCGCTTAACTTTGCAAATGCCCTGCTTGATCGCACCGGCAACGCCAAGATGAAGGAGTCAGCCAAGCGCGTCAAGACGATTGCCGAGAGGAATCCCAGTGACGCGATTGAGATTGACTTTGACCAGTTTGCCGACTTTGACATTTGCGCTGCTAGTCTGACGCCCATCTACACTGGACAGCCGTCGGTCACGAGTCCGTACAGCGGGGCCAAGTACCACGCTAGGTACAAGGGTACTGTGTGCAAGATTGATGGTATCAGTCAGATCGGAGCACCGGCCAGTGGACTACGGCTTGTTGGATGAGAAAGTTGAAGATGCGGGGCGAAAGTTTTGTAGTGCTTGATGGTTGACAAACTTGTATGCTTAGCGTTTTCCATGACACTTGTCAGCGGGGGGGGGGTTGAAAGGGAGTAAAAGGGAGGAGGGGGGAAAGGAAAAAAGGCATATGGGCTGGCAAAGATTGGAGGGGGGAAAAGAAAGAAAGAAAGAAAGTTCAATAGCTTTTTTGTTCTTTTGTCTTTGCTAAGCTTTGTACTAGAGGGTTTCCGAAACATGGCTACGCAGGTGATGGAATGGGGGACTGAGAAAATGCGATATGAAGTATAATGTTGAATCCATTTTGATGATTTTGATGATGATGAGGTTTTGATTATGTTAGTGCTATTGATGCTGTTGGGAGGGCGCTTGTTTTGTTGGTATGAAGTGACGTATGTATACATGTCGCACGAGGAAGCAGGTTTCTCTGTTGGAGCATGTGTAAGGTCAAAGGGGGGGGGAAGAGAGATAGAACTGTACGACATGGATGATGGTGTCAATGTGGAAAAGATGATATGATGTTCCTATTCTTATGTCGAGGCGGTTTATTTTTGAATGGATCAATAAGTCATCTCATAGTTAGGGATTGAAAGTAAAAAGAGATTATTGCATTCGATTGCAAAAGGTTAAATCTAAAGTTAATTACGGCATGCATGTACTTGCAGTACTTTCTTAAAGGGCGTAAAAAAAGGAAATGTTGACATTTAAGCAGAAATAGGAAAAGAGGTATCAAGCGTGATTACAAAAAGAAAGTCAGAAGCCCCTATACTCCAGCCTTTCGCCTAACCAAATTTGCCACATTTTCGTTGTTGTTCACATGATCCAAGTCTTTAATGGTGTCCTAGCAATACTTTTCTTGTTGTGAAGGCTTCGTTGTGTCGACGTGGTTCTGATCGTAGGGTGCTTAAGCTTTGGCTGGTGGAGGGCCTGGTGGTGGTGCATAACCGCCTCCGCCATAGGTGGGCTGCGGCGACTGAAGCTCGACACCATTTTGCTGACCATAGTAGTTTTGGTTTGCGCCACCTCCGTAGTAACTGTTGTTGTTTGTGACGGCGTCATAGGGAGGGGCGGGTTGGTTTGCGTAGTATGGCTGGGCGTTATACTGGTTGTTGTTTTGGTTGTTGTAGAGACCAGGACGAGCGGCCCAGCCTGTTCCGTAGAAAGGCTTGCGGCCTGCCTTGCGGCGGCGACGCGCTGTTAAGCAGCTGTGGGTACGCGTTAGTTTTTGCTTTCTGAGAATGTATGTGGTGATAGACAATGGACTTACGAGCAGAGTACAAAGAGTAGGAGGAAGCCGACAACGACGACGACGAGGACTACCCATCGGACCCAATTGTTCCAGGCTGAGCTTCTGCAGCGCCTGTAGCCATAATTGTCGATGTAACACCTAGCCATGGTGTGTTAGAGTGATGTTTGTCGGTGTGGAAGTTGTCACAACGCAAAAGAGTAGTAGTAATAGTAGTAATAGTAGTAGTGAAGGAAGGTGTGTGGAATTGGGGCTGAGAGTTTGGAGGAAACCAGGGTACAAAAACAAAAAAAGATGGCTCAATGTTGGCAGACGTAGAGTATGAGAAGATGCCGATGGAAGCGGATTCGAATGACGTTGTGACGTCGTATGTTGCAAAGGACCCAAGGCGAGTTCTCATACCCTAGCCACTGCTGCCGATAGCCGGGCCAGCTCGCGCAGTAACAAAGCACCGCCACTCTTGGAAACATGAAAATCAGTGGCGCACAAACTTACCCGTCATTATCCCAGTAGACCTGTCTAGCCTGTAGATGCATGGTTGTAGCAGGGCAAATTATCAATCTGTAGGTACTATGTAGTAGGGGAAGGAAGAGAGAGGCGTAAAGTAGAAGGGCGAGTGAGAGGACAGAGCAGAGGAATGACGAAGTGCATGACCATATAAGCCGGAGCAGGCAAGGATCCGACGGGTGCTCAGCCACAAACCAAGAGCAACCCCGCTTGGCACGACGTGGAAAGAGTTTAGCCGCGCAGACCATTAACGGCGCCTGCGCCAGCATGGGTGGCGACCACGACTACAACTACGAGCGCATTTGTGCCCGGACGGTGCTAGCGCCAACGAGAACCCTCTAGATGGGCGTTTGGGGGGGAGGGGGGTTTGGCGGAAAAGTCGCTGCGGCTTTTTCATGTAGTACTCACTCAGCCCTGCGGGAATGGTCCATACGTCATCTGACCAAACACACCACCGCTCGGTCCGGCGCAGTATGTACGGTGGTGGCTACTACCGTATTGCAGCTTACGAAGCAGCATGAAACAACGAAACACATACATGAACAGTAGAGTAAGGGAGATTGTTTGGTCGTGTTTCCTCCATTGCATGCACCTGTTTGAGGTTGAGATGTATGTATGTTGTAGAGTAGTCGCATAAATCATGCTGTCTGTTGCGCTCGGGACGTATGCCGAGTCTAGTCCGAAAACGAGCACTAGGCGTTGGAGCTGGGCGCTGGTGGTGTGAGACAAGTGGCGCGCCACTGCTGAGTTGTCCGTGGATTGGATTCAACATGGACTTTGTACAAGATGGCGTTGGCGTTGTGGTTGACTAGTAGTGTTGTAAGCATTGATGGATGAGGAGGCATGGTACAATTAACCTACGTACGCCTACCAATAGAAGTAAACTGACCCATGCTGTTACCTGTTGTTAACACCAGTTGAGGCTTACATACTACTACATATACATATCACTATATATACCTAGTATGTACATATGTACGTAGTTTATACGTTTACATGTGCGTATCTGTATGCAGTAGTATACCATTCCAACCCCACAATCCTCACCCACGCCACAAGCATGCCCCAAAGCCGTTCACGCCAGACGTCCCTCGCCCCGCCAGCTCATCGGTTCCGTGGGCTACGGCCCTTGGGCAGGCCGGGGGTTGCAGCGCTCGCGACGTGTCGGCCCAATGAGGGCCTCGGAGCGCAGCGTTGGCCGCGAGACGCTAATGCAGGATGAGTTGTTCAACTGGTGCTGGCATGGATTTACCTGGGGTCCGCCAATCTGCCAGCCTGCATTGTGCGAAATAATAGTTGTTTGTCCCTCACCGTCGCTTCTTGTCGCTTTGTGCATTGATCCTCTTCTCTCCTTGGGGCCCTTGCTGTCACCTCTGCCCGTCAAGTCTTCGGCCCAAGCCTGTCTCTGCGCCTCCCCGTGTCACCCAAGTCGTTCCCCCGTCAAACTGGCCCATTTCAAACCACCACAACCCGCCGGACCGCCCGCCCTGCAAGAAAAAATAAAACAAAATCCAGGAGCAGCTCCAGTACGGGCGCCCGCAATTGCTTTCCACCCTTAATCCCCCGCCCTATTCCCACACGCTGTCAGAACAAAAACCTGGCGTTCATGCGCCCCGGCGCACAAGGCTTTCGAGTCACGAGCAAACTCAACACACGGACTAGTCACCAGAGACTACAAGATTCCATTCTACCGCTGCCACTCTCACGTCACTCCCCATGGAGCCGCATAAGGGATCACGCACGCGCAACAAAACCATGCCCAAACCCGCTCTCGGAACCCCCCCCCCCCCCCCCACATCTTCTCCTCACTTCTTAACACCCACAACATGGTCGCTCCAATATAAAACAATCAAAATCATACAGGACGCAACGTGGCCTGCCGCCATAATACTAGTAATATATAAAAAAGCCGTAAACGAGTCGAGAGCTGGGGAACTGGATTGGCCATCGCTAGCCTGCAGAGCGATCTGCCCGTCTTTTCTTCCATCAAGTCGTAAGAATCATTAAAGATATCGTAGAAAGCTGACGACCGTAACTCGTAAGAATCAAACCACGTCGGCGGCCGTAAAAAAGTTGCCATCAAAAAAACACCCCCCCTCCCCCCAAACCGAATGCGTTGCGAGCGTCGTGTGGCCCATAACACCCCGTCGGTCACGTTACCGCCCGATTGAATACAAACACAAACTACCTTATTTGCTGGCCCGGGCAATCAGCCACTGCAGCACAGCGTCCAGATTCGTCTCTTCCTTTGCGCTGATGCCGTAGCAGCTCACTTCGCGGTGCGACACTGACTTGAGGTCCAACGCCTCAATCAGCTCATCCACCGAAAGCTTGTTGGGCAAGTCCGACTTGTTGCCCAGGACAAGGAGCGGGATTCCCTCCAGATTCGGCTTTTCCAGCAACAGCTTGAGCTCCTCGCCAGCGACGGGCAAAGCCTCTTTGTCAGCCGAGTCGACGATGAACCTGTCCCGATAAGCACAAGTCGACCATCACATGCGAACCACACGTACACAATAGCATTTACCCCACGGCAGTACCGCTCCCACATGGAACGAAACCTAGGCTGGCCTCCCAGGTCCCAACTGTTGCCCATGGTCAGCAGATGCGCCTTGGTCTAGCTCTCGTTCCCCACCCCGCAAGCCTCGCTCAAACGGGAATGGCGCTGCAAGAGCCGAACGTGCGTGACCCAGGACTGAGATAAAGAATACTTACCACTTCAAGGTAACATGGCCTTTCTGCACACGCTTCATGTTGAAGCCAACGGTGGGGATGGAGCTAGGGCCATTGTCAGCGCATGGACCCCACTACCATGACGCTCATGGTTGCGCGAAGCAGTAGCATCGGCGTCGTCGTGAAACATTGTCGCCGTATGCTTGCGCACCTCGCGACAAATTCTAACTTACTCAACAGTGAACTCTCCGCCCTAGACAACAATCAGTCAGCTCGCCATCCACCAGAATGAAGCATGGCGGAATGTCATCGTAATTCTCCGCATCAGGAAGCGACTCACCGCCAGAACCCTCAACAGCGACGTCTTGCCAGCGTTTTGCAATCCAATCATGGTGATGTCCATCTCAGTCGCCCTAGATTATATGAGCAGTCAGCGTCTTCCATCTCAGGCCATCGTCGCCCGTGACTTTGCGTTTCTTTTGGAGGGTTACTAGAGCCGGCCAGATGAGAGGCATCAAATAGCGCACGAGACATGCCAGGCGTGGGCAAGTGATGAACAGAAAGCAGACAGATAGGCGTACCAGAATAGGCGGAGCAGCCAGTCGTAGATGCGACGGAAGAGGTTCGCCATGGCCGTTGTCGCGATGGGATACTGACTCGATGGTGTTGCAGTCTGGTTGTGAGGATTGGTGATGTACGAGCGATGGAGGAAGCCTGGGAACCTTGATCCTTGCTGCGGGGCATGTAGTAGGCGTGATCGCCGGGTAGTTAGCAGTAGCAACCGCAGAATGACGACGAGTCAACCGTGACTGGAGATGCGGAGAGGTGCCAGGCAATGCTGTGAGGAAGTAGAGAAGCAGAGCTGTGCCGCCCTAACGAAAGCCAGGAGTGGTTCACGCTGCAGCACAGTGATGGAGCCGCCGCGGCGTGTGACTTTGGGCCCATGGCGCTAGACAGGGGTCTGCCGATGTGGCCTACCGGACTAGTCTAGGAAAAAAGTTCGAGATTGGCATCGCAACTTCACCATCCATCGCCCTTGCAGCCCGCCGTGCACACCCTCACAGCCCTGCCTGCTGCTATCCCCCGAATTTGCTCGTCCATGATTCAGTGAGCTGCGCCATCTTTTCCTTCACTGTTTTCCAACCGCAGAGCACAGCCCACTCGCGGAAACCATGGCGCCTGCCGCAAGCGCAACGAGCAAGCCACAGTCGCAGTGGTCGACAAAAGTAGGTCTTTGCCTATACTCTTTGCCTACCCACGAACCTAACTGTCCCCTAGTTCGACACCCTCAGGCGACACGACCTGTTCCGCAACCCACCCAAAGACAAGACGGCATATCCAACCCTCGCAGCCGCCGTCGATCCCCACATCAATTCATTCAACGCCATCTTTGCTCCAGGTGGGCAGCTGGCCGAGGGCATACGAGACATTGGCACCAAAGTTTTCCTTGACGGCAGCCCATATGCCTCCCCCGAAGAGACAGGTCCCCGCAACAGACTACACCTACGCATACAAGATGTCTTCCTCGACAAGCCTGTCCTGCCGCCCACCAACAAGGTCGCCCTCAAGAACCGCAGCATTCTTCCCGCAGAGACTCGCGAACGACACGCCACATACCGCGGCAAGATGCGCGCGCGATTAGAGTGGAGAGTCAACAATGGCGATTGGCAAGAAGAGGTTGTTGATCTGGGCTCAATCCCCATTATGCTCAAGTCCAATCGCTGCCATCTCGAGGGTCTCCCACCAGCGGCTCTCGTCAAGGCCAAAGAGGAGAGCGATGAGCTTGGTGGCTACTTCATCATCAACGGTAATGAAAAAATCATCCGTATGCTCCAGGTCAACCATCGAAATTACCCCATGGCCATTAAGCGTGGCGCCTTCACCAACCGCGGTCCTGGCTACACCCAGTTTGGTATTCAACTCCGATCGATGCGACCCGATCAAACATCACAAACAAACGCTCTACATTATCTTAGTGACGGCAACGTCAACTTCCGCTTCTCATGGCGCAAGGCTGTACGAACCATCATGTCCCTTGTCATTCGGTTTTTGTGCTAATATTTTTCCCAGGAATACCTCGTGCCAATTTGCATGATCCTCAAAGCCTTGGTCGAGACGAACGATCGGGAAATATTCGAAGGCCTCGTAGGCGCAGCGGGATCTGAAGGTCTCGAACAGAAGCAGTTTGTAACGGACAGAGTAGAACTGTTGCTCCGAACATACAAGGTCTATGGCCTACACTCCAAGGCAAAGACTCGCGCATATCTGGGAGAAAAGTTCAAGGTCGTCATGCAACTACCGGCAGACGTCACGGACGAGGAAGCCGGCACTGAATTCCTTCGGAAAATCGTTCTTCCTCACCTGGGCTGTGTAAACGTTTCTCCTGCTCAAGATGCAGACAAATTCCGCATGCTTCTCTTCATGACCAGGAAGCTCTATGCTCTGGTTGAGGGTGACTGCGCCGTCGACAACCCAGACGCTGTTCAGAATCAGGAAATCCTACTAGGTGGACAACTGTACGGCATGATCCTGAAGGAGAGGCTAGAAGAATGGCTTAACAGCTTCCAGGTTGTTTTGAGAGAATGGGGCAGGAGGACAGAGTACCGGCCTTTTACATCACAAGAATTTCACAAGGATTGGTCTTCCAAGATATTGCGACGGACACAACTGGCTATCGGCCAGGCTATGGAATACTTTCTTAGTACCGGTAACCTCGTTTCGCCAGTAAGTATTTTCTTAATTCAAACCTTACACAAGTAATACGCTGACCAGTAAAACAGACTGGACTCGATTTACAACAAACCTCTGGATTCGTGGTCGTAGCTGAAAAGCTCAACTTTCCAAGGAAAGTTACATTCCTCTCTTCCACTAGCGCACCACTGACTTGTATATAGATTTATCTCGCATTTCAGAATGGTACACAGAGGTGCCTTTTTCGCGACACTCAAGACGACAACGGTCCGAAAACTCTTTCCTGAATCTTGGGGCTTCATGTGTCCCGTTCATACCCCTGATGGTTCTCCTTGTGGACTTCTCAACCATTTTTCGCACACGTGCAAGATTGCGACAACCAACCTTGACGTCTCAGCAGTCCCCAAACTTGTTGCGGAGCTAGGCGTATCGAGTAAATCATCCGCCTCTCTTGATGCAAGTGTGGTGGTGCAGCTGGACGGTCGGGTGCTGGGCTTTTGTTCGCCGAAGCAAGCCAAAATTATCAGCGATACGCTGCGTTACTGGAAGGTTGAAGGCTCGCACGGTGTACCGCTCGAAATGGAGATTGGCTACATTCCAAACTCAAACAACGGTCAATATCCAGGAGTCTACATGTTCTCGCAGTGCTCGAGAATGTACCGACCAGTCAAGTACCTGCCCCTCAACAAATTGGATTATGTTGGGCCGTTTGAGCAGCCCTACATGTCCATCTCTGTTACGGACGCCGAGATTGTATCGGGAGACTCAACCCATGTTGAATTTGAGCCGACCAACATCTTCTCCATCATTGCCAACCAGACTCCGTTCTCCGACTTCAACCAATCACCAAGAAACATGTACCAATGTCAGATGGGAAAGCAATCGATGGGTACACCGGGAACTGCCATGAGATATCGAACAGACAACAAGACCTACCGCTTACAGACAGGCCAGACTCCCATTGCCAGACCTCCATTGTATAACGAGTATGGAATGGACAACTTCCCCAACGGAATGAACGCCGTTGTGGCTGTTATTTCGTATACTGGTTATGACATGGACGATGCTATGATTCTAAACAAGTCATCACACGAGCGTGGGTTTGGGCACGGTACGGTCTACAAGACCAAGATTTTAAATCTCGAGGAAGGAAACCGCAAGAGTCGGTCAAGTAAGTCTGTGGCCAAGCTTTTCGGCTTTGCGCCTGAGGGTCTCATCAAAGCAGAGTCTAAGGAGACTCTTGACATTGACGGCTTACCTCGTATCGGGACCATGTTGCGGTCTGGCGATCCCATTGCAGCATTCCACACTGTCTCATATGATGCAGCTACCGGCGACTACGTGAACCGCGATGGACAGACTCAGTTCCTCAAGTACAAGGAGGACGAAATCGCTTTCGTCGAGGAAGTCCGCGTCATTGGCTCAGAAGATGGCACCCAGCCTTGCCAAAAGGTCTCAGTCAAGCTGCGAACACCACGTTCTCCCGTTGTCGGAGACAAATTCTCTTCTCGTCACGGTCAGAAGGGTGTCGTGTCTCAAAAGTTCCCAACCACTGACATGCCGTTTTCCGAATCCGGCATACAACCAGATGTCATCATTAACCCCCACGCTTTCCCATCCCGTATGACAATCGGCATGTTTATCGAGTCACTGGCTGGAAAATCTGGGGCGCTCCACGGCATGGCGCAAGATTCAACCCCGTTCAAATTCGACGAGCAGAACACGGCCGTCGATTACTTTGGTGCCCAATTGAAAGCCGCAGGCTACAACTACTATGGAAACGAACCAATGTACTCTGGAATCACCGGCGAAGAGCTTTATGCTGATATATACATTGGAGTAGTATACTACCAACGTCTTCGTCATATGGTCAACGACAAATTCCAAGTCCGAAGCAATGGCCCTTCAAACGCACTGACGGGCCAGCCCATCAAGGGTAGGAAGAAGGGCGGTGGTATCCGTGTCGGAGAAATGGAACGCGACGCTCTTTTGGCCCACGGCACAGCCTTCCTCCTCCAAGATCGACTGATGAACTGTTCCGATTACACCAAAGCCGCCGTTTGCAGAACCTGCAGCTCCTTTCTCAGCACTACACCCACTGTCAGTGAATATGGCCGCAAAAAGGACAGAAACGGCAAGGACGTTACTATTCGCTGCAGACGTTGTGCCAAGCTTGCTGATAACGCCGATAACGACGTTTGGATGGACGCTCAGGGATTGCGTTACTCCGGTGGCGAAGATGTCGCGATTGTGGCTGTACCTGGTGTCCTCAAGTATCTTGATGTTGAACTGTCCAGTATGGGCATCAGGCTCAAATACAACGTGGATCCTTAAACGCACATTGGTCTGACAGTTTTCAATGTGGGTCGGCTATCTAGCTTTTGCTCCATCAGTCTGCGAAATGGTTGTATTTTGACCTACGACGCTCTATATCACCGAATGATGAGCTCTGGTTGAGGCTGGCAGATGTCGCAGCTGGTTTCAATATAACTCCGACTTTTGGGTGTGGTAATGGAAGCCAATACCGGGATATCTGTTTAGATTCTGTTGTTGGTATTGATATCGAAGGTGGGGTATGGTTTGATTCGGAGTTGGGCTTATCGTGCTGCATTTCTTTTTTTTGTCCGCTGTCTCAGCGTTGAGAAAGAATGAGATCATGCCGGATTACTAGGGGTAGGGAAAAAAGTTTAATGACTTTGACTTTTTTTAGGGCATTACATTTGCCTAGCGTAAATGGTCCCAGATTTGATAATTTCAATAGATCATTACGGTTTAAATTCCTTCTTTATCCAATTTTCCGTCGTGCGATTAGTCTTAACAGTGTCTAGCAATAACAGTCGTGGTAAAGGAAAATTTTTCTTAATGCTCCCATGCCTATGAAGAGTTTTTTTTTTGGAAATGCAGTAGTTAACTAAGGAGAAAATTCCAAAAAAGCTTCGGCACTAAAACTTAAAAACCCCTTTACTGCGATATAACTCAGAAATTTGAAAAGGAATTGGCTATAATGCTGAGTTGCCCTTCGTATATCAGTGGGTTCTTTTGTTTTTGAATGGGGAGGGGGGGGAGAGAGCCCAGGATATGGTAGTAGCAACAATGGACGTTTGTTTATTCATCCTGCTTCGCCGAGTTTGAGCAAACTATCACGTCTTGAAAGAGTCAGAACAACAATCGAGGAAATACAAAAAATGCGTATAATTTCATATCTATTACCTGGAATGATGTTTTGTGCGTGATTCTGTGCAGTACAGGAGGGTATCGTAATGACTTGTCCCATAGCCGATTTTCCATAAATGGCCAAACAAAAAAAACTCCTGTACTATGCTGCCACCCAGTCGTACGCCGTTCATGCTACTTTTTCTCATGCTCTCGTCAATGTATCAATGCTGTAGCTATTCTTGTTCTTCGGCAAAACCAGCCACTTCCTTCTGCTCCGCCTCGCTTTCTTCAACTTTGGCAAGGAAAGGATGTTCCAAAGCCTCAGCAGCCGTGATTCGCTTTGCTGGGTTGCACTCCAAAAGACGATACAAGAACTGGACAGCTTCCTTCTCTTCTTCCTCAAGCTCCTTCTTGGGCTGGGTCTTGTCGCCTGTCCGACCTGTGCACCAAAGAATAATTTTCTCCAGGCTGTGACCGCCTTCGCTATAACTAGGGACGTTCGTCTCAAAGACTTGGCCATGTAGGAGTGCTGTCTCCCGCATCTTCTTTCGTCCGAAGATAGTAGTGATTTCGAGTAGCGCATCAATGTCGTCTGCGCTGTGAAAGAAGGGAAAGCGGCGCGAGAGCATGGTCAAGAGTATGACTCCCACACTCCATACATCGATAGAGCAGGTCTGTTGGGTGCATTTCAGCAGTACTTCAGGGGCACGGAAGCCACGTGTACCCGCTCGATTGGCGCGTCTGCTGTTGCGGGTATCGTTCTTGGGATAGGCGGAAGCGTTGTGGCCTGCTGATTGTGTCTGGGCGTAGACACTGTGGGATATCCTGTAGCGGCGATCCTCTTCGTTCAAATGACAGGCACAGTTGTGCCAATCTGTGCCTTCACGTTCCGCAAGGCCAAAATCGACCAGGACACCACGAGATTGCGATGTGTTGTAGAGGAAGTTGGTAGGCTTGACATCACGATGAATGATGCCTTTCTGGTGGACTGCTGCGAGGGCAGTGAACAGGCTCCGGAAGTAAAAGCGCATGTCAGAAATATTCATGTCACGGTAGTAATCTCGAAAGTCGCGATGCTGAAAGTAAGGTAGTACGGCCACCACCTGGTCCAAGTGACGGAAAGCGGTGATGAGGGGGCATACTGAGTCTGAATCTCTCAAATCGTAGAGAAGTTCGAGCTCATTGAAGATGCGTATCGGACTGCTGGTAACATAGATCTTCTTAATGGCCACATAGTGGGGGCGGCGGGCGGACTGCTTCCTGCGGGAAGGGGACATGTTCTTGTTCTTCTCACGCTCTTCAATGTCCCAGTTGTTGTTGTATTTTTCGTACTCGAGATCTTCAGCCTTGTAGACGGTAGAAAAGGTTCCTGTGACGAAATGTGAGCGACCCCCGGTACCCTGCATGACTGCAAGCCAATGATAGGGACATACCCTCTCCAATGCGGTTGATCAGTCGAAAGCGCTTGCTGATACCGATAAATGTCTCTTCAAAGCGCGCCATGTCCTCTTGGACGGAATCCTCGACTTCCTCGTCGCTGCTGTGGACTGTTTGCTCACTCTCGTCGAGCGGATCCATGCTTTCATCCATAGTCTCTTCAGCTTCTTCTGCCTTTATAGAGTCTTCGTGGACATCAATGGCCTCTGTATTCCGCAGTGAAGTGCGTACTTTTGCCATGGGAGGAGTGTAAGTCTGTATGTGGCCTTCTTGAGGTGTGCAGAATAGTGCGCGAGTCTCTGCACATCGTTTGGGAGACGCGTTCCGCGATTGAACCCTGGGTGCCTACTAGGCCGGAAGGGGAAGAATGATGACAAGGCGCACGGGCCAATAAACAGATGCAACGCGCTTTCCGGCCAAGTGAGACGACGGCCCGCATTTGTCCCTTTCACTTGAGCAAACAACCCCACCCTCGACGACCCTTTCGTCGCTTCTTTTTAATTTGGCCTTCTTGTCTTTTGATTCCGCAAGCGACTCTGACCATTATGGATGCGCGCGTGGAATTCGACATCAATGAGGCGGTCAAGCTGTTCGACAGCGACCCTTCGACGATCCCCACGCCCGAGGCCCCGCAAGCCCTACAAGACTGCGAAGATGAGCCAGAAGCGCTATCGTCGCCCGGATTGATCAACAGCGAGCTGAATCCTGTGGTTGATGCTGTGGCAGAGAGTCCAGATGCGATTACTCGCAGCTCTGTTTTTGATACTCTACAGTTTCTGCTAAAGTGCGTTCCCGCATATCCAAAGCACGCAAAAACATATGACACAGAACCTAACTCTAAACTGTTCCGGCTCTCTAGGCACTCATCGCAGATTCCTCCCGCAATTCTCAGCAAGATCCTCGACCTCATATCGTCCGCACTGTCTACACAAGCCGACATAATCCACGCAGACCTCGAGGCCGAAGAGCAGGATGCAATACCTCACCATAAGAATTTACTCGAAATGTATGGCTTCCTTCTTCGTTGGACCATCTCCGCAGTCGAAACAAGAGCACTGGAGAAATCCGCCTCTACCCCAGCAGCGCGGGGGCGGGGTAAAACTACAAAGACAAAAACTGGCGGAGGCAAAGAGAGCGCCTGGGATGCTTCTGCTCAATTAGAGATGGCATTGGACCGGATGAGCAAGGTACTTAGACTCAAGCTGGGCCGTATATTCGTCACTACATCAGAGCGAGACACGTTCATCGGCCTATTCACAAAGCCGGTATACCACATCCTCGAGAATGAGGCAAGAGTCAAGAACAATGCCATACGGAATCATTGTTTCAGAGTTTTGTGCTTTGCCGTCAAATCGCACGGACACGCGTACAGTAAGTACACTAAAGTTACACTGAGTACCGCTGTTGACAATTATTGCAGCCGCACAAACATCCATCAACCAGAGCCTGACATATTTTGAGCATCTGTCAGAGCCTATGGCAGAATTTCTCTTCACACTTGCAGATGCGTTTGATTATCCACAACTCACCGAAGATGTCTTAAAAGATATCAGCAGCAAGGAGTTCAGTTCCACCGATCTCAAAGGTCCAAAGTCTATCTCGACTTTCCTTACCAAGATTTCTGAACTCACACCACATCTCGTCATCCGACAAATGACACTACTCGCGAATCTGCTAGATAGCGAGTCGTATACCTTGCGCTGCGCCCTCATCGAAGTCTGCGGGAACCTCATAACTATGCTTAGCAAGCTGAGTCAAGACGACCGCAGCGAAAACCATAAGGCACAGATTCGAATTTTCTTCGATGTGCTTGAAGACCGTTTCCTCGATATCAACCCCTATTGTCGTGCTAGGGTGATGCAGGTTTACGTTAAGCTCTGTGATCTGGAGCAGAAGTATCCCAAGCGAAGACAAAAAGTCGCCGAACTTGCTGCGCGTAGTCTTGAAGACAAAAGTAGCAATGTTCGCCGGAATGCGATTAAGCTGCTTGCTAAACTCATCTCAACTCATCCCTTTACGGCGTTTGATGGAGGATTGCTGTCGACAAAGGACTGGACTAAGCGATTGGAGGAATGTGAAGCCCAAATCAATGCTCTACAGCCTCCAGAGGAGTTGAGGGAACGCCCACCGAGTGATCAGACGGTCGACGAGACACTGCTGCAGGATGCAACACAGGCTGATGCTGGGGATGAGGAAGGACTGAAGCATCCATCTGAGATGAGTGAAGAGGAGAAGGCTGCCGCCATCGAAAAAGCGCAGAAAGATGCAGCGACCGCGCAAGAGCTGGAAAAATTCCAAGCAGTACGCAAGTTCCTGCTCGAAGCACTTAAGTTCATTGAAGTCATTAACGATGCTGCTGAGATCATAACTCAGTTACTGTCATCCAAGAACAAGAGCGAAGTCATCGAAGCCATGGACTTCTTCACCACCATCGATGCGTACAAGATTGCCAATGCAAAGCTTGGTATCCGGAGGATGCTACGACTCATCTGGACCAAAGGCAACAGTGATGAAGGCAAGGGTGTGCAGACCCATCTGCTTGAATGCTACAAGGGCTTATTCTTTGACGCACCGCCCGGATTCGATGATAATGCGGTTGCAAACTACATCTCAAAGAACATGATCAGTTTGACTTTCGGTACAACGCCGGCAGAACTGACGTCCCTCGAACAGCTTCTCAGCACGATGATGAAGCAGGGCCTGGTCAATGGATTAGTCATCCAGAAGCTTTGGCAGATCTATGGCTACCAGAAGAAAGACATTTCCAAGAACCAGCGCCGAGGAGCTATCATCGTTCTGGGTATGCTGGCGCTTTCCACACCCGACATTGTAGTGCAGGAAATGGAGACCTGCCTTAGGATTGGTCTAGGAGAGCTTGGAAGGCGAGACCTGGGCCTGGCTCGGTACACTTGCATAGCTCTTCGCCGCATGAGTCAGCCGCCAGGAAAGCAGGCTGCCAGTGACGCTCCCGCTCAAACTGTGAAACTGCCAAACGATCACGCAGTGTTGGTGAGGCTGGCTGCAATCACAGAAATGACTTCGGACAGCAAAGAGTGGTATGGAGTAGCAGAGCAGGCTATCAGTGCCATATATGTCCTATCCAAGCACCCCGACGTCTTGTGCTCGGAAATAATCCGCAAGATCACTAAGCGTGTCTTTGCTGGACAGCACAAATCCGAGTCACGACCTACATCAAGTTCGAGCGCTGCTGACCCGAAAGGGGATGATGAGGAAATGCCAGATGCACCTCCAGTCGAGGAGTCACAACCTAAGAGGCAAAACTCTGCCCTCGCTCTCTCGCAGCTGCTTTTTGTTGTCGGCCATGTTGCAATCAAGCAAATTGTGCACCTTGAGCTTTGTGAGCTCGAGTTCAAGCGTCGGAAAGCTGAAAAAGACAAGAAGAACGCATCTGCTCCTCGAAAGTCGATGGCACCGTCGGGCGATCCTACCCCCTTGAAGAAGGGCCGCAAACGAGGCGCTACTAAGGAGCCCACACCAGCGCCTGAGGAAGCTGACGAACTTGATCTCATGGCTGGTACTACTGAAGATGATTTTACCGAAGCTATTGCACATGTCCGTGAACGCGAGCTTCTATACGGCCCGCAGTCTCTTTTGGCGAATTTTGGACCATTGGTGGCAGATATTTGCGCCAACAACACATCGTACAATCATCCGACTTTGCAAGCTCAGGCGGCACTCTGCTTAGCGAAGCTCATGTGTGTAAGCTCAGAGTACTGCGAGACCAACCTTGGCTTGCTGCTCACCATCCTCGAAAGGAGCCAAGATGCAGTCGTCCGCAGCAATCTTGTTGTGGCACTTGGTGACATGGCAGTGTGCTTCAACCACCTCATTGACGAAAACACCGACTTCCTCTACCGCCGCTTGAACGATGGCGACCCTAGCGTCAAGCGCACTTGCCTGATGACGCTCACTTTCTTGATCTTGGCAGGTCAGGTCAAGGTCAAGGGCCAACTAGGCGAGATGGCCAAGTGTCTCGAAGACAGTGACAAGAAGATTGCCGACATGGCACGCATGTTCTTCACTGAGTTGTCGACCAAGGATAACGCCGTCTACAACCAATTCATTGACATGTTCAGTGTGCTTAGTGCAGACACGGGCCTTAGCGAAGAGGCATTGAAGAGGATCATCAAGTTCTTGGCTGGATTTATTGAGAAGGTATGGGTTTACAATAGACCACACAATCTTGCAGCTTTGACATTAATATTGTGTAGGACAAACACGCCAAGCAACTGTCTACCAAGCTTGCTTCGAGGCTTCCAAGGGCTGAGAACGAGAGGCAGTGGAATGACATCGCATACGCGCTGGCTCAGCTACAGCACAAGGATGAAGAGATTCAGAAACTGGTGTCAGAGGGCTTCAAGGTTGTACAGACGGCTGCGTAGAAGATTGTGTTGTTTGTTCCATTGTTGGGCTTGGTCACGATTGTATGGAAACGATATTGATACCCTGGGCATTGGGTTGGAATTGAATTGGCGTTGTCGTGGGTAGGAAACCTGGTATCATGTAGAACGTGATGACTCAAACGTTGCGTGCAATACCACGCTTTCCAGCGGCGGCCTTTTGGGGCGCACAATAATTTTACATGTCCATCTCTTGCGTATGTCACTATACAGTCTGCTTCTTGGCATCCTTTACTTTGTTTTCAGCCTTGACCTCTTCCTTGGTCTTCTTCCCCGCCTCGATTCTCCTCTCCTTTGGCGTCTTTTGCTGTCCAGCCTGTCCACCATGCGCTTCTAGCCTCGCCTTTTCGTTCTCTGTATGCACCTTCATGCGCTCCATGGCTTCTTCCAGCGTTGGTATCCGAAATCCTTGCTTCCTTGCCTGTGCCAATCTCTGCACACTAACCTGCCTCCCCCGCGCGGCACTCCTCACATCCTTCAATAACCGGGCCTTGATGCGCTGCTCGTCTAATTGGGCCTCGGTGAGGACTGGTGGGCGGTTCTCGACGGGCTCTCCAAAGGGCGCAATAATCGAGGTTACGACATGGTGGATGGCTGTGGAGGTTCGATGACCTGACGCTATGCGGACGATGTCGCCTTCGACAAGGGAGTTGTTGGGATCGCGGACAAGGTAGTTTTTAGGCGCAGGAAAATGCTATAAGCATCTGTTAGCATTGGAAAGATTTGTATGTGTTTCAATTGCCAATTCTTACTTTTCTAAACTTCTTATTCCATTCTTGTTCTGCGACTCGCACTTTTACTGCCTTTGACATCTTCCCCGCCGAGACTACGACACCAATCTTGTGGCTCGCAAAATACTCTTGCACAATTGGCTTGCCAGCCTTGGCTTTGTTCGCTATTGACGCCATGACGGGCGGCTATGTGGTGGTGGTGGTCCGGGTCGTGTGCGGTGGATGCGGAGGTCTTGCGGAGGTGCGCTAGCGCTACAAGGGCCTTTGTATATTGATTCAGAGTCCGGACAGATCAAGACAGCAACTCAATGCGTCGTTTAGGGGTATCTGATGGCGGGTCGGGGGACGTGGGGAACAGCTACTGCAGTCTCGATCAATGGGTTCGCGCCAGCTCTTCTACCGCGCACAAAAAGTCATGTCGGTGATGCCAAGGCTTAACTCCGATTGGTCGCATAATCTACGTTACTGCTATCGTGTCCCGAACCTACTACTTTACCCTTCACTCGCAGCTTCTCATATCAACTTGACTTTCCCCCTCTCTTCTCTTTAATTTCGAGGTCGCCCGACCTCGCTAGACGTTTGTGAATTTCATGTAGACAATTGTTCTTGTATCTATATCGGATACGCACATTCCGTCCAATCACTTTCCCAAGTTCAAAGTCGCCGCTGGCGCACTTCATACTGCACCATGCTTCTACGGATAGCGCTGTTTTTTGTGGTCGCGTTTTTGTCGCTGCTAGTTGTTGGCGCAGAAGACTATTACAAGGTATGTAAAGTCTACATTATGCATTTCATAATCTTACCTTTATCGCAATGCCAAGTGCATTGGCTAACCAAGTCACGCAGCTACTGGGTCTTGAGAAGGATGCCTCAGAGCGCCAGATCAAGAAAGCATACCGAAATCTGAGCAAGAAATATCACCCCGATAAGAACCCGTACGTCCAATACTACACCAGTCCACCAACAGTTTGCTAACATATCACAGTGGCAACGAAGAAGCAAATCAGAAATTCGTTGAGATTGCCGAAGCCTACGAAGTCCTCATCGAGAAAGAAACACGCAAGATATACGATCAATACGGCCACGAGGGCATTCAACAGCACAAACAAGGTGGTGGTCCTCGCCAGCACCACGATCCCTTTGACCTCTTCTCGCGCTTCTTCGGTGGTTCCGGACATTTTGGACATCATGGCGGGGAGCGACGAGGGCCGAACATGGAAGTCAAAGTATCCATTCCTCTACGTGACTTTTACAATGGCCGTAAGACAGAGTTCACGATTGAGAAGCAAGCAATCTGCTCAGCCTGTGAGGGATCAGGTTCAGAAGATGGACACGTAGAGACCTGTGGCACATGCGGCGGACGAGGTGTTCGCATACAACGACAACAACTTGCACCGGGACTCTTCCAGCAAGTCCAGGTACATTGCGACCAATGTCATGGCAAAGGCAAGACAATCAAGCACCCATGTCCGGTCTGCAGCGGTAGTAGAGTTATCCGTGAATCCGAGACACACCAACTTGAGATTGAGAAGGGCATGCCCAACGGCGTACGCATCACCTATGAGAATGAAGCAGACGAGAGTCCGGACTACGTCGCTGGTGACCTTATCGTCCATCTCGCCGAAGCCGATCCTGCATTCGGACAACAAGAGCACGAGCGCACAGATGGTACCTTCTTCCGAAGACGGGGTAAGGACCTCTTCTGGCGTGAGGTTCTGTCTCTCCGAGAAGCATGGATGGGTGACTGGACCCGCAACATCACGCATCTCGACGGCCACATTGTTCAGCTCTCACGTAAACGCGGCGAAGTCGTACAGCCCAATCTCGTTGAAATCATCAAGGAAGAAGGTATGCCAATCTGGCATCAGCAGCTGGAAAACAACGAGGGTCTGCAATACGGTGACCTGCACGTCGAGTACGTAGTCGTCTTGCCCGACCAGATGGACAAGGGCATGGAAAGGGACTTTTGGAGCGTCTGGGAAAAGTACAGGAAGAAGAGTGGTGTTAGCATTGACGCTGAGCTCGGTAGGCCGCAGGAGCCGATTAAGATGCCGGAGCCTGATGCGCATGATGAGCTGTAAGCATGTCTTTTGCTAAACGTGCAACTGTGGGGGGGGGGGGGGAGACAAGGAGAGAATTTTGTATGAATTGACGCGCGAATACCCGCTGGTGAATGAAGATGGTGTGGAGTTGGGGAGTCTTCTGTGAGATCAATGAGCATGGGAAATGGAATTTATAGATGGGTTTTGATCTTGATTTTCTTGGTATAGATGGCAAGAATATGCAGTAGTATGTGTAAGGTGTTCTTGTTTTGCTTTGTTGTGTATGTGGTGGGGTTACAGAGTAATTAATTCCATGTCTTCGTCTTAGTAGGGCCTGTTTGTTGTCTTGCTATTACACTCTTCTTACATATCAAGCATTTTATTCTAATACAGTCCTAGCTCTCATGGCCTTGAACGCTGTGTATTTTGAAGGAAGAGTTAAATAGTTGAAATACAGGTTAGTAGGGGTCGCAATGTGGTTAAGTTGTCAATTCCTTGGGCCATCTCTCGTGATTCGAATGACTGGTTTCTATCAACAGAAAAATTGAATATTGTGGGATTGTGTCCTAAGCAATACTTGGAGAGATTACACATAGTCATCCTGGACCTTTGTATACTGTATATCTTCAGGCATGGCAATAAGTGAGTAGGTAAAGCATTTAAATGAGACTGGGTATAGGGCCTCCCTGAGTAGCGAACTTGGTACTGGGTAGATGTGAGATGTAAAACGACTTGATGATGAGAGCACTGTATTGGTGTTTATCCAATGCATTTGGACTTGGTTTGAAGAAAATAAGAGGGAATGGAAGATTTCCAAAGTAATATTTTAATGGTTTTTGTGTGTTTCTTTACTAAGGTCTGAATAGTTTCTCATATTATGACTTTTCTCTATTAGAATGCATGTATATCTGATAATGAATTCCATATTTATCATTCGACCAATTGTGATGTTACTTGAAGGGCTTTTTCTATGTTGAAGGGATACCCATTTATCCTAAAGCCACGATATATCTAGCACACAAGTGACTCATTCGTCATTTAGTCCCGTAGTCTAGGATTCTGGCCAAGAAGATACAACTCCACATACACCAGCCCTTTCCCCAGATAATCCCAGCTCTCACGCATTCACCCCGCGACCCTCCATCGCTAACCCACTGCCTACAACAAGGAATACCAATAAAACGGTCAACAGTCCCGAACCCGCTTATCACGAATCCTTTGTCGGGTAAATCTAGCCGGGCCACTGATAAACAGGTGCCATTTGGGTGGTGAAACCCCCAAAGAATCCTTCAGATCCTGCAGCAACAGGAGTTCGACATAGGGCTGCAGACAATCACACGTGGCGCAAAAATCCCCGGGATATATATCCTCCCCCACGCTTTTCATGCTCCAGTTCTCGAAGGAAGGGGAGGGAGGGCGAAAAGAAAATCCTCCTTGTCGCGTGCGTGTATGCAAGCAGGCATATCACTAGCTTCTGCATGCACCGATGTGTATATCTCGGTAGCGGGTTTTCGACGTCAGTAGTAAGGGATGGCTGAATCCCCCATCTTGGCAGCGCTTGTATGGTGGAAGAAAGGAAGAAAAGAAAGGGAAAGGAGGAAATACGCTGTGCCGCATTGCACACCGCATTATCGTGGATGGTGCATAGCAGGATCTGGGCCGCTTAACCGGGCCAGCCAAATGCATGAGAACACATGGCCGCGGAAGGAAGCAGAACACGGTACATACATCGGTACGTACGTGTGTGATTGCGGCTGGCGTGTTTCTCGCTTCAAAGAACGGTACTCGGTACCAGGTGGTGGTGTGACACCGACGTGCTGGGTCGGATGAATCATGTTGCGTTTACGCGCGTGAACAGAAAGGGGAAATGTGGGAACCAAGGAAAATTTCGGCATCACCACCCCACGGACATAAAACGTATATGAGCAAGCGAGGACGTGGCGATTAATAATCTGATACCGATCAATCGGGTAATTTCGCTACAGCACACCACCTTCAGTAAAGGATTGTATGTGCGAGACCGAAACGAGCCATAACCGAGTGTGAGGGTCAGTCAGTTTCACACGGTGTTTTCCCTATCCAGAACGTTAGTTAATCAAGATGTGCACCCTTCAACCATGTACTCGGTACACATATGCCCTCGCACGAATTACTCACTTGGTTTAGCCCATTGCCATTAAGCATCACAGCTTACCACCGTCCGCTTTGATAACATCCCTAATCAGCTTGAGCGCCTCAACCGCAAAAGCCATCATGTTGCCTTCCCTCTCTGGGCTCCCGGTCTCTACCTCTCTCGTCGCCGTGTCCCCACCCTCGCGTGCCACTGCAAGAGCCACATATCCCGGCGTACGGTTCCTGGTGCTGCCGGCCGTGGGGCCTGCAGTCCCACTCTCGCTGACAGCATACGTGCTGTCCAACTTGCTGCGCGTGTGCTCGGCTAGACCTGAGACAACAGCTGGTGTAGGGCCACTGTAGCCAGAGACTGATTCTTGGGTCCAACCGGCAAACGCAATGCGCGATTCGAGGGTGTAGAGGGTTAGTCCGCCACGGTAGTAAGATGATGCGCCGGGAAAAGACAGAAGAGCTGCAGAGATGAGACCGCCTGCTGCCTATGAGGTGGTGTGTAGTTAACTTTAGGTGCGTATCACATATCCATCGGTGGATGGAAAGGGTACACAAACTGTTTCTGCAACTGAAATTGTCTCTTTGCGCTCTTTGAGAAGAGTAGCCACCTCTTGAACTATCAGCCGGAGCTCTTCGGGTGGGAAGTTTGGGGGTAGCATTGTGCGGCTTGAAAACGACGTTAAGGGATTTTGCGATGTTTTTGGGGATTTATTGAGTCAATATCAGCTACTGTAGAGAGATTAATATTTTTGGTTATTCGTTTACAACATTGTTCCAGACCAAGTACGCCGAGATGTTGTTATGGCCGACGTCGACATTGCGAGTCAGTGGGGTAGCTTCTCCAAAGTGATGTGATGCGGGGTAGCTTCTGTTTCGAGCACCGACAATATATAGATAGATATAATACTTTGTACTTCATTTACCTCTGATATTTTGATGGATGAGTTATTGCATATAGGTTCATGTGCGTACCCCCTTATCATGCCTAAGCTAGTCAAAAGCGAACCTTTCTTCTCCTCTCCTCATCAACCTGATAGGTATGGAAGTGCCCCGCAGCTGTAACGTAATAATGGATGCAACTTTGTGTTGAAGTGCATGCTGGGCTCTGTCTACAGCTTTCTTGTACAACTCTCGCCGCTGTTGGCCCCCCTTTGGCATCTTGTTCACCTCTTCGTCAGAAGCAAAGTCATCGACGGCAAGCTCAACACTGTACTGCGAGAATATAGCAGCTAGCACCGCGAGAACCTCAGCTTGCGCAAAGCGTCGCCCTATGCAGGATCGGAAACCATCACTGAATGGAATATAAGATCCTTTGACAGGCTTGAAGAGCTCCGATGATGTGTCTTCGCCGGCTGGTCCACGTAGTGCTTCATCGTCGTAGTCAATTTCAACGAAGGATTCCGAAAGTTTGTTCTCTACAAACCAGCGCTCAGGTCGGAAACGATCCGCGTCCAGCATACCATCATCGTTTGTATTATTTTCAGATGCGGGCCAGTACTTCGGATTACGATGGACAGACGAGCAAAGGAAGACGTTCGCACCTGCAGGGATAGTGTATGTCTGACCTTCCACCTGAATGGCCTGGGATTGGTCTGGTGTGACCGATTTTGGAATGTTGACAATTGGCTGCAATAGCCGGAGCGTCTCGTTCATGACTGCAGCTGGCATGCTCGCGAAAAGCTTGGGAAAATGCTCTTCGTACGTCCATTCACTTGTCGGTTTACCATTGAATATCCGGTCAATATCTTGTTGTAACCGTTTCTGTGATGCCCAGTGGATTGCAAGATAAATCAGCGAAAAATGTAGCGTGTTTGCTGTTGTTTCGTGGCCCGCTAGCATAATCACAAAAGCATTACCTAGTATATCGCTCTTATCGGCAGTTGTGGCGTTTTCCCCTGTGATACCACTACCGCGAATTAACGATTCAAAAACATCCATCCCCCTCTTGCTTTCACCAGAAAGAAACTGAGTCTTTTTGATCTCATACAGTTCGTTCATGTAGGCGCTCCACTCGCCAGCTGCCTCAGCGACTGTACGGTGCGCCGTAAATGGAGATTTTTCTATTAAAATGCATCAGTGTCATTGTTTCAATTACGAGTGGCACTGATATATCTTACCAAGCCACGGGATAGGTATTATCTGGGTCCATATGATATTATGAAGCAGCTCACTGAGTGCTTCTCGATAGCTCATAGTATGACCGGGAGGCGCCTTGGAGCTGACAGAGATGGATTGCTCTGTATTCTTACTGACAGTTTCCTCCTTACCTTCTTCGTGCGGCCAGGTAACCCGTACATCGAAGCCTGCGCTACTAATGATGTACAAAGCAAAGTTCATTGCAGCTACAGAAGGATCAATTATGGTCTTGTTGCCTCTTCCATCGGGTCCAGCCCAGAGACTAAGCAGTGATTTTGCGTGATGGAGTGTTTCGTTCCAAACCAGCTCATTGTTGCGCTCACCGAAACTCGGCGCTACAAGTTTGCGATGATTACGCCATTCAGCTCCTTCGGTAGTCACAAGATTCTTCCCATATATATTGAGGGATTTGTAAATCTCGAGCGGTTTGGGAAAGTCATTACGACGGGTGGTGATTTGGGTGATGGCTTCTGCATTAGCGACATAGACGGTGAGTCCAGAGGGGGCGGCGGCGATGAATATGTCCTTGCCAATCTCCTTGAAATATTTGTATCCAGTCACATGGGACCATTCTGCCTGTAGAATTCTGCAGAGCAATGGTTAACATGTGATGATGGGAACCATTGTTTATACGTACTCTAACCAAAGGCCTGTTAGGGAGCTTGGGAGAATTTTTCGCAGCAGCAGCGTCCAGAATTTGAACGTGGCCAGCCAGAAACGATTGTAAATATTCCAAGGAACCGAAACCACAGGCAGTCCTGAGCTCTTGGCGAGCGCGATATTGCGCTGATGGCGGTGATATCTCCAAGCAGCTTTGTAGATGGTGTAGGCTACGATGGCGCTAAAGACCCAGGTGGCAGAGACCATGGTGAGCGAAGGTGTAGAGAAGTGGCTATGCTATGCTAGAGAAGGTAATTAGACGACGGTGCACGAGATGTTTGCTGTTTGTGATGCTGTGCTCCTTATCAGAGGAAGACGTGACGTCGCCATGTTGGCGCTACTGATCGGCCAAGGTGGCGTTTCAGCGCTCAAACAACCTTTCAGGGGCCAGTAAAAACAATAACAATGTGCACCTTCCAGTAAGGTGCTGATCTAAGCCGATAGGTTCATGCTCTGGTAGCTATGCAGACCAAAAATATTATACATGTGGCGCTGCCACGCGAAGGATCTTTGTGTAACAAGCAGTCTTCATCCAGGTACGAGTCTTGGCAAGAGCTTGGGGTTATTAGCCGCCACCTACCGTATAACAATACACTGATATAATAGTACTCACTCGGCCGCCCAAGAGACGACGGGATTTCCGATGCATTTGCATCACTGGATGCTTTCGTCAGATGTGAGGCTACCTCGCTTGCATGCAGAGTTTGCGTCTCGTACGACACCCCTGGCACAACGCTCCGTGGAGGCAAGGAATGCGCATGCCGCTTGGTGAACAGTAGCGGGACAGAAACTTGTTGTTTACGTACTGACATACTACTATATACTACATACTAGATATGTACGTACCTATGTACACGCTACCAGCTTCGACGTCACAAGCCAGGCTCTGGTTGTTTCGTTGGGCTCGGCGGACAAACTTTCCATGTTCCAATAAGCTTCGGGGTTGCAATGCGACTGTTGTGTCGCTTTGCTGTGACCTCCATCTTCAACCCAGACCAGGGCATGTCATCTCAAGCGGCACGTAAGGCTAGGCGCGAGTCATGACCACTGACACAGCCTGCCATTCTCTAGGGCGCAAAACTTTGTGTAGGAGCAACCCTGATCCGGTCAAGCAAGCAAGCAAAGCGACTACTACACCGACTCGATGGCGACTTATCGGCCGACTTTGACTCGTCAAGAGGGCGTGTGAGGAACCACCCAAGGGATTACTGGACGCTTTCTGCCTTCCACGTGGAGAAGCTACAGCCACCAGGATGACGAAGCCAGGGTTCCCACGAGGGTTGCAGGCCGACCTTGCTCAGACGGCTCGGGCTGTGGGGAGGGGAGTCGTCTATCGGACATGGCTTTAGCAGCAGCAGCAATCATCTAGGTTGAGGCAGACCGCAACTTGGCGTAGCGTCGGCGGACAGGACCGGGCAGAGTCGGCTGGTCATCTGACAAGATGGCTTCAATGGCCACTACTGTGACGGGCTTAGCAGCAGCGGCCACTGCTGTTTGGGATTAATGCCTTCCTGGCAGCTGACCATGCCGAGGCACGGTCAAGAAGAGAGAGAGTGTGTGTGTGCCTGTTGGCAAAGGACATTAGCAGAGACTTCCCGTCGTGCAAGGGTGGCTAGGCGGCGGCGGCACCGCAGCGCGGAGCGGAACCAACGTTATGATGGAGGGGCACGTCGACAACGCCGTGGTGATCCTGGCCTGCCTGCTCCCATGTCGGCTGGGAGCCTACTGTTCCTGACGCCATTCTGGCGGTCGCATCTTACGGCGCGCTAAATAACATCCAGGATTTTCCCAGGAGTGTTTTGTCATGGTGAAACTAATGTGGTGATGCTACTACTACTACTACTACATACGTACCAGGCCGAGAGCCGCGTTTTCCCACCGTACGACGCGGGCAAATGGGTAGTGCAGGGAGTATACGCACCATCTGGCCATGTGCCACCAGGCTGCCTATAGGAGTTTCGCCAGGATCCGCAGCATGGGAGTGCAGATCTTTGGGCAGCAGCAGCAGCAGTGGTTGGTGGTAGCAGCCATGATAGTCGCAGATTTCCACGTCCTTTTTGACGGAGATTAGGGCCTAGGGGTTGAGGGTGGCACGCAACGAGGGGCTGGCGGACGGGAGCGAATGCGAGGGAGGTGGCAATGGGCAGCATAGCCATTCTTTGCAAGCAAAAAAAGATAGGGCATACAAGCTGTCTGGACGCCACCTGCAGCGCATCACTTCCACGAGCCTTCTCGAATGCCTTGGTGCCGCAGTAGAGTGGAGGCTGGGAGGACTGGGCATGTTGACTAGTGCCTCGACGAGCTCGGATCAGCTTCCTGAGTCTTTGAGGCCAGCAATTGGGCGAAAATTGTCCGACTCAAGGCCCTCATGACAGGCTTGCTTCAAGCTGCACCAGGGCCGCTGCGGAGAGAAGTGTTGTTGGTGAGCGGAGAAGCGCGTAAGCCGCACGAAACAAAGTGCCCAGCGACGGCCAGCCACAAGGGCCGGGGCGGGCAGGCCAGTTTCTGGTGGATGAGGCAGATGCAGATTGCACATGGATATGGACATGGCTGCACGGTTGCCGTGGACGGGAGCGACGTTTGCTGTCTACAGCAGTTGCAGTAATGCCCTGGATGGGCGATGGGCGACGGGCAGAGCGCCATTGTTTGATGGAGACTACTGCGACTGCTACCACTGTTGCATGGTCCTGCTCGGCCGCCCTGGAGCATCCGGCGATGCGTGGTTTGGCTGCATACAGACACACATGCTATTATACACACACCCTCTACATGTGTATGTGTGTGTACACACGCACCCACACTGCGCGGCTGGTGGACCCCGCCCAACCCTGCGCGGGCTGGGCGTGCACAAGCGAAGCTGCAGAAGCTCTCTGATGTCTCTGACCGTCCTTTGGTGCACGCTGCTCGCCCATTTGCCTTGCGCTAATCGGTCGTCTCTTCACCTACCTTTGCCCACGGCCGCCGCCGCTGTGGTCGTCGTGGTCATCACCGTCCCATGTGCGCTGGGCCTTGGTGTCATTGACTGCTGCTCTCTGCCTTTGGCCTCACCCCCCCCACTCCACCCCCTTGTCATCATCACCACCACCATCAAACACCACCCTTACCAGCCCTAATATTACTCCCATCACCTCCACCATCACCTCCACCTCCACCACTACCCACAACCCTCGGCGCGCGTGTGCCTGAGCCAGTGCTGGGCCGCCTCCCGCGCCCTGTCGCATCGCGCCCTGGAGCTGTTCCTTTTTGCGACTGATATGGTTTCGCGCCTTTTCTGATTGCGCCCTGGCCCCTTCGTTCGCACGGCCTGTCTTAAAAGCGCCACTTTTCGCCGACTGAGCGACAAACGTCCTAGCATTGACCGCGCGCGACTCATTCATCTTGCCTTTACCTGCTTCGGATAGTTGCCTCCGGCTCCATGGTAAGGTCGTCCTGCCCAAGACTAGGTCCTTTCGTTGCGCACGCGGCATAGGAAAGCTCCCGTCCTGCATCCCACTCTGGCCTCCGAGCACTTGCCCTGCGACGCTTTCCAAACTCTTCCCCTCTTCCATGCGATGACGCGGGTTGGGCTGTCATCTGCAAATCACTACTGACCAACCAACTTGCTGCCGTTTTGGTGAATTGGTCCCCTTCCGCCCCTGCGACTGCCGAGGCCGCTCTCCACCAGCTGCACCCCCCGCGACCTTCCTTCCTGGCTTTTGCCGTTTGGTGGTCCTGGAACCATCCGTTGTGCCCAGTAGTGCTCTGTCATACATAGCCGCATGGCCATAGCGGATTCTGTCTGGCATATGTAAGGATGGCTGATCCTGACGCGCCCGCCCATAACAAGAGAGCTCGTTTGGGCTCCAGCAATCTTGACCACAACGGCCACGGATTCCCCCCTCCTCCACCGCCTCATACCCAATCCACCCGCCCTCCGACACATCCCACCTTGGCTCAGGCCTCTCCGCCCTACACTACCCACAGTCTATCCGCTCCTTCTCACCAGTACACCGCTCACCCCCAAGCCTACCCAGGCCCGCTTCCCTCGCCATCGTTACCACCCTCTGACATTCGCGCCCTTGCGGATCCGCGCAACATACCCTCTCCCCGGCAGCATCCCAATGGCGTCACAGGAGTCGCTACTGTGACAATCCCCCAGGACCGCATTTCAACCTACCGTCCTCCACCGACGCCCCAGTCAGCATCGGCCCCAGACCCTCACAGCTCCCGCTCCACTAGCCTCAGCCTCAGTACCGACGTCAAGTCCCAGCCCCAGCCTCAACCACCCATGGAGCATGGTGGCCATCACCCGTCGTGGCCCCCCATGAACGCTGACCACCGGCCAAATGGCAATATGGCGAATGGCTACAGTCATGCAATGAGTCCCTCTCACCCCAACGGACCCCCGCCATACCACGCGCAACCACCACCACCTGCTCAGCAATATCCCCAGCCAGTGACTCCCTACGCGCCCACGCCTTACATGAACGACTATGGCGCGACACAGCAGATACGAAGGAAGCAGGTCCGAGCCACGCAGGCTTGCAACCACTGTCGTTCGCGAAAGCAGAAGTGTGACGAAGCCCGGCCGTGCCAGTTCTGCAGAGAAAACAACTTTGACTGCCAGTACAAAGATGTCCCACCACCAAAGTGCGTCGCCTCCACTCCACGTTTGGTCACCCCCCGCTGACGCTTCCCAGGCAAGACAGAAGCATGATGCAGCTTCAAGAGAGCGTCAACAGCATATCAGACGTTCTGTCACAATTCGTGGACCAGTTCAACACATGGAAACAGGGTGTCGAGAGCAGACTTCCACCGACGCGAAACGACATGATGTCCAATCACGCTTCACCCGAGGCCTCGTTCTCTACAACCCAAAGAGATCAGAGCACATCCAGATGGCCAACGCCTGCTCAAGGAAGGGTCCAAGTGGCTCGTGTACACAATAACCTCAAGATGGAATCACCGGTTGTCCCCCATTCGAGCACGTTATCGCCTCTGGGCACCCATGCCTCTGCTCCTATCAAGCAGGAGTCGCAGTTTGCTCCTCCTCCGCAGCAACCCGCAACACCTGCTGAAAGTGTAAGGACCGAACGTAGCCACGCTACCGAGACCGGCCCTAAAGAACAGACCGGCCTCCAAGGAGACCACACTACCCCTGCACATAAACTGCTCGAAGAGTGGGCCCAAATGACTATCTTTATTCAAGGTATTCCATACCTGAAACGACTAGCTGATAATGGCCGCGAAGTGTCAGACTACCCGATGCAGTTGGAGCAGGACCGTGGTTTGCTGCGCGTTTGGGGTGTTGGCGAGGGCCAAGACCTAAACGATGGAGCCCAAGGCCCCGGTAGCCCCGAGAGCAGCAACGATTCCGAAGCCGCATCTCCAGCGCCTGGCAAAGATGGCTTGTGGGGCCATCCGCCTTACGACCACCAAAGCCCCTCTGAGCCCAGCAGCACACCGCGCGAAAGCTATCAGAGTGGCCTTGGCCCAGACGGCCGCCCTGACTTCCGTCGTCATGTCATGTTTGATTTGCTCAAGTCGTACATGGACAGCATGCACATGTTCCATCCTTTCATGAACGAGATCAAACTCAAGCGTATGTTCAGAGAGTTCAGCGATCAATACAGTCCCGAATCGCGAGGCGCAAGTGTTAGATCACCTGCTGTGAACGGAGTGCACCAGCTCAATCCCGGCGTCAAGCGAAAGCGCTCGGCTAGCGGATTAGACGGGTTGCCGTCGGCTCGAGGCGAGATTGAACGCTCATTGCGCAACGCCATTGTTCTACTTGTTCTTGCCCTAGGCAAGGTTTGCTCATACACAGACCCGTTGCCTGCACCGCAAAACGACCGGAATCCTTACATTCACTCGGAGTATGGCTATATCCGCAACTCTCCAAATGCCAACGGCAGTTTTGCTAGTGAGGCGTCTGAAGATAGCCGTCCGCGAAACATTGATATTCTCCCTGGTATGGCCTACTACGCTTATGCGACTGACATCCTCGGAAATCAGCAAGGTGGAAATACAACAGCCCATGCGCAAGCCATGCTTTTGGCCGCGCTCTATCTTAGTCAGTTCGCACGAGTATTAGAGAGCTGGAGTTGGATCAATAACGCATGCCGGATCGCTCTGGTACTGATCAAAGCCGACTACACCAAGCTTCTTCGTGTGAACAACGAGAAAAGACAATATTGGAGTCCCAAGGAACGATATCGATTGAACCTGGTCATGTGTGTTTATTGGACAGCACTACAGCTCGAATCGTAAGTCGCTTCTATTGTCAAAATCGAGATCCCAACATCCGCTAACAGATATTTCAGTGATATTCTGGCGGAGATGAGCAACTTACCACCCTCCGGTATCTCCGCACACCAGAGTGACATTATGTACCCTGAGGGTGTTAACGAGACCTGGATCCAAGAGGACAACAGCTCTGCGCAACCAGAAGACATCACTTCGGGCCCGCGAAACGACCTGATGATGAAGCTCTACTCTACGCAGACGTTCCTGCGAGTGATCCTGAATGTGGCACACAACGCCTTGTATGGACCCAGCGGACGAATGAGCTTCGACCCCACTAGTGTCAAGGAAGTCGCTTATCACGCGCTCACACACGTGGGTGTTTTGGAAAACTGGAGGAAACTACTTTCACCCGAGCTTGCCTGGGACGACAGCGAGTACCCCTCGACCGATCTCAACATTGCCCGTGTTCGCGCCAAGTACTATGGTGGTCTCTACATGATGTTGCGACCGTATCTGAAGCTCGCGAGTCATGTTTTGGAGTTCCCGCCCCCACCTCCAGGGAGCACGGGCGCCTCTCAGCACAACTCGCCGTCTCCATACGGACAGCCCCTTACAAACAGGACCGTGCAGATGGTCGAACTGAGCGAGGACCAGCAGAAGATCATCAAGGTCGCTTGCCAATGCATCGACAGCGCAATCCACAGCACCATTGCATTCGATCGCGTAGGTGAAGAGCCTGGTAGCAAATACCAGTATTTCACCCCTACACGCAAGAAGAGGCTCGTAGTCACAAACATATTTGGTACACTTCACGCGTAAGTCTATGGCCCTCCTGATCTTCTCTATAGACCCGTTAACGCAGTATAGACAATTCGGAAACATGCTTGTCCTCGCCTCAGTATACAAGTCCAAACTCTATCCTCTTCTCCCAAGCAATACCTGGCTCACCAAGTCCACACTCTCCGCCCTGTTTAAGCGCACCATTAACGTCATTGAAGACGTTGCGCCAAACTCGCCCATCTTGCGCATGGACCTCGAAATCCTCAGGAATGTTCAGCGGCAACAGGGTCTGGAGTGATGTCAGGCGTAGAGCAACAAAGAAAAAAGCAATATATGGTGGCGGTTCCCAAACCTGATCCCATATCTATATCCTGCCGTATGGAGCGACACCCGCATGCGCCGACGCATGCGCGCACACCCTCCCTCTTCGGATCTTGTCGCCATCCGTTACGGACGATCTGGTCCGACGCAGATCTGGAATCGTGCATAATGACCTGCATATTTTGGCCCTGGCGCATTGTTTTCTGTTAATTATTTTTTTGGATTATTTTTTTCTCAATATTCCCCACAATCGACGGCCATGACTGTACATGCAACCAGACGTATGCGCACGTAGCAAGGACAACAACTTCATCATCATTGGGTGGCTAGCGCTGACATAATTCGTATGCATTTCTAGTCATTTTCATCTCTCTGTCCATTTTGCCGGAGAATCAATCAATTATTCCATAGTCCTACAAAGCCTGGGTGGATGATCTGTCTGTTACCGTTTAGGGTAACCCTAACGCTCTGTTCTATTTTTCTTTTCTTTTTGGATCTCTTCCTCTATCCTAGGTCCTGATTCCATATCCCGCCTGTCAGGAGAAAGCACGCCGATTGCGACAATGAGCATGCCCTGAGGATTGGACACTACCGCAGTTGCAGCTCTCTCACCGATCAGACTAGACGGGGGTTAGTGTGTACGGGTGCTGCGAGATGCGGGGTCTAGATCTACGCATGAGCAAGACGAAGCACAAGGCGTGCCGCCGGCAGAGCTCTAGTTAGTTGTCTGATTCGGCAGACAGGTGTTCGAGTTGATGGGATTTGATCGTGTCAGATCTACACCTACCAACCATTGCATTCCTCTTCACCGATTTTGCGTTGCGCATCCTGCCGATTTCTTTTTCGCTACGTACGTGAATGCTTTTCCTCAGATCTCAAAGACCCTCACACACCGTTCACGCAGGCTGGCCTATTAGTGGAGGCGGTACGCTTCTCCGCCTTCTCTCACCCAGTGGCTGCTGCCTAAATCCTTCGGTATTTGCTTTTTCTTCCGTCCTTCACACCATACACCTCGTAACACAGGTCCCCTACCAAAGACCCATGTTCTGCGTGTGCATTAGCAGTCTTATTTCTCGGCTAGCGTTCTTGTGGGGCCTCTCGGAACGACCATGTGCGGCAACACCCTCCGACCACATGGCTGGGCGACATTTTTGACAACTTTTTTTTCTTCCTTCTCACACTGTAACCAGCGCCTCAGCCGTTCCGCCTGCTCTAGTTTACAGATTTACTTTTTTTTCTCTGCGCCACCGCCCCACGACACGTGATGCAGCAGCACTCAAGAAAAGATGCCGACTATCCGGATAGTAGGCGTTTGATGCTCTCGCATCTCTAACAGTGACTCACGTAACGTGAGATGACATGATTGCGCACTAATCTCACAACGCAATATCTCGATGATCGGTGAGTTATTACATCCCTGCTATTGAAAACGCCCACATACCTTATCGTACGCCGCATGTATACAGCGATCCTTGTATTGATGCCTTTGTTTTTGTCGTGATTACTATTCTTCTACTTTACACTGAAGATGCAGTGCGACGATGCAAAGGAACATGATGGCGGATTCTCAACACTACTCGCCACAAAGAGTGCTCTCGCTTCGAGTATTTGGCCTTGCTGACAAAGCATGACGCTTCTGCAGAGTTGACAGAAAAGAAATTATATTCTGTATACCTGCACAGGCTTTGCCGCACGTAGCATGTACCTATGTGTAAATGTACATGTGTACATACATATTACAACGTAAGTATCTTACAAAGTTGTCATTGGCGAGCAGAGTGCACTAAGGGTTCCCTCGCATGCCCATGGACTACCTAATGCGCAACATACAGACGTGCATGGAAAAGGTTCCATGATGCCTTTTCACCACGAGCTTTTTCTGCACACTACATCTTTGTTGCTTTATGAGCCGGTCTTGATGTGCGTACGAAATACATGCGTAGATGTGTAGGGCTTAGCGACATGTACAGCCAATCAAGTGCCCCCATCTAGTTCCATATGTCTGATCCATCGCATCCCGCCGGAGATTTCCCCGCCGTATCGCCAAGACGCTCCAATCTTTGGTATCCTCTCCCTTTCCACCCTTCATTTCTCCACCCCCTCTATGTCGTAGTAGTAAGTTGCCGGACTGCTCTTAGCTACCTCCAGCCGCACTGGGAAAGCCCAGACGAAGAATAACATCAGCACACCACAAATGTGACAGCCGCGGCTAGCGGTCTATTCCGTACATGCGTTCTGCTACCAGCCAGCCGCGTCTAAACCGTCGCGAACCGTGATTATTTCGGTATACCGCGCCCCACTCGCATGCCAGCCAAAGTGAAAACCACACATAGTATGCAATCTGGCAACCTGATCCATGTACGACATCAAATCACATTCTTGCACCATCCAAACACGGCAACCCGAATGTTGCAACAATGTGAAAACCAAGACAAAGCCGTGGACAATCATGTGGGCGGATGGCGGCCAGTTTGGTCGGTCAATTATTGCCAGCAGCCCTTGTTCCTGTTGTTCATGGGCTGGTCGGACCTCTCTCCGACGCCATGTCATTGGTAGAACAGCGCAACAATACTCTCCGGTGAGCGCATAGCTTTAGACCCTGGAAGAGGTGATGATATTATCCGCTATTGAAACGCAGGCGTCATTGCGACGCGTGACGTCTTTGCGGCCAATACTTACTCGATGAGGCTGGGCAGAGGCGGACTTAACAAAAGCTACGTTCAGTATACGGTAAGTCCAGCAGTCGTACGAGTATTGGCGATTCAGCTGGGGGTCCGCTGGGTCCCACTTGTGACCTGTCCGAACATAGTCATCTGCTTCAGAGTTTGGAGTACTAAACAGTCAGCCTTGGATTACTCCGAAATGCATCCTGTTAGTCGCGTAGATCATGTTAGGAAGGCCGGAGATCTAATGCCGAGATAAGGGATATGGCATCTCCTTAGCACTCGCAAAAACATGCCATTTCAACTGACTCGAATCGGCTGCAAGAGCATGCATTCCGGGTCATCATTTTTGCAAAAATGTATGTACTATCTATGTACAAAATAAGATTTCCGGACAACACGGGTGGCAGCGGAAGACGGACATTTGTTCCCTTCCGATCTTTGATCTGATAAACCTGGATTGTGGCACAGTAACGCGCCAACCGCAGCAGCCTAAAACAGAACGGCGAACGTTGGGCAGCGTTCAAACGTGTCGTGGAAGGGGGAGGGGCTTTCACTCAGACGCTGCGGAGTATACTCCGCAAATACTCATGAGCTGGCTCCCTGTTGGGCACACGGAATGCAGATCAATTCTGGGGCCTTTTCACGTTGGACGCCGACTTGAATGCGTCTTCTTGTGTGAACAATTGGTCATTGGTGCGGAAACACAACATTTGCGAAAATCATAAAGTTATCTTCATGTAAAATCGTTACTGCTAATGGCCCGCTAGGCTGAGAATGACGACTTGTACATCAAATCATGTTGTGCAAGTAAGATTATCGTTCAGCCCACGCTATTCCTGGACATGCTTTCTTCTGCGACAAAAGTGGATACATATACTTTACTCACGAGGTTTTCGCTAATTCGCTTCGTGTTCGCGATGGCCAATGAGTTTCACAGCCACTCTAGGCATGTCTGGCCTCACAGCCTCGGAATCATGCCTCCCGCCATCGCATCGATTCCCACAATTAAACGTGCGGCAACCCAAGAGAACCTGTGGTCACGATCTCCATCCCCATCTGGACAGTACTGGTAAGGAGCAAGCCGGGGCGCTCCCAAGACCGAAAGAGAAAGTTCAAACCATCGACATCGACGTTAGAGGCTTAGATTCGGGGAAAGTGAGGCGCGAAGCGCGTCGCCGTTGATGCGGGCCACCACCAATGTTGCATGGTTAGGGTAGATGACAGCCTCATACGCATGCGGCGGACTGAATGAACGTCTAGACCCCGCCATCAACACACACGCACACCTCAGCCTTTCCGGCATGGCACTAAGACCTGTTGTATGCAGTCACAATCACGTTGCCAGTCGTCGAATAGCATCTCGAAACAAGGCCCAGCGTTTGTCGGCCGAACAAGGCAAGCCACAAAACATGCCGCGGTCCTCTGCCGCGGCCTTCCGCGCGTTCCCCGTCTTCGCCAATCGAGCATTGTACTCCCTTCACCGATCAGGATGACCTTTGTAGCATCGGCTAGAGGCACCTCCCGCACGAGATAAATCTACAATGTAGCAGCTCCAGCCGAGATTACGACGACGACAGCATTGGTAAGATCAGCAACCCCAGCAACACCAGATGTCGGAGAAAGATGGATGCAAAGATGCGTACAATGTATCTAAGATTAAACGTTGTCTTAGATGGGATACTGCATGTACAGTCGGAGATGCTTCCAGGAAGGTCGGGCCTTTTTGTTAGTTCTCAATATGCTGCTATTGTGACCGCCTGTTGGTATGTAATCCGTGACATGTTCGTCCAATTCTACGTTCCGAGATGTACATATACACGTACATACGTTGAGCAGCTGGGGTATGGGGTGAATATACGCTTGGTTGGCTGTGTGGCCGGTGCCTCGTGTCGCGATAGGAGGAGACGGCGGTGACCTTGGTATTTCGGAGTTCGAAACTCTGATGGATTCAAGTGTCAGGGTTGGCACATGATTAGATTGGGGGAGAATGTTCTGAACGTGTTCTTTCAAGCATTTGGTCTTGTCTGTGCTTACCCCAATTTCGCGTCATGATCCCTTTTCCTCCCACGTCTCGGCACGGGGTATGACTCCAATCCAAGGGCTCCATGGGTTGCTTCTATTTGCCTAATTTAACGGGCCGGTAACGACCATCGCAACGACCACTCCGAAAGGATCGATATTCCACAAGGATGATACATTCGGCCCTTTAAAGACTATCTTTCGGCACATGTCCAACAACCTCAAGCCGGAGTCAATCAATAGTGCAAGAGATGGAATTGAGTCCAAATAGTCACATCGTGTTCGTCAGCAACCTTGAAGGTTGTCCAATCATGACCTTATCTTCTTGTCAGCAGTTCAATTACAACGGCAGTTCTGGACGTGCACCCAGGACTATCCAATATATCTTGGTTTCGGATGCGCTGGTCTACCATTTCCCCTCCCATGGAGACCGTTCGCCAAACGCAAGTCAGATCTCCCCATCGGCCCTTTGTGTCGTAGACCGCATTTCCGGATGGCCGGAGCATCACCATGTCTGCCTGCGTATGTTGCGCCTGCCCCACAGAACGAGACGTTGGATGTCGTGGGGATCGCTGAAGCACTAGGTAAGCATGTTGGTGGGTCTTTGCGTTAACGACGACAGGCGTCAAAATGTCAGATCCACTTTAACGCACGACAAGTTAGTATACCCACTGTTTCGGGGTAACGCACTGGCTTATCAGACGCTGGAAAGATGCTGAGCTCCAATCCTGCAAATCAATGCTTGATCCTCAAGCATGTTGCCAAGGTATCTGAGGGGATTTGCCTTGGAGCGGTCTGCGAGATTGTCTAGACAAGACGCCAGTACCTACACCACACAATATCGCCGCCCGACCCTGAACGGTTACAAGTATCCTAAAGCTCTGAAATTACATGTACGAAGTTACATACTATGTTCGGATTTCAACCAGGATTTTTCTTACTGCACCACCCTGGAAGAGTATGGACCATGTTGCCAACGGGATCAGCGACAACAGTGCCAGCATGGATCCGAATGATGCCCAACGCAAGCGATATAGACGCATATGGATAGTCCGCCGGGCATGCCTGAGAACGCGTCCAGGCCAGTCCTTGTTCTCGTGGATGGGACAGATAGCTCGGTAGGTGTACTTTGAATAGAATGGCGCAACGAGTCAAATGTCGTGCAGCGGTGGTCTTGACAGGGCCCACTGTAATAACGCTCATCATGAAAGCTTGATCAGCGTCTAAGCTGCCTGGTATTAGTGAGTAGTCCGTGTTAGTAGGGTGTAGAATATTTGTCAAAATCAAAAAACAGTGGCTTCTATCAACGCAGTCCATCGCTTTCCAAAGCTTGACACTGTTGTTGCTGGAATGCTTGTAACTTGAATATTGTATTTCATGAGTAGAAACTTGTAAGCTTTTATGTATCGGGGAGTCCTGCGCAAAGTTGATAAAGGCAAGATGCAAGACTAGAGATTATGTATGATCTAAATGTCTGTTAAATTAGCATACGAATGGAAAAATAATGTAAATAAGTAGAGCAACACGTATTGCTACTGTACTGCTCATGGCCGATTTCAAGTTTGCTTTGCTCTTACTTCGCTACTACCGCTCTTTCCTCAATTCAAAATTCTTTCTGAATCCACTATCTGCCATTCTCATTTTCTTCTACACTCTATTTTGTCTTTCCTGTGTATCCTCTGCATCGTATTTCAACGTTCTTAAGCTCTCTAAAGCTGTATATATAACTTCAGTAACTCATGCTGGAATTCCAGCACCCATTTGTAACACTCGGCTACAACATGTCCAATCTGCCTCTTAGACGCTCCATGGGGAATGAATGACAGTGCTGTGTCATTCGTACGACTGTGACTTCGCGAGCTACAAATGCCTATCATCTTGTCCAGGGGCACGATTGCACGATATTTTGATCACAATGTGCTACCGTCGGCTTATCTCAGGAATTCATAATAATAAACAAACATATCTCGTCTATACCAAAGTACTGCCTCTTATTTGATGATGGTTCTCACATTGTGCATGTCATGATATCAAAAGGCGGTCTACCTTCACTTGGGAAAGCAGCGGAAAAGCGAGGCAGTAACGATAACCATCGATACACTCCTGCCCTTCCACAAACTTCACATCCTTACTTTAACCCTCTATACTATCCTCACAGTATTACAGCTCAGCCCTACGGCAAAAATTACATGTCTAGGCCTCACTACGTAGAGTCCCGTCGCCACTACTCCTACTTCGAAGCATCATTTCCACTACCAAATACTTCCTTCCACTCCGTACAAACAGGCACTCGGACGCAAACCAGCCTGGCGCGAATACCACAGTACAAGCACCCCTCACACAAGAACGGACCCAAGAAGGCGGCAATCAAACACGTGCATTTCGACCTGCCTGATTTGCGGCAAAGCACAGTCAAGATAGCCATCGAACAAAGAGAACAAGACATGCAACAGCAAGACCCAAAGCAGCAGGGGAGAAATGAACGACTAGCTCTATACAGACAACCCAATCCTTTACCTCACAGATACGAACAGCACACATCAAGACCGCCCTACCCATTGCCCCCGTACAACCACAAGCACCACCACCACCAACAACAACAACCACCCTACAAAGCCACACCTGCACTCCCCCTTCTTCCCCCAACCCACCTAACAATCTACATAATCTCCTACTCCACCGACATCATGCGCACCGAATCCGCCACCGCCACCCTCCTCGCATCCCAAGTCCCTCACCGCACCCCGCCAATCCGCCACCTCTACACCATCGACGCACGCAACATGCAGCTTTCCTGACCCTTCCTGTGCGCCCGCTACTCGGGCATCGCACCTTTAATCCAGGATATCGTGATGCAAGATGTAGGCGCACAGAAGGCAGTGAGGACGGCGGTTAGGGAGTTGTTGCGGTTTGGAAACGAGGAGGGTAGTAGGGAGAGGGGGAATGGGGGTGGGAATACGGAGGTTAGTATGAGTGTTTGTTGTCATGCGGGGACACATCGGAGTGTAGCGATCGCGGAGCGGATTGCGCAGTGTGTTAAATGGGAGGTGGGAAGGAAGGGATGTGAAGAGGGGGTTAGGATAGTGTGTAGGCATGTTCATCGGGTTAAGGGGAGCGCGGATCCTTTTTGAGGGGTGGAGGGAGGTTTGTCTTGCTGTTTCTTATCTTCTTGTCCTTAGTGAATATGATTAGAATGGCTGGTGGCTAATGGTTGACGACAGTGGCTCGTGAGACTGCTTTGTTCATATGGTCAGTGTAGTCATGTATAAGAAATCAGCGTTTGATACTCCTTAATTGATGACATTGAACTCCGGTATTGATTTCTGTTACATGATGGCAAAAACATTGCGACATACGCTCACTTTCTAACAGTACTGGACCACGCTCGAAGCTAACCTCCAGTGCTTCGATCCTACATCTTTTCTTTCCTCTTCATATCATGACATTGCACATGCTCGTACACACCTGTCTCTTCTTGTTCCATTCTAAACCCCTTTATGCCGTCTTCTTCTTCTTGCCAATGCTGGTATCGATGCTGCCCAACACCCAAGTAATGGTAAATACGGCAAACGTGCCCAGAGTGATGACAATAGGCTTCCTGTATCCGGCAGTCCACGGATAATCATAAGTGATAATGACATCGCGGTCCCTGAACTCGTCCACCAAGTTGATAGATGTCAAAGTCAGTGCAGTACGGCCCAGAGTATCCATAAAGGTTTTGTGCAGCGTGACCTCGTCGGCTACAATAGGAACAGAAGTCGAAAACTTGACATTGGTAGCGCCCTCGGGAAGGATGATGCGGAGGTTGACGCGACCGTAGGAAATACCCTCGGCAGCGCGGGGGCCCTCGAGGAAAGGAACCTTGAGCACATACGTATTGCCAATCGAGAGCTTGCGCAGGTATGAGGACAGATCGGCGTTCCAACCAACACGGAAACTATACTTCCAGGTTCCGAAAATGGGGTACCTGGGCTTCAACTCCAACAAAGCCTCTTTGCTACCAGGGCGAAACCTGGAGGTAGAGACGTTACCGATGTCGTCGGTGAAGTAAGGGTCGACAGATCCGGGGGCCAGAGGAAGGACAAGACCCTTGACAGCAAAAGTAGGTGGGTTCATATAAGATTGTCTCTGCCACTCGACGCGCGAAAAGTGGTTCTTGAGTTTGGCACCCTGGTTCTCGAGCCAGTACCTCTCCTCAAAGGCCAAGTTGCCGCCCCAATGCGAGACTTCGACATCGCGCTCCAGGCGCGTGGCGTGCGTCACGGGCTTTGTGAATTCGTAGCGCACGCTTACGGGCTGCTGAGCGCTAGCTGGCACGTTGTTGTAAATTCCATATGTGAAGGTGGAGCCCTGCTTCTGTGGGTCGACCTTGTTCTCGTCATTGAGCTCGGCGGGGAGAGTGGTGTAGTCTGGCACATCGTTGTTGGGGAACTTGACCTTGGTGCGCTGCTTCTCGGTCAGGTAGGCGGAGGGTGCGTATGCGCTAAAGTCGTATTGTAGGTACTGCTTCGCTGTCTGGGGGAGCTGGGCGGGGACCGGCTTGAGGGAGGAGAGAATTGAGTAAGAGATGCTGAGTGTCTGCTGGGCGTTGGGTGCAAGAGGTTCGGGGAGGTGGATCTTGTAGAACTCGACCGAGCTGTTCCCGTTAGTCGCGGTGCTATGCATACTCACTATGCAGTCTGTACACACCTTTCCAAATCAAAGCCAACAACGTCAACTTTAAAGGTGCCCTTCTCAGCCGCCTTCTTATCCCTCACCTCGAGCCCGCCGACCTTTGACAGCAGGGTCGAGTCGAAGGGGAGATAGTATTCTGACTGCGCCTTTTCATCAATGTTTTGGATAATGACATTGATCGTCTCCCTGGGGTAGGCCTTGTCGAGATTGGTAGTGCGGACCAGATTGGCATTCTTGAATACCTGGGGTGGTGCGAAGGTGCTGGGGAGCACTTGCTTGGACAGCAGTGGTTCGGAGAGGTTTAATTCGGCGGCGGCGAAGGTTGCTAGAGCTGCTATGCAGCCTGTGAGGGAGATGGACCTCATTTCGAATAGCAGTCAAGCTATCCCGTCATGTGCGAGGTTGGTGTTTGTCGGCGGCTCACACGCGGCTATGCTATTGCGTCGTGTTCTCTTCGGAGTTGGCTGGTACCTCCGCGTCTGTGCGTGAACACCCATAGCTCCACCACCCCTCCATGCCTGGCTTCTCCACAAACGCCCCTCGACAACACCACAATGCGCGTGTTGGCAACCTCAATTAGGCGGCCCCGCATAGACGCTACGTCTGCTGCCATAGCCAGGGCTTCGGTGAGGCGTCACCTGACCAACAATGGCTTTTTTCGTGTCTCGGACGAGGTGCGAGAGGCGCTGAATTCAAATAAGCCCGTAGTCGCCCTGGAGACGACCATCTACACGCACGGTGAGGGCGCATATCAATGGCACGTATGCACGTAACATCAACTAATTGCCCGTACAGGCTTCCCATACCCTGAAAATGTAGCCCTGGCCTCCCTCCTCGAAAGTGTAGTCCGGACCAACGGTGCCGTCCCGGCCACAATAGGCATTTTGGATGGTGTAGCGCGCGTCGGCTTGGATCCAGAGGAGCTCATAAGACTGGCTTCTTCTGCTGGACAGGCAAATACACTGAAGCTCTCACGTCGCGACCTCGGCTATGTATGCGGCACGCGACTCACCAATAAGTCCTTTAATGGAGGCACTACCATATCTGGCACCATGCTGCTAGCACACCTCGCTGGTATCAAGATATTTGGAACAGGCGGCCTTGGTGGTGTCCACCGCGGCGCCGAGTCGAGCATGGACATCTCCGCCGATTTGACAGAGCTTGGAAGAACACCAGTCACGGTCGTCTCCAGTGGCTGCAAGAGCTTCCTTGACATACCGCGAACAATCGAATACCTTGAAACCGAGGGCGTGGGAGTGGGTACATTTGCCGACGGGCGCACAGGGAAGGTGGACTTTCCTGCCTTCTGGTCCAGAGACAGCGGAGTCAAGAGCCCGGTGACTATTGCGGATGAGATTGAAGCTGCTGCTGTCATACGTAAGTATCCATTATCTCCTGATGAGCTTTTTTAACGCCAATCAGATGCGCAACACACTCTCCAAATCTCATCTGGCCTCCTTTTTGCCAACCCTGTTCCTACAGAGTTCGCTATACCCAAGGAGGAAATGGATGTGGTTATCGAAGAGGCCTTGCGACAAGCCAACGCCGCAAGCATCTCAGGCAAAGACAACACGCCTTTTGTACTCGCCAAAATTAAGGAGCTTACCAAGGGCAAGAGCATTCCTGCAAACAGGGCACTCATTGAGTCCAACGTCAAGCGAGCAGCCATTGTAGCACGGGAACTCGCCATTCTAGAAGCAAAGCAACAAGAAGCCCAAGGGTGAGCCACCACTCTGGTAGCTCAATAGTAAACTGGTGCTAATGTAAGTATCCTAGACGTACTTCTTCTTGCTTCACACCTGTTCAGTCCAGTTCGGGCTCTACCGCACAAGAGCCGCTGCACAATGCATCTCTATCGCCTTCTGAACCTCCTTCTATACCTGCAACCAGTATCTTATCTCAGTCCGAACGACAGCAAGCTGCCGATATCGTTGTGGCGGGCGCTCTCGCAGTAGACTTTTCGTGTGATTTTACTCCTTTAACAACTTCAACCAGTCAGATAGATCCGTTGCCACACACGTCGAACCCTGCTATTATCACCCAAACACTTGGAGGCGTAGCTCACAATATTGCCAAAGCTTCTCATCTACTCGGTTCATCTGTTCGATTGCACAGCGCCGTGGGTGACGACCTCAGTGGCCGCGCAGCCGTCAGTCAACTACAAGAAGAAGGCATGTCGATTTCTGGTATTGAGATACTGCCTGCACCTTCCAGGACGGCACAATATGTTGCCATTAACAATACCAACAAGGATCTTTCCATGGCCATGGCAGACATGTCCATTCTAGAGACTATATCTAACGACACCATTCGCCAACTGGCCAACATCGTATTCAACAGCTTCCCCAGCCCACCTAAGGCTTTTGTCACAGATGCAAACTGGTCTTCGACCGCCTTGCACACCTGGCTCCAAGCTGCCCGTCAAGCAAAGGCAGCCACTGTTTTCGAGCCAGTCTCTACCGCCAAATCTCTAAGAATCTTTCCGCAAAGAGCTGCCCCCACTGTTTTTCCCACCCCTCTCGTAGACATCACAACACCAAACACGTACGAACTCAGTGCTCTGCACGACCACGCACACCGGTCTGGCTACTTTGACAGCCCTGAGTGGTTCAGCATCATCGACGCACTGGGTATTCCCAATGGCGGCCTCCGCGTACCCCTGGCAGTCACCGTAGGCAGTGACGTAGTTGACCAAGGCGTCCCCCAGCAAGCGATCAAACTGCTTCCTTTCTTCCCCACTATACTGACCAAACTCGGTCCTCAAGGCGTCCTCATGACCAAACTTCTTGCCGCTGATGCACCCGAACTACACTCCGAGGCTGAGCGCCAGTTTGTACTTGCACGCAACAGTGCGCCCAGCGTGACAAATGCGCAATCAAGTGTTGCAGGGCTGTATGTGAGACTGTTCCCTGTGGAAAAGGTACTCTTGCCCGAGGAAGTAATTAGTGTAAATGGCATTGGAGATACGTTTTGTGGGGCTCTAGCCCACGGTCTTAGCCAGGGCAGGCGGGTCCAAGATGTGGTAGGTTTTGCACAAAAGGCAGCAGCATTAAGTCTGAAGAGTCGCGAGGCGGTTAGCGGCGAGCTGAAAGGATTGAGAGGTTCATTAGCAAAACTCTGATCTCTCCACTTCCTCATCTTTTACTACTAAAAGGATGAAAGTGTAGCAGACCCTGTATTTATATGTATGCTTGTGAAAAACCATATAGTCCCGTTCGTACTCTAAGCCACCAAGAATAACATGTCATTTCGCCTAATACGTAATATTCATGACACGCACACACGTTCAAGGAATAAGAATGAGCGACATACTTCCCCTCTTTCTCTTACTCTCTCACACACATCATACACACAAAAGCCGCAGATGACAAAAGTTTAACAGAAAAAAAGAGGTGCACACAGACAGACAGGCATAGTGGAATAGAAGCCACCTTCCCATGACTCCGCCCCCATTCAAGCCACTACACACACAGGAAAGATGACAAAATAAGCCTCGAAGGCCAGCCAAAAAAAAACTCCAAAAAGAACCCCATTCAAAAAACGCCATGAGCCTTGTTTATCCCTTCAGGTCCAGATTCACCATGCAGCGGTGATAGTAATGGGGGGTTAACAATGATGACGGTGATGGCATTGCTATGTAAGTTTAATTTTGGTAAACCGACAAGCCTCCAGGGCAGGATGTGTGTGTACATGTGTACGTGTGCGCGTGTGGTAAGGTATGATACAAAGCCCCGGCATCCGTCTCGTGACCGCCTAAGACGCCGATGTATGAATAGCAAGAAGGGGGCATGTGGCCGATCGATTAGGGTGCGATAATAGTATTTGGAGGAAAGATTATGACTGGTCATGGTCATGGCATGCCCGTGTCATTGACGTCGCGTTCTCTTTTGGTCCAGACCGCATGTGCTGGCGTAACAATGATATGTGTGAAGTGCTCGATGTTTGAAACTCATGAGGGCGCCATTCCCTCGATAGCCCCTCGTTCAAACTCTTCTAGCCTCTGCAACTTGGCTTCTAGTTCAGCAAAGATGTCTCCCATATGGCAAGCCTGTTGGAGCAGGGGTGCACCGCCAAATGGCCTCATTCGATGACGCAGGAAAAGTGTATTTACACAAGACTATGAGTTCAGTTAGCATTTCAACATCCGGCCATGGGAACGCCTAGAAACTTACCTCGATTCTAGAAATTTGATGCTCCACGAAGTTTACCAAGAACCGATCTGTGATTTCTCCGCCTCGACTCTTCATCCTCTCCAATAGGGCAGTCTCCGGAGGCTTCAACTCAGAACATCCTGGACTCTCAAGAGAACTGCAGAGCATCTCGAGACGAAGACTGATATTCCAAAGATCCCAGACATCTTCCGTATCAATGGTGAGCTGACTACCAGCCATCTTTTGCCCAACCGTAGCTTCGGCTTTGGGATCGCTGGGCTTTGCATCCGTCTGTCGTTGAACGGTGAGACGGCTGGCGAGTGAGTGTGGGTACATGAGGTAGATGTATTCCGGATTTTCGAGACCTTTGAGGCGACGTTCGCCTAGGTCTTTGACCTCGAAACCTTGGCTACTAAGGGAGCGCAATTCGGAGCGAATCATCTGGCTGTTCAGATCGTCGCCATAGGCTTCTTCGGAACCTGCTGAATTGTTACGGTCTCCCTCGATGTGCGTCTCGAGCAGGCGTTGAATCTCGGCAATGAAATCAGATGAGACAGTGATCTGGCCTCCATCGGCGACGGACGAGATACGTGAGGCGCGATTAACCATGGGACCGAAGTAGTCCATGCGCTTGGTGACAGGATCGACTTCGCACACTGGTGTACCCCAATGGATACCCATACGCACTGAGAGACCTCGGAAGATAACATTACCATCAGTGTCGACCACCTCTTGTCCGTTCACACTATTGAGTATTTCCTGAGGCCATTGGACCTCGAGTAACTGGCTTTGGATGGTAAAACACCAGAGCAATGCCGAGGTGACAGTGCGGAAAGCAACCATGAAGGCATCACCTTCCGTCTTGACTTCGTAGCCACCAATGATACGTAACTGTCGGCGCATGAGCTCGTTGTGCATCTTGATAGCGGATCGCATAGCAATTGGGTATGTCTCCCACAGTATTGTCGAGTTCTTGATGTCAGTGAAGACCAAGCTGACTTCTCCTGTTGGGGCATCCACTTCATTGTCGAGACGCGCCAGTTTGGAATCACCAACAAGATTACCCTTCTTTCCGCGTCTGCGGGATGCTCCCCAATCAGGATCAGCACCAGGAGCAGGAATCAAAGACATGCTTTGTGTGCGGTACCGGGCACGCTGTTTACTCTTAAGGTCGCTGACTCCGAGCAACATGACCATGATCTTGTTCGTAGCACCAAATGCAATTGCCAGATCACGGAGTTTCTGTGCAGCTACCATTAAATCATTGCGCTCGGATCGTGCCACATCGACGGCGAAATCTGGCGTGAGATACTCCCAGAGCTCTCGAGAAGCAACCAAGACCATTTCGTCGGTATCTCCAAGAGTCATGTTGAGGATGTGAGGTGACGCGATGACTGAAGGCGACATTTGCACATATCCAAAGGCTCTTGAAACCTCAAGGACGTCGTTGAGCTTGCCCTGTCGCGACACAAAACCTCCAGCCTCTCGTATTCTTGCCCTCTCTCCAGGCTCTGCGGGATCATGCTTGCGTGTGAGAATTTTATGTCCTCCTTCAGACCGGATCAAGAGTGCCTGCGCATCGCCAACATTGGATATGTAAAGCTCCATTTCTTTCAGAAAGAGCACAGTTGCCACACTTCCTGAAGTCAGATCATCGTCGCTGAGCTCAGGTACCGAACTGCGTTGTTGAGTTGGTGACGCGAAGGCGTTCTTATCGAGTGCTTGACTGGCAGCAGTAGCCAGTTCTTTGTTGAGCCCCAGGTAGGTCCGTCGCAAAGCATCCGAGGGAGTTTCTTGCGGCCGTAAACGCTCCAGCTCATCGGCGAACCGGTTCTTGAAGTTATCGTACAAGTATTTTGCGATTTTAGCACCGCCTCCAGCAAGCGGTTGTGCGTCAAACATTCCCAACAGTTGTTCATCGTCATGGCTGCGGAAGCGGGGCACGACCATGTCCATAGTCGAGATGTGCTCGTTGCGACCCAGGGAATCCGCCATACCATACGCCATTGTACCGACAGCCGAGCCTGCTGTACGGACTCTTCGGTCCTCTGATTGCTCTGGAACCGAAGGTACCATCATCGTAACATCCATAAGACCAAGTACCCGTAGATTGATTAGAGAACTGAAATCGGTAAGATCACGCCCTTCGCGCATGCTTGAACCGCTGCCGCTGTACGACCCGCTGGGCTTGATCTCCAAGCGTTTGTTGCCAGACAAATTCAGGTACCGAAGTTTGTGATTCCAGTTCCAATTCCAGTCATATGGCCAATTTGAGACGTTGTACTTAAGCGAATTGCTCGCGACATCGAGAATAGCCAATTGCGCGACTTTGCCGAGTTCCGCAGGCAAAACCTGAAATTTGTTGTTGTTGATATGAAGCACCTTGAGTGAGCCGACTTCTTCAAGGTCCTCTGCTGGCAAGGACGTGAGATCATTGCCAGATAGATACAGTTCAGTGAGATGTTGCCATCTACGGATAGTACGGGGCGGTATGTCGTAAATGAGGTTGTAGCCCAGATTTACAATCCGCAGTTCAGGCAGAAGGCACAGCTCGTCAAAGACATCATCATTGAGGCGATTATCGGCCAAAAATACGTGTCTAAGGGAGCCTGCGAAAGTGGTCACCATGCGACTGCTTAGGCTAGAATCTTTGCGGGACATGGGAGTTACAGTTCCCTCGGTTGGCGCACGAGAGGCTGTAGATGGCTTGCGTGTTGTACTCGATGAGTTGTAAGAAGTCATGGATCCTGTTCGATTTGAAGGGGCAGGTGAACTAGTAACGGTGAGCCCACCTGACGCCTGGCTAGGACGACGATTCTGGAAATCTTCCAGCTTGCCTAGTTCCTCGTAACTTGGAGTGGCCTTCAAGCCTGGTGCATTTGTAGACCCATCTGTTTGGGCCTGCTCACCATTGGTTACTTGAGGAGGCGCCGCACCTGGCTTGGGGAACGCATCGAGGACGTTTGACGATACATTGAGTGTCTCCAGCCGACGTGCGTACCAAAGCTCCTGAGGAAGTACGCTGAGATTGTTCTCACGCACATCCAGATAACGGAGTTCGACAAGCCGCCCAATCTCTGCAGGTAAGACATCGAGCGAATTTCGAGCAATACTTAAATGCTCTAATCTGTATAGCTTTCCGATGTTTTTTGATATAGATGTGAAGTGATTCTTGTCGAGAATCAGCTTGGTAAGACCTGTGAGTTTGGAGAAGAGATCGTCGGGTAGCTGAGCTAGTTTTGCAGATGCAAGGTTGAGTACGGATAAAGACGGCGTTGGTTGTGTGAGGCCAAACCGTGTCACGGGGTTGTGATTCATATGAAGCACTCGAATCTTGGGGAAATAGCCCTCGAAGGCCGAGATTGAGTTGTGACCTATCATGAGGTATTCCAACCGCGGCAGTTGGGACATGACATCCATGCTGTCAAGCGCATTGAATCGCAGGTCAATTTCTCGAAGGTTGACCAGATTGCTAAGTCCTGGCGGAAAACTGCCAGTCAGCTTGTTATTCGTCGCCCAGAGTCTCTCCAGACAGGTCAATTGACCTATCTTGGGCAGGCTGGAGATTGAGTTGAAGCTGATATCGAGGTCGACGAGTGTGCGTACTTCACACAAAAAGTCGGGGAACTCGTTCAATGAGTTGGAACTCAAGTTCAAACTGCGAAGTGCACGGTATTGTCCGAAGTAGGGCGGTAGTCGAGTTAGCCAGTTGTTGGAGAGTCGAAGACCTTGCAAGTTTTGCAGCTTGTACAGCTCAGCTCGGTCGAGTGACTGCAGCCGGTTGTTCGAGATATCCAACATGGTCAAGCGGCTGGCAAGGCTAAGACTAGGAGGTAGTCGTCTGGCATCATTGCTGGTGTACTTGATCTCTCTCAGGTTGGTGCAAGCAAGTATAAAGTCTCTGGGGACATCTAATGATAGGTTACGGGAAAGATTGAGTGATATTATCTCGGTCGCCTTCTGGTACAAGGTGATAGGAATGGTAATCAAATTACGGCCTTGAAGGTCAACGTGAGTGAACTTTTGCATCTTGCTGAAGCCGGGGTCCCGTTCCAGACTCGAGTATCCGCTCATCTTGGCAGGAAGGAAAGTGAATCTGCAAAGATAACTATTGTCCTCTCGGCCAACGTCTTCTAGACGATCCTTATCCGTGTATCCAGCTAGCTCCAGGAGCCGCTTCTGGATGAGTAGCGGGCGTTCATTACTGTCTAGCTGTCGCGAAGTGTCGTGCTTACGCATCACGATGTGGTAATTGTCCAGTTCGTCTTGTAATACCGTCTTTTTCCCTAGGATTTGAATAATCTCTTGCACAGTAGTGTTGAGGGTGGCCGACAGCGTTGCAAAGGTTGAGTCAACTCTGAAAATGCGCAAACAGTACGTCTTGTTGTCGTGCTCTTCTTTCGAGGGCGTGGGAATGTCTTCAACGTCGGCCGGCTTCTCCACCTCATCCTTTGTACGCTTCACAGCCCAGGAATCGGGTGCGTCCCAAGCCGCTGTACCATCATCCTCGGGCGGGATGGCAATGTCTTCACGAAGGGTAGGCTGTTTTTGTAATTCCCCAACAGGCGGTGTCATGGGCGGTGGCTGCTGTAGGTTGACGATACCCTCCATATCGTCGAGATTCCGGTCCAAGAAGAAGACGGCATCATTACCTGCTGTGCTAGCTATGTTCTCGTTGGGGTCCCGGCCGGTTGGTTCAATCATGGGCGCGCGCTTCTCTTTCCTAAAAGTAGGCAACCGGTGGTGAGGGGCCCTACCCCTCTGCTCCTTAGCCAGCGACTTGTCATCAGCGACACCGCTGGTGGCTGGGCGCTTGGCCATGTTCGCTTGTGGAGGGGGTTCTGGTCTGGTAAGTCGAGCGGGGGCAATGGACGGGTTCAAGGAAGTGGCCGAGGCAGTCCCAGAAGATGTAAGGTTCCTAAGACTTTCTGACTGGACGCTGCGATCTGATTTGTCCTTGCCCCGCAATCGTGCAAAAAATCCATGGGCTGGCTTGCTGGCACTGGGTGATCGTTGTGCCATCTTCTCATCCCGAGTCATGTCTGAGTATGAGCTTGGGGTGGGGCTTGATGGGCGGCCCAGGAGACTCGACTTGGAAGCAAAGGCTGAGCTGAGGGCCGAGGGCTGGTTCGTACGAGCACTGTATGTTGCTTCTTCGCGGCTGGTGGTGGGCCGCAGAGCATAAGACTGGCTGTTGTCAGCTCGTCCATCTGGGAACTTGTTCTCTTCCTTGCTGCCTTTGTGTCGATGACTGGTGGTTCCCGGTAGCCTTACGTGGAGTTTGTGATGTGATCGGCCAGACTTTGCTGAATGCTGTTCAGATGAACGACGCCCCCCGCTCTCAGGCAAAGCAGCCATGTCCTGTTAGGAGTTAGCGATGCAACGGCTAGGGCCGGCGCGAGGTGACATGGAGTATGTGAAGGAGCGAGGGAGCAAAAGTTATGGTGAAAAGGCAGGGCGTCTTTGCTTTGACACTGGTTTCCGCAAGCTGATGTTGAGACTCACCTTTGGGTCTTGAAACTCCCATGGGGTGACTTCTGAGGACGCCTGCGGTGTGCGCGGGCGCGAACTCGTAGGCGACGTGGGTCGGGAGTGGTGGCCACTGCCTATGGTGTTGTTGAGGGAGTTGCCGCGATTGCGCTGTCCACGGATGGATTGCGAGTCGGCTGCATATGGCATGTTCAAACTGGTATCCGAGTTCTGGCGACCATCAGCAGGAAAGTCCTCGCCAAACACGTTTTGGAGTCTTTTGTGGAATCCTCGGCCAATGCTCGACTTGGACCCGGTGCTACTGACAGTGGTGGCGCTGGCTACGGAGGGCCGTCGGTCGTCCTTGAAGGGAAAGCCCATACTATCCTCGCGACTGCCGGTGCCTGGGCGGAAGCCGGGCGAGGACTGCGAAACATCTTCGTTGGAATCATTGAAGAAGCTGCTCCAGACGCTGTTGGCCATGCTGTTGCCGTTGGAGGCAGAGGACCAGGGCGTGGCTTGGGAAGTGGCGCTCGTAGCCGTGGGAGGGTTTCGCGATATGGCGGGCACTCTTCCCCCAGAGGTCTCTAGCACAGCCAGCTGTTTCCGATGCTCTCCGAAAGGGCTCATGGCCGCGCCGTCCCTATGGGAAGGCTTCCATGGGCGATGCGAGGGGTCTTTGGGCGGCGGGGCTGGAGGGACGGTGCCGGGCGATATCTCGCTTTCCTTCTCAGCGCTAGACGAGGACGTAAGCAATGGGGCCGGCACAGAAGTGTGGATGCCGGCTGGGCAGTGAGACGGGGAAGGATGAGAGTCATGGCTGGGAAGGGAGACGGGCGGGCGTGTGTATGTGTATTGCATCAGCAGGAATACGTACTTGGAATTGAGTGTTTTGTCCGTCTTGACCGTCACGGGGGTGCCCCTCAGCGAACCCGCGCGTCCATAGGGCCGTATTGTGTCGCCGGAGCGCGAACTCCATGAGCTCTCCACCGAAGCATGACGGCCGACCGTCTCATTCCTCGTCATGGTCACGGCGGGATGTGTAGCAGTATATGTGTCGCGCCAGGCCCGCGCAGATGCGGCGACGGTAGGCGGGTTGGGTGGCTGCTTGCGCAGAGGTGCCTAGGACGGCTGCTTCATCGAGGCGGGACAGCAGCTTGAGGTGTGCACATGGGCGGCGGCGGCAGAGACAGAGGCGGAGACGCAGGCGAGCCGGGGTAGGGTAGGGCAGGGCAGGGCAGGGTGAGGCGAGGCGAGGCGAGGCGAGGCAAAGAGCACGACCAGCAGCGGTCAAGGGCCCAGCGGACAATGGGGGGTTGGGCGGGCGATGGATGCGCGGTGGAGGGCGTGGGAGTGGGAGCGGGGGTGGGAGTGGGAGTGGGTGGGAGAGCGGGAGTGAGCGTGCGTATGTATGCAAGTATGTATGTGTGTGTGTGTGCGGTACGTGGGAGGGGGCAGCAAGGGGATAGGAAGGGCAGAAGAGAGAGCAGCAGTTGGGGTTGGGGAAGAGTCGCGCTTCAATGCGATAGCGGGCGCAGACGTTCAGGCGGTGCGTTAGATGGGATTGCGGAAGTCTCCAGCGGAGTGTTTCTCTATCTTCGTTCTGTCTCTCTGTGCCACTCGCCGTGTCTATGTCCCTGCGTGGGCTGGTGGTGGATGATGGGGCAATGGGCAGCGGGTAGCGGGCAGTAGGCATAGGCCTTCGGCTCGGCATGGGCATTCGGCTCGGCATGGGCATGGGCGCGGCCTCCACTCTGTATGGAGAGCGACATATTCACCTGTTCTCGAGCAGCATTGCGCCACCTGCACGCCCTCGTCCACTGCCCTACCCTCCCCTCCCCTCCCACCCTACCCACAGCCAAAGACACTACGGCACCCTACCGAGCTGCCCGTCCAAGCAGTCCACCCCCGGCCTGGAACACCGGCCATCTTTTGCGGACGCGGGACTTTGCCCCCATCCAGCAGCCCACCTGGAGGGACCTGACTTGTGCATGGCTCCATGGGTGGAGGGTCAGGTGAATGATTTGATGCGTCCCCTACGCCTAAACAACCACTGTGTGTTAGCTGTCGCACTGCTGCTCTGCTGCTCCGTGGCACTGTGGCGCTGTCGCACGTCTCCCCGCTTTTGCAGCGACGTCTGTTCGAGCATCTCATGCTGCAAGATGTCGCTTGAACACAGCCATGCTATCACTATGCTGCCCTCGGCCTCCACCACAAGGCTCCACGGTTGCACTTACTCTACTAGCTCCTCCTGCATTGCTCTCGCCACTTCACTTTCGATAGTCGGAGCAATAAGCAAAAGCAAAATCAAAACGCACCCTCTGACGCCCGCTGCCCACCAGCCTGCCCACAACAAAGCTCGCGCATATTCTCCGACGTTGCACGTCTGCCCTAGTCGCAGCACCACCTCTTGCTACCTTCCAACCACGGCCGACCACCCAGTCCCACCGTTTCACCACGCCCCCCCCAACGAACGCCTGAATCCTACTGCCAATGGCAATAACATTTCATCTTCATCCACCAACATACCCCCCCTGACTCATCACAGCACCACCCACTTGTACATACATACGTAGTATGTACTTACATCTATGATCAAATGCTGACAACAACCAACCATTAACCCTCCATGCCCCTACCCCCACATCTTCAAACCTTCTTCTAACTAACACACAGTAGTGGTACAATATCGTCTGCGCCATTGCCCTGATTAATATTTACACTTTGATACTTCAACACCCATGCTTTTTCCACCTGACGTCGACGCATATCTCACCAGCTCATCCCTCCTGCTGTACTAGTAATATCATTCTACAAGACGCCATCCCATATTAAAGAAAATACCCTATGCGCTTAGCCAAAAAAAACTACACCAATACCCGTCCCTGACAAACTAGCCCCTCCTTTGTCTCACAAACATCGTCATCGCTCCCTCTCTCTGAGAAGGCTGCATGTGCATCGGGCCCCGTCAATCTGCCCCTTGTCCTACTGGGGCGCCCCTCCACCTTGGAGAGCTCGCAATATATCCTGAAGTGACTGCGCGCTAGCCTGCCCGTTGCCCGGCTGCTGGGCATTCATACCCGGTGCCTGGCTCTGCCCATATGCTTGATAAGGATACGAGTATTGCGCTTGAGCAGGCGGTTGTGGCGGTGGCGGTGCGGGGGCCTGCGCTGCCAGTTGAGGCTGCGGTGGTTGTTGCCCGCTCATCGCACCCACAACCTGGAACCACTGTGCCCACGCCGCCCAATTGGCCGCCTGGTTCTGCTGTGGTTGTGCTTGTGGCTGAGCCGGTACCGGAGGTTGCGGGGTATAAGATGGTTGAGGAATGTATGATGCAGCCACTGCTGGTGGAGGAGGCGGCGGGGCTGAAGCATATGGTATCGCAGGTTGTGATGGGCCCGAAAACGGTACTGGCCAACTCGCATTGCTGTTGCTTGTATAAGCATTAGAGTTCGAAGGACCAGAAGGTGCTGGAGAAGCATTCTGTTGTCGCTGTTTTTGGGATTGTTGCTGCTGTTGCTGTTGCTGTTGCTGCTGCTGCTGCTGTTGGCGTTCTCGCTCCCTCTTCTCACGTTGTCGCTGCTTGCGGTTTTTGTTCTTGCCGCCACCTCCAGAGGGGGACTGCTGCGAAGGGGTTTGCTGAGGGTACGACTGATTACGGTCCTGTTGTTGGCGTGCCGGGGATGCAGAGGTAGCAGATCGGTTGTCTTGGTAGGGCCCATTCCTCTGCTGCTGGTTGTTCTGTTGAAACTGCTCCTGTTGCTTGCCGCGGTCAGACTGGTTTTTGCCGGTGCGTCCGCCCTTTTCACCCCCTCCTTTGTCGCCTCTATTGTTGCCCTGAGCCCCACGGTCGCCCCGTTGTCCTACACGATCACCACGGCCTCCTCCAAAATCACCACGTCCGCCGTTGCTGCCGCCGTATCCTCCTCGGTCGCCACGAGCACCACCGAAGTCACCGCGTCCGCCAGCGCCTCCCCGGCCACGAAATCCGCGACCTCGATCGCCCCATGGACCCCTGCCGCGACCCATGCCTCTTCGCACATGGCTACGATCTTCAAGCGGCGCACCCTGACCAACAATTTGTTCAAAGTGGTCCGGTCGGGCAAGTGGTTTGTACATCCCTAAATCCTCATCTTCATCATCGCTGTATTTAAGCCCACCACCTTGATACTCCATGGGTCGGTAGATAGGCGGTGCTGGAGCATCGACATGTAGTCTCGGGCCAGTGGGTATGTTCATAGGAGCCTGTTCCTCGTTTGTATCCGCTCTGGCTCGCTTCTTGGCTTTCTGCTCGCGCTTGTATTCAGCCTCCTTCTCGTCGTCCGAAAACTCGACTTCGTTGGTCTCTTCGTCGTGGAGGTTTGATGCATCGGTATGCTTCTGCCGGCGGATGGGCTCAGTTTCGGTGAAGGTTGAGTGCTCGTCAATATAGTAAATGGGTGTGTCCTTCTCGATACCTAGAGTCGCAAGTTCAGCTGCGTCATTAAAGCCAAATGAATAGCGAGGCTCCTCAACACGGCCAATCTGCTCAGACACCTTGCCGACAACAGTGCGGTTCTGCAGACAGAGCGCCGAGCCAGATTCAAGCACTTGCTCGTCTCCGGACATCTTGGCCTTCACAACCACTAGATTTCCAACAATTGATTCAACCTTGCCGAGTTCTGTGATTTTGGTGTCTTCTGTAACAGTGATGTCGGGCTTCTCGAATTTCTCATCCATCTCATTGAGCGTCTTGACCTTTACTGGGCCCGAGGCGCCTGCATCGTCTGCGACTTCAGCCATAAGGAGGCGCACCTGTTCCTCGGGATCCAGCAGCTCGCCCTCATCTGAGCTGTCATCAGAGCTCGAGTCGGAGGAGGAGTCTGAATCCGAATCTGAGGCGTCCGAGTCCAGCTGCCATTCAGCATTCTGGTCGCCCCTGTTTTCTTCAGCCGCGCGCAAGAATTCGGCCTTGCTGTCGAATGCAGCGCCTTCAGGTGAAGCATCTTCAGTCTCGTTTTGCTGGTCTATGGCCGCAGTAAGTGCCGCGTCGAGCTCGCCGTCGGTGTCGGCGGCGGGGGTATCTGCTGCAGCGGCAGCATCTTGGGTAGACGTCAAGTTTGCATCAGGCAGCTCAGAGGGCGACGGTATGCCTTGCTGTGGAGCATCATGCTGGACCTGCGCGTTCGCGTTGGCATCATTGTAGAAGGCCTCCCCATCCGAAAACTCGCCGTCTTCTGGCTCATCTTGGTCTGCCGCGCCGTCGTGTGGCTGTGGCTGCGGCTGCGCAACCGGGGCCTCGCTCGTAGAGCCGAGTCCTGGAAGGTGAAAGGCTGGCGCGGGTGCAACCGCTGCAAACGACGACGCTGTCGTCCCGTCCACAGCGGTAGGCAGCGCAGAAGGTTTGACTGGCGTAGTGTCGTAAAAATCGTCGTCCATGTCATCGACAGGCGATCCAGGCGCGTCCAGCGCAGATGCAGAGGATGCTGATGTGCCATACTGTGTGGGAGCGTCCGCCTCCAACCGCGCCCTTTTGGCCGGCGGTTCCAGAGAGTCGGACATGTTCGAGTGTCTCTCTCTCTGCAGTCTTCTCTGAAGCGCGTGTGATTACTGCGGTATATCAACTGCGTTGTCTGCACCCGTTTGCTTTTATTGCGTGCGGTGATTGTTCTGGGACAGGAGAGCGGATCTAGGGAGAACGTCGCCTTTTTCCATGCGCGCTAGTATGCTTGGCGGGCAGGCACGACCTCAGCCCTATGACGCGGGTGAAAGCGGAACGGGCGATCTCGTTCATGCACCGCCCTGGACGTCTTGCCGTTATTGTTGCTCAGAGTCGACGGAGACAGTTGCTGCCATTGCCTCACCGCCATGTCTGCCACACGCCCCAAGGCGGCGCCTCTACATGCGGCCAGGTACGTCCAAACACCACGGCTCAGGGGGGCACCCATTCCTGCTGACATGCATCCACTGACCTACCCACAAGGCCCCCTTCACTCACTGCTTTCGGCGCGTTCTGCATCTTTGCTGTGGCCAATCTAGCCGCTGCCGCCTTCTCGCCCATTCAGGACTGCGACGAGGTCTTCAATTACTGGGAACCTAGCCATTACCTCAATCATGGCTATGGTCTCCAAACGTGGGAGTACTCTCCGGAGTATGCCATCCGAAGCTGGACTTACACCGCTATCCATTCACTCATCATTTGGGCCGGTATGTGGCCTTTGCAATTCCTTGGCATTCAAGAATCAAAGGTTATCGAGTTCTACTTCCTACGTGTTGTCCTGGCCCTCTTCTGCGCTCTATGCCAGACTCATATGTATTCCGCTATACGGAAAACATTCCAGGAGCGCATAGCCATCTTCTTCATGATCATCATGACCATTAGCCCGGGCATGTATCATGCTGTTCCTGCATATCTCCCGTCCAGTTTTGCCATGTACTTTGCCATGCTTGGTTTCGCGTCTTTCATGGACTGGTATGGCGGCTCGATCAAGACTGCTCGTGGAATCGCGTGGTTTGCTATTGGCAGCGCTATTGGATGGCCCTTTGCAGGCGCCCTTGCCTTACCGTTCATCCTCGAAGATGTCATTGTGAGCTTCGTTGCAAGCACAATCTTGCAAAGTTTGCAACGTTTAGTATTCCAAGGCGGATTAAGTGCCTTGGCCATTCTCGCCTTACAAGCAGGCATCGACTCATTCTTCTACAGAGAACCAGTATGTGTACCGTTGAACATTGTCCTGTACAACGTCTTCAGTGGCGGCAGCAGAGGCCCTGGCATTTACGGAGTGGAGCCATGGCATTTCTACGTACGTAACTTGGCCTTGAACTTCAACATTTGGTTTTTCCTTGCTCTGGCTGCCCTGCCATTGCTTCTTATCCAGTACCTTGTGTTCGAGAAATCTGTCTCTCAGCATACACTGAGGCGATCTGTGGTTTTTGTCAGTCCGTTCTATCTATGGCTGGCGATATTCACTGTCCAGCCTCACAAAGAGGAACGATTCATGTACCCAGCTTATCCGGCACTAGCCTGGAATGCTGCACTATCGTTGCACATATTCCTGGCCAACTTTGGCTCCATGGATCCACGACATCTAGTCAGTCGTATTCCTCCCATGGTGAAGCTTACGATCGTTTGTATCCCACTGCTTCTGTCGTTCAACGTGGGCATGCTCCGCACCATTGGTATGTTGCATCGATTCTTCGACTTCTCATCAACAGCAGACAGTCTGGTTGTTACTTATGGGGTGGCGTTAACCATATCTTGATACATTACTAATTAATTTCCTAATCAGGTCACATCACGGCTTATTCAGCGCCACTGAATGTCTACAAACCACTGTTTGACCCCAAGTTTGTCCGCATCGAAGGCATGCCAGAAGACATGGTATGCTTGGGTAAGGAGTGGTACCGCTTTCCCTCCTCGTTCAATTTACCATCAGGTGTTCGTGCCAAGTTCATCAAAAGCGAGTTTTCCGGACTCCTACCTGGTGAGTTCAGTGAGGGCGAAATGGGATCAGAATTATTCCCCGGTACATGGATGATACCAATGGGGATGAACGATGAAAACCGTGAAGATCCTGGGAAATATGTGAGTGGTACATGAACTTCCATCCCAATGGACCTACTAACCTTAACGTAGATTGATATTCAACACTGCGACTTCCTGGTTGACTCACGGTTTCCCGGAATGCCACCAACAAAGCTTGAGCCCGACTATATCTCCGACACGGAGCAATGGGAAACTCTGAAATGCCTCCCGTTTCTTGATGCAAGCGAGACAAGTTTTGTCAGTCGCACGCTCTGGATTCCGGATCTGCCCTTCATACCCGCAAAATTCCAGCGCAAATGGGGCGAATACTGTCTGTTACGACGCAAGAAATAGAGTCAACACAGTACGATTAAAGAGACAGCGATCTGGCTGTCGGGGAGATTGCGGTATTACCAAGCCGCTGGACACTCTGAGGTTATATCCGAGCCAAGCTACTTAGGATACGGTAACGAGGGCGCGACATGGAACCTCTTACTAGCCGCGTGCGCAATGCTCGAATGCACACAAGGCATTGAATCTTGAGAGGCCTATCGTATGTTCCCAAGAGGTCTTGAGTTGCTATCGCGATGCATGCCTGCCCATCACACTAAACCGAGCAGGGTATTACTTTCCCCGCCCCGCCATGTAGATAAACGGGTACTGACGACAGTGGTGTGGGCAACCCCACATTTTGACATGTCTTATCTCAGCAGACCTGATATGTGCTGGCATCGAATCGGAACGTAAATAATAGAAAAAAGAAGTTGCATAGCATGCTGTGCATGACTATTTCGCCGTAATCTGTAGTGTGCTGTCTTTCTATTTTGCTTATTTGGACCGACTCGCCCTCTGATAGTTTCCAAGATCGATTGATATCTCATCTCTGATTCTAGCTGTTCATCTTGGAACTGGCTGCTCCACTCCCACACTTTCGTCATGTCTAGCCTGGGCATTCGGCTTAGAAAGCACGCCGGACCCGTCGCTCGAGCAGCGCGGCATCACTGCTCCAAAGCTCAGGCTGAGTTGTACAAAATATTTAATGATGCAAAACTATCGCCAAAAGCAATCCTATATACTGGCCTTGTCTTCGTCACGTGTATCTGGCTCATCCTAGCATTCACCCGTCACGTGCGCAGCACAAGAAGAAGGAACCAAGTAAGCAACGACGAACCCAATACCCCGAATCTAGAGAAGCGATCCCCATTCCGAGCACCTGAGCGACCATTCGGAAGTAAGTAAACCCACCTCAACCACACTCTTCCTCCTCCTCCTCCTCCTCTCCCTCTCCCTCTTCCACACATACAATCTAACCCCACCCAGTATGGCACCCCCACCCCTTCACCCGCCCCCGCGCCTCCCCCTACCCAGACTGGTCCCTCACAAGCACCCCACCCCTCCCTTACCGCCCCTTCCGCTACGGCCCCAAATACAACATCACCATGGGCCTCCGCAGCATGCCCTGGGACTCCTGGATCGAACTCGACTCGGAGTATCTGCACTACCACGCCCTGAAAGCCGCCCGTATTGCATCGCGCGGCGAGCAATGCATCTGTACAGCCTCCGAAGCGGTGGATGCGGCGCGTGAGCTTGCTGAGGAGCTGGTTGCGTATCTGCCTGAGCGGTATCCAACCTTGTTTGAAAAGACGGAGACGGGGATGCGGAATTTGGTTACGGAAGAGGTGTTTGATGTGCAGCAGCTTGAGAGAAATGGGGAGAGGGAGGATGCAATGAGTCTTTGTGCAAGGATGGTACAGGATGATCTTGCGATTATGATGGAGAGGGAAGATGGCCAGTATTATCTTGTTGCTGGGGCGATTTTGCTGCCTGGGTTCTGGAGGTTGGGGGATAAGTTTGGGATGGGATTGAGTGAGATTCATACGAGTGGGGATGTGCCGGGGTGAGTGTTTGTTTCTTTTCCTTCCTTTCCATGCTTGTGATGTGGATGTGGGCGGATGCGTGAATGGTGTTGACTAACGTATCATGTTAGGTTCAAGGAGAAACTGGAAAAAGGCATGGTCAACTTCTTCCGTCGGATTCAGCCTCAGAGCCCCATGCTACGCAACAACTACTTTATTCAGGTGGATGATGGACTGGCGTGGAGCGAGAGTATAGGAAGTGAAGATGCTACTGCCGAGGGAGAGGTAGGATGGTTTACGGCGGAGAAGAATAAGGCAATTGAGCATCACTATTTCCGGAGCGAAAGACAAAGTTTGAGACGGTACGGTGCAATTGTTGTTTGTTTTATTTTTATTTTTATTCTTTCACGTTCATTTATTTTGCAGATTGACTCAAGGTTTGAAGAGATCACATCTAACTTTGAACAGACTACCCAGATCTGGTGGTGTCGTATTTACTATACGAACTTATATGCGTCCAATCACAAGCCTTGCAGAGGAACCATATGTGCCAGGCCGGCTAGCTAGTGCCATCCGGTCTTGGGGCGACGATGTCAGCCGGTACAAGGGCAAGGAAAGGTATGGCGATGTTCTGCTCGAGTACCTGGACAGGAAGCATGCCGAGCAAAAAGAGTGCGGAGTCGTTGAGGGGGAGGAAGAGGCAGAGAGTGCGTATCCTTTCTAGAAACGGAAGTGGGATAAGGTTTAAAGTGCCGATTTGGTCCACCGTGTAATTTGCTATGCACATGCGTTTTCCCGCGATGTTGTGCGTAACAGGGTCTCATGGCAGGTAGTAGTATTATCGAATTCTAATCGTAGCATACATGTAGCAATGGGCAGTCACTTACTAATAGACAGTCACCCGCCCCGACGTCGGTGGCCAAGAGATCCATGTTTCCGGAGGGAAATCACGTCGACTCGATTTGGCGAAGGGGGGTGTTTGGCTTGTATTCGGGCCGGACCCTTTTGGAGCGAACTCGAGTAGTTCTGCAGATTATGCCCAAGGCGAGCCAGTTGGGCTACCTGGCGCAACGTGGGCCACAGCCCCAATGCATAGTGTCATTGCTATAGATAGTACATGGTCTGTCTCACAGCGTACGTGCGTATGGGCTGACGATGGTGTGTGTGTGTGTGTGTGTGTGTGTGTGCGCATGATTTATAGCAGTACAAGTGTACTTGCGTACTTATGCGCAGTCAGGATAAGGTAAGTTGTCGCGACAGGCCCAAGTTTGGGAGTAGTTGGGGTTAGGAGCTGTAGTAAGAGTGTCGGTAAGTATGTACATGTGTAAACATGCATGTGGGTGTGTATTGATGCGAGGGCCTGACTGGCTGAGGACTGGCGGTGTTGACAGCAAGCGTACCATGGTTGATGTCGTGCAGTAGCCTCTGAGGCATGAGGAAGGTGCAGGGTACGATCCTTGAGGGCATTGGTGAGTGTGTGTGACGCAACAAGGGCAATCGACAGCTTCTGCCGAGTCAGGATAGATGGAGTGGAGTGCTGACTAGGGCGGTTCACTGGTCTAGGAGATTGCGACAGCGGTTTTTTTCTTGTTGAAGTCGAGGGCAGCCCTGCTTATGTGGAAGCGCAGCGGGGCAGCCGTCACGACGTCTCAGCATGGCAGGCAGATAGGCATGGCGCTTGGGGAAATGAGCTGGCTTGGTTGGTGTGCAAAGACAGAGGGATTGCGATAACGAGCTTGCTAGCGTGAAGGGCTTGGCGAGATGATGGGGCGGCCAATCGCCCGTGTAAATGGCGACGCACGTGAGAACAGGGTGTGGAGGCGTGTATGCAAGCACTGCAGCCAAGTGTGTATACAAACACCACGCACGCTCGTCGGCCAGTGTTGCCGTGGATGGTTCTGCAGGTGTTGGTGTGGTAGTGGAGAGTTGATTGCTGCCCTGTGCTGGTGGCCGTTGTGTCCAAGCAAGGCGGGGGTTGGGATGAACCTGCCAGTCCACGCGGCGAGCGACTTGGTCCCGACGTAATAGCGCACCAGTTTATAGCCTCGACCAGCGGGTGACTAGCCTGGCGAGGCGTACGGGGGGAAGAGTAGCAGCAGGCGCAAAAGCAAAGAGGCGACTGGGGGCACTATGCAGCGTCGTATGCTTCGGGGCAAGTGTGGTATGCGCAGTGCCTGGCGGTATACACGGCGAAGTCGTAGTACGCATCTAAGTACACCGTAGCGGGTGGGTAATACGTATGTAGATGCGCACACGGACGCGCAGATGGATATGTACTAGAGACGGGCAGCATCGACCAGGGCTTACTTACGTCCGGATGGGCAGCGGGGGCAGCGGAGTGATCCGAGGAACGGCAGGGCCAGGCAGGGCCAGGGCCAGGGCGGGCGCTGCATGGTGAATGGGCGCGGGCGTGTGATGGCGGATGGCGTTTGGCGTCTGGCCGGGCAATGGGCAGCCCTGAGAGCCCTGCCTGGCTCGTCCATGTGTTGCTCGTCGTGCCCGGCCAAATTCACTCGTCTTCTGCCCTCTGTGCGTCGTCCATCGACAGCCATGCTCCTCGCCCTCTCCTGACCCCGTCTTGTTTGTTCTACACATGCTCCTCGCCGCGTCCAGGCCGACTATGGAGGACAATGGCCCTACCCGCCCTGCCTCAGAACAATAGTGACATTGCTGCACCGTGCTCGCCCGTCCACACTGCGAAACGCGACGTCCTGCCCGCCGCTGCCACTGCTGCTGCCCCCGGTGCAGCCTCAGAAAATGCCAAACGGCGCGCAGACGACTCGCGCCGCCTGCGACGGGTCAAGGACTCGCGCGAACAGCTCAAGAGCAGGACACGGGCGCGCGGCACCAGCAATGCCACCATTGACACGACCACGAGCAACTCGACCGCTGCTGGCCGCTCCTACACGGTGGCCAATGTGCACAACGGTGTCATCTACCTGAGGTACGCAGTCCGTAATACACACAGTACCTACCAACACAGACCACCGCCCATAGCAACATTAATCACAACAACAATGGCGGCGACGACAATTGCTATTACTACTGCCACTGGCGCTGACTTTCTATTCACAGGCCCGTGGCGCGCCCTGGCAACCAGCGAGGCCGCTCGCAACCAGATGCCTTCGTCTTCCCGCCCCAGACTCCCCCGGACAGCGCCACTCGCGACACGCTGCGCCCATTGAGCGATGACCTCGACCATGGCCTCTACGGCTCTTCATCTCCCCAGTCGGAGCCCTCACCACCGCTGCCAGGTCTGAGCGAAGACGAAGTCGCCGCCCACTACTCCCACCATCACCACCACCACCACCAAAGCAACAGCCACTACCACCCCCACTCCGCACACACGCGCTCCCACTCCTTCTCCATTGCCGACGATCATATCCCCGCCTCCCTCACCAACGAGCCAGGCACCTTCAAAGTCGTCATCGAACGCCCGGGGCATGTTCGGCCCAAGACGGCTGACACTTCCTCCTTCCCCATGCTGCAGGTCCCCATTCCGCATTACCGCTTGGGCACTCCGCGTTTCAGCACACGCGGGACCGTCGACTTGCGCAGCTCAATTTACACAGGAACCTCGGGCACCGAAGACTTTGCTAATTCCCTCCTCGTCACCCGGCACAGCGCCAGACAGTCGTTCCTGTCGTCTCGCACTCGTTCAGATGCCTATTCGCCAGTACCCCATCGCTTTCGCGCTACCATGGACCGCCCACCCATTCCCCTCTCAGGCCCATCGTCTGCACGTGTCTCGCACTTTCCAATTGGTCCCCGCCTTTACGACGCGCTTACCCTGAAACCCGACGACAGGGCCGTGGTACGCTTTAACGCCAAGGGCGACATCCTCGCAGCCACGCCTTCCCGACTAGTCGCTCACATCACCTCGCCAAGTTTCCTCGATTATGAGTTGCTGTCCGATTTCTTTCTCACGTTCCGTGCTTTCTTATGCTCCCGCGATCTAGTCGCATACCTCATTGCTCGGTTACGATGGGCTGTCGACCGCCAGGATGACTTTGGTCGCATTGTCCGCGTGCGCACATTCGTAGCCCTTCGTCACTGGATTCTCAATTACTTTGTCGATGACTTCATGCCACTCTACCGCCTACGAGTCATTTTCTGCGACCTTGTCAACAGCCTGTACAGTGATCTGCGTGCCCGTAAAGACAGAGGTGGAGGAGATATCAATATTGTGGGCGAGCTGAAGAAATGCTGGAGACGTACTTGTGCATTATACTGGGAAACCAATGACCCTGTGGGCCGCAATTATGCAGACGACCCATTACTTCCGGGTGGTGCAGACGAGGGATCGCAAATGTTTGAAGAACCCCCTGCCGTCCAGCCCATGCCTAGTACACCCCCGCGGGCTACTGTACGCGACACCAAGGAGACCATTGGATCAAACCCAAGCGATCACTTTGCCAGTCGGTACATGGACTGGGCGCAAAGATCTCGCCATACACCTCAAAACTCAATGAGCACTCCCTTTCTACCATCACAGGATAATGAAAGTGCTCAGGTGCCAGTATCCCCCGCAAGTGAGCGGAGCATGCACGTTTTATCCTGCTCAATCCCAAAGCGGGGGGTAAACAAACACGACCAAAATGTCGAGCTGCCTCTGTATCCACACCCTGTACCGGCAGTCAATCCTGTTCCTACTGCTACGGCTCGTCTAGCAGGCAGTCCGCAGCAACCAGTGTCTATGAAGAACAGCCAACGTCCAGCCCGAGCCCACAAGCGTAGCGGCAGTTTCTCTGATGCCCTCAGAGACAGCAGAGCCCCGTTATCCATACCCAAGAATGCACCAGCTGATTACACCATTTCTGCTGTAGCCAACATGCCTGGCACTCTTGTGCGCGGCGGGCTCATCCAGCCAACCACTCCGTACTTCCAAGTCAAAGCTCTACGATCCGCGCCATCTCGCCATTTCCACGAGTCCGAAGACATCGACGTAAGCGAACTCCAAAGACCAGGACAAGCCAACTCACCAGGCATGAAGAAAATTTTGGGCAGTGTACGACGTGCTTTGAGTACTCGTCAGCAAGTGAGCGTAGGTTCCCATTTGAGCGGATCTTTACAGCAGCGACAGCCACCTTATGGGCGATCCTCAAACCCAGGTGCGGCCCCAACTGTCTCGGTGTCAGGGGGAGTACAAAAACGACGTACTACTCGACCGCGGCCTCAGATGCGCGTTGATGTTCTAGCAGCTACAGCAGCTGAAAGTTTTCGAAGAGCGGTAGAAGAGCAACTGCAAAGCGAGAGGCAGGAACTCGATCATGGCGACGCTCCTAGTCTTAACGGTTTCGAATTCGAGTTTGATGGACGTGAAACTCCAACCCAGAACAATCATCAGCAGCCACGGCGTAAACCGGATCCTCGTGTCCACAGCAACATCACCAGCGGCAGCAAATCGATTGTCATCATTGATGATACCGGGGCGCCACCACTGCCCACTACAGGCCCCTTGCCCACTGAACTCGACAAGGTAGCGGCAAAGCTGGGCAGTCACCAACGAGGCGTATCAAATGATGCACCCCAAGCCGACGACGCTAACTCGATACAACACTCTCATCTTTATGATGATCTAGACCCCCACGCTGCCACAAAAGAGTACCGGCGCTCACGTACTCCTAGGCAATCCAATGCAAGGGAGAGACGGTCTATGTCCGCAGGTCCAGAAGGGATGCATTCTTTCCGGCGCAAGGGCTCAGTCAAGAACTCGTTAGCATGTGTAGGCTCTCTTCGGCGCCATGCCTCTTACAACAGCGTGCTGAGTAGACGACGAGGACCCGCAAGTGTGGCTACATTCCAGACCATGTCATCTGATAATGATCCCTTCTTTCTTGATCGTCAGCCGACAGTCGAAGCAGCTGGACCAACACGACAGCTTCGCCGACGACCAGGTGGCGACCTCCGCGCTGCAGACAATGTGCATGATCTCGAACAGGTACAGCGACCGTACTCTACCGGCTCCGTATCAAATCACACACACTCTATTACTAATTCTGTCATCTTACGCTCTGACCGTTTTATCGATTCGGACCCTGAATTCTCTCATGGGGTTCAGGGACCGCCCGAAGCGGAAACTCCAAGAAAGCCAATCTCTTTGGTGGATACGCACTCATCCCAACCCAACCTCAGGCCGTCTTTCGAAGCCGAAGTAGCAAAACTTGCTGCCTTACCCGATGATACCGATGATGAAGGCGGAGTCGAGTCAGCGTTAATGAAATTGGAGGGGCGATACGAGAAGAAGTCGCCAAGTATACCCTCACAAAGAACTACGATTGATTTCAGACAATATCACCACGCAACCCAGAGCTTCGGCCAGAGTTCTCGTCTTGATGCTTCCGAGCACGACAATCGTCCTGCAACTGATGATGTCTTCCATCGCCCGCTGGCTCCTCCTGAAACTGACGGTCAAAGCATGTATAGGCTGTCGGCCGAAAACTTTAATCGTCGTGTGCCACCGGTCACCTCCGTTGGGGAATCAACCGACTCTTACTCTTCCATACCCCTTCTCGACCGGCATCTTAGTGAGATTGCGAGTCCACAACGAGGGCAAACGCTAAATTCCATGGCATCTTCGGCTAAACCTTCGCCTTTGCAAGTTGGCGCTTTTCCGTTGCAAGCTGCCCGGCCACCTGGTACGTCTTCGTCAGTGAATTCATCTATTGAATACATCGAGGAGACGGACAGCATGAGGAGGATACCAGCCGGTGAAACCCTGCTTGCACATTCCTATGTCCGCGAATCTTTCCTAATGAATGACGATGAAGATCTCAGTGATGGTTTCTCCACATCTGCTGCACATTTCCTGGACGGTCAAAAAGAAACTCCTGAGAGCGTACCAAGCAACTTGCCAACCCACCCCATGCGTCATCCGCCTACGCCTCCTCCCACGGCACCTCAGTTACACGATTCTTTGCCCAATTCTACAGTTTTTGATGAAGGTCTCCCGACGCCTGGTCTTACACCCACAGTCTCACTTTCCAACCAACAAGGGAATCCACACATTGAGCGACCAGCTAGTTCTCCAGATGAGCCACAAACTGTCCATGCCGACCCTCCAGAACCAACCACTCATTTACCTTTTGTCATCGCATATGATTCGGACCTTCTCGCGCAGCAATTCACCATTGTCGAGAAGGATGCATTGGATGAGATTGACTGGAAGGAGCTCATTGAACTGCGTTGGAAGCAATCTTCACCACAGATCCGTGACTGGGTGCAATACCTACGAACCGAGGAAGCCAGGGGTGTTGATGTCGTCATTGCACGCTTCAATCTTGTCGTCAAGTGGGTTGTATCCGAGTGCCTGCTTACCGAAAACATCTACGAACGCGCCCAATGTATCACCAAGTTCATTCACATCGCCAACCACGCCCGACGATATCGCAATTACGCGACAATGTATCAAATTGCGATTGCCTTGATATCCAACGATATTTCGAGTCTCAAAAAGACATGGGCTCTGGTCCCTGCAGCTGAGATGCTGGTTATGACCGAGCTGGAAGCTTTAGTCCAGCCCATGAAGAACTTCCATAACCTGCGTCTCGAGATGGAAACAGCCTCTGTCGAGGATGGCTGCATTCCATTCATTGGTCAGTACTGCTATGATATTAATCGGATCAAGACTAACCATCAACAGGCGTTTACACCCGCGACCTTATCTACAACGCGCAAAAGCCCGCATTCATCGATGCACCGCCAGTCGACGGCGAACGCCTCGTCAACTTTGACCGCCATCACACGGCCGCCACTATTGTCAAGAACCTCCTCCGTCTACTCGAGGCCAGCTCCAAGTATACGTTCAAGGCCGAACCTCACGTTCTCAGCAAATGTCTCTGGCTGGCTGCGCTTAGTGACGAAGAGATACATGAGCGCAGTCGCCAGTGTAAATGATCATACTTACTGAGATTATGCTTTTATGCATTCGCTTGTCATTCTCTTGTCATCCGCCTTTGAGTGGATCAAAACCTTAGTTTCTAACTTTGCTTTTTACCTTGTCTCTTTGCTAATACCCATTTTGCGCACTATTCGCGCTGCATCAACCCGACACGATGTCATGACTCTATACTATCTACCTGTTGTTTGTATACCTTCACTCGGTCCTTTCGGACCACCGCCGACTCAGCACTTTCTACTCGTTAGATCTAATAGCTCACGCGTGGGGAAGATATCATTGTAATTTGGAGCGTTCAGTACTCAGTACAGTAATGGCAATGTCCAGGAAGGCGTTTGGTACCACAAACACATGTACAGACCAGAAGCACATACCGTCATCTAATATTCAATATTATATAATTATCACTTTGATGCTACATGCAAACTCCATTGTAAGCCTGCATTTGATGACGTCGGTGACAAGTGGCACATGATGTTGCCCAACAGCTTCAGCTTCGTAATTCAAGCAAACCGTATATTGGGCTGGACGCCTAGTAGTGGGGCCAGCAAGGCTCACATGCAATGCGATCCCAGCTGCAGAGTGGAGACTGCTGGTGGTCAGCCTTACTACCTGCGAAGGTGTCAGCCACAACATCCACACACATAACACAGTCATGCGCGCACACAATGGCGACTGACAACTGCTCCTGCGATATCTGTGGCACATCCACTGTACTGTTCCGTTATAGAAACCGCTCCATGCTACCTTTAATGCTGTCCTCCCACTGCACTGCATCGTTGTCGTACAATCCACCTTTCGCTAGGGATCCTTGAATGAGGTCCAAGCCAAGTCGCTGCAACCTCAAGTGACCGAGGGAAGCTTCTGGTACAGTATGTCCGAGTCGAGAGCCTCGGGTTTCAAATCACCTTCCCCGCCTTTGCCCTCGCGCATCACTGTGCAGGATACATCGACAGACGAAAAACCGCTGCCGAGTCCTGAGCTTGACGATATGGATTGTAAGTTATCCTAATAAGAGAAGAAGGGAAAATAGGAAATTTCTATTGTATTTGCAAATCTGCCTGAAGATTTATTGGTCCTTGGTCACATCACAATGTTTTTCAGCTTAGGTGTCGTGCTCAGGAAAAGCGCGAATCGCTGCTCAGACTGACTGCTAACCGTTAAAACAGCGCCACGAGCTTATACCACATCTGCGCGCGAACCCGTCAACCCCGGAGATTCTCAAACACAGCCACAGGGAAATCGGAGAGCCACCTTTGGCCACCGCCGTAAGCACAGTCCCAACCTCGAATGGCGCCAACCGTGGACCAAGGATAGCTGGCAGCAAGGCCGCGTACTGCTCATAGATTACGTTGCCAAAGAACATTCAGATGGCAGAAGAAAAATCGTAGCCCAGGAATTCTGCGACATTGATAGCCTACGCCGGTTCTACCGTAAAGAGGATCTTGCCGGGCAGGCAGCTCTACGCGTCATCCACGTTCAAAACGCTAGTTGGGCGACGCGTTTCCTTCTCCGCAAGTTCAACATCGACGCCAACGATGACCTTATAGGCACAAATTTTGGGCGCTGGGCGCGTTACGAGAAACCACAGCAGCGTGGTGGTAAACCTGTGCTCAATGGCCGGACTTTTCGCACCTCACGTGACCCATGGCGAGGCATATCACGTGCTGCGTTTGGCGCTGATTATCTGAAGCCATACGACAGGTATACACGCCTGCCTTTCCCTGGCAGCAACAAGTCTATTATGGAACTCAATCACTACGATGAGGAGGACCAGCCAAGATACGGGTTCGACGTTTATGTGCAGCGGCTGAGTGTCTATGTGCAATTGAGCGACGGCACACCTGGACAGGCCGTCGACCCTGACATACCGAATCCATATGACGAAGAGGCATGGGAAGAGTACATGCGCCTGAAGAGAAGCTATGGTAACGTTGACGTCAACGAGCACCCGGATAAGTACATTCCCAAACTCAGATCCCTGGACAATGGGAATACAATTATCCTGTTTGAGAACTCGATCACTGGCTCCGTCAAGGATACTCTTGTCGGCGCAAGACAAGAGATTGAATCGAGATGGAGGCGTTTGTCTTTTTATCTACCTACGGATAATGAGGAGAATTTGACGGCCGAGTGTATGGATTTCATACTGCAGGATATCTTCAAAGTGTTGTCATATAACTGGCAAAAGTTTATGGGGTTGTGTGAAACGCATGTAGGGATTCTGGAAGACAAGAGTAAGTTTGATATCTTGGAAGCGAGCCTGCTATCTCATATTTGACTTTACTCACAATCTTTTTTTCAGTTTACGAGAATCCTGCGGATGAGTCACGGGCCCCTGAGCTCTGGAAAAATAGTGCACAGTGGCTCAAAGTCGAGCGTCTTATATACATCCATCTCGATATTGTCAAGGAAATGGTCAGTCATTTGCATGACCTCGCTGGCACCAACCCCAAAGAATTACTTGGCCAGGCCTGGCTAGGCTCGATGCCAGAGGAGATTGAAAAGTTGACTGGACGATGGGAAAGAGATATCATATTACCGACGTCATCTTTGTCGGATCTAATGTACAAAAGCGTTGGGATTAGAGATGCTCGGCACTCTCTTCAACTAGGGCTCAGCATGTGGCGCCTGAGCTGGATCACATTCATGTAAGTCTTCTTACACCCTCTCCGTCCTTTGCCAAGTTCCTCATACTAACCACCTCACAGATTCCTCCCCCTCACCTTCACAGTTGGCTTCTTCGGCATGAACGTCTCGACCTTCGAATCCATGCCCGACATAAAATGGTGGTTCATCATCTCCTTCCCCGTCCTCATCGTCGTCCTCATCCTCTGGTACGGCGTCAAACACAGCCTCGCCAGCCAGCGCCAAAACCCCATTCGCCGGGGTGTCTACGAAGCCCTCTACCACGAACTTGCTACCGACCACTCCACCCTCTGGACCCGCCGCGGCCCGCGCGACGACGTCGTACCCGTGGGGTGGTGGGGCAGCGTAAAATGGCGGCTCATCACCCGCTGGTTCGGTAAAGACAAGACAAAGCTAAGCAAAGACTACGATCCCGCCAGCGAAGAGTTCGGAACTTGGTCCAGAATGAAACGCTGGCTTACGCGCCGCTGGCTGGATGAGCTATCCGTTATGCCACTCCCGCAGCATCCACCCATTACCAACGCTCCTAATACCGCTCAACCGAACAACCCACCGTCTTCAGACACAATGTCTTCCTACCCACTTGACAAGGACTTGGGAGCTATAGGCGAACTACTCAGCATAGCCACGCCCGTTGCGCTCGCGGAACTAGATCCCACCGCTGCGAGTCGCTTACAGGGTAGAACCCCCATTGAGCGACTGCGCAGCTTGAGTCCGTCGGCCGTAGGAAGTAGGTCGAAGAGTAGGGAGAGTCAGACGAGCAGTGATGGCGGGGTTATGGTGGAGGAGAAGAGCGAGCAGGCGGTTAGAGCGGATGTGGAGTCGAGGGTGATGATGAGGTTAGATGAGAGGGAGTTGAGGCCGTGATGTGAGAGCGGGTAGAGGGTTAATAGTTTAGGTGGTGAGAGTAAGAGATGGGTGGGAAGAAGGAAAAGAGGTTTCGTGTTGTTGAGTGTGTATTCTTTAGGAGCTGTAGTATATTTGTAGTGTAACAGTATAACATCTCTATACATCACTTCCATCTTCTTTCCAGATTTGACTCGAGTCTCAACTATCTCTTCCCCTTTTACCCAACCACCACATTCCCACACTTATCCCCGCTACCCTTCCATGAATCACCAGCAGACCCTGCCGTAGCAACCACAAGCCTTATTGCAGGGAGAAAAGGCTAATTGCAATCCACCCATCTTCGAGTGGCTTCGGATGGTTTCGGGTCCGGGAACCCTCAGCTGGGCCACCCGATATGATATGGGGTAAGTCCGTTTCAAGATGATTGGTAAAGTGTGATTACTTACTTGGCAATGGGGGATTAGCAAAAGAGAGACGATCCCAGGAATATGGGGATATATATATATATATATATGTGTGTGTGTGGGGGGGGGGGAATAAATATGTCGAGTTACGATTTGATTACCCTAACCACTGCCTTGGGCGGCGGATAGAGTCTTTTGTGCGAGTATCTAACGTGACGATCAAAGTCCTGACAAGCTCGTTCGAGGGCTTCCAAGTCTCCGAGGCGAATAACATGTGATGTATTCATTTTTCATTCCCGGAAACCAAACTTGTGAGATTTCCTGAATGCCCCTTATCTAATCCAGACTCTCCAGCAGCACACACTAGGAGTCGACAAGCGAACTTTGCCGACACGTGGCTGAAAATGCTGGAGACGGGGCAAACAAAAAAGGTTTATGTACTATCCAGCCTATCCGAAAACCCTTCCCAGCGGACAGGTAACCAAGAAAACTATAAACATCCTCAAGACATTATTCGACCTCTCCTAAAATAAACTCGACCACGCCTGTTTCCGACCTCACTACATACCTCGTAGCAAGGCGTTTGACACGAGGCTTCGGTGGGGGTATAAACATGGCAAGCAAAGAGGCAAAAGTAGCCGCTGCTTGCCCCAATCCCCCTCGTAAAACTCGCTAAACTTTCATACAAGAGAATGAGAGGTTACGAGAGAGAGAGAGAGAGGAGTCAATGAGACGAAGCAAACATGAAGAGAAGCTAAGCAAGCAAAATACATAGCCACAGATCTAGAGGCATAAAATCTCAGATCGAGGAAAAAAAAAGAAGATCAAAATAAGAGCCCGCTGAAACGTTCCTCATAAAAAAGATACCTGACTTTGACGGCTCAATGGCTTACAGCGCCATACCAGGAACCGGCTTCCGATCAGGAATAGGAAGAGGACCGGTAGGGGCTGGGGCGTTGGGGTTGGGGTTCATAGGACTAGGACCGGGAGCTGGGCCACGTCGTGGGTTACCAGCCCCACCTGCCGAGTTGGATCGTTGACGACCACCGATTTGAGGAGGTGCTATCTGGGGTCCGCCGCCGTAAGGGCCGGGAGACATGGAGCGTTGTGGGCCAGCAAAAGGTGCATTGCTGTTGGCACGGCCGCGAGGAGGGCCTTGCTGAGGAGCATTGCTGTTGGCACGACCACGAGGGGGTCCTTGTTGAGGAGCGTTACCGTTAGGCTGCATCTGACGAGGGCCGGGGCTCATGGGGCGAGGACTCTGGGAGTTCATAGCGGGCGAAAGAGGATGTGGTTGAGGTCCACCAGCTGGACCCATGGGCGGGCGGACAGGAGGGCCGCGCATGTTACCTGGGGGAGGGCCTTGACGGGGTTTGACAGGGTGCTTGGACAGACATGTACGGGGAACGACACCTTGCTGAGAACGGTCCATACGGATACAGAGGGCCTGAGAATGATTAGCAGGTTGATTCTGACAAAGTAAAGATGAGTGCTTACCCATCCATCATCGTATTCATGGAGCATGCGAACAAGTTGGCCGGCGCGAAGTTCAAGTTCATCTTGCATAGAAGGCTTAAAGTCAAGTTGGACACGATGTACGTTGTTGGGACCAGGAGCGGGGGCCGGGGTCTGAGGGGCGCTACCAACAGCAGCACCAGCGATCGGAGGAGGACCAGTGGGTGCGGGGCCAGGAGACGCGGGGAGACTTTCGGTAGCTGGGAGACTGGACGGAGCGTTTGTAGAGTTGGTACTGGCTGTCGGAGGGGCAGGGAGCTCGGCTGTAGGGGCTTGAGAGGTGGGAGGAGGAATTGACTTGGCTGCAGTCACGGCAACAGCGACAGGGGCAGCATCAGCAGCTGCAGCAATTGCTGCAGCGGGATCAGCAAAACTGGCGCTGGTTCTTGACGAGTGCATGGCAGAGTTCAGTGGTGAGGCATTAGGAGGCGAGTCCGGAATGGAAGCTTGCTGAGTATCGACAGCAGCCTTGTTTCCGAAGGGGTTGGTAGGTGGGGGACCAGATGGCGTGTCAGGATCTTTGAAAGGGTTAGCAGCAGGAGCGTTGGATGCTCCAGGGCGCTCCCAGGCACTTGTTGGGCGTTCAGTAGCTGCCGAAGGTGAGAGGCTCTGGGCTTTAGCGGCTCCAGCATCACCGCCAGCAGCAACGGTGTTAAGCAAGTTTGCTGCACTCTTGCGCTGCTCGAAGCTGGGGTCGAATTGAGTAACAGGGCGAAGGCTCAAACGGGGTGCGGTCTCAGCGCTGTGGGCAGAACGAATGCTAACAGCTGGGGCGGCAGCAGCCATGACCTGAGGCGGTGGAGGAGGAGGCGCGCTTCGCATCTCAGTCTTCTCGTTCTCTGCGGCGGCAGCGGCAGCGGCAGCAGCCATCTGCTTCTTCTTGCGGCGGTACACAAGGAGGATTCCGGTTAGGATAGCGCAGATGACGACAAGGATACCGAGGGCGAGACCAGCCATTGCGCCAGTGGACATGCCACCGTCGGAGCCGGGGGCAGCAGTGGAAGACGAGGAAGCTGTAGCAGAGATGGCGGCAGTAGCAGAGATGAAGCCCGCAGCAGATGAAGCTGGGCTTGGTTCGGGAGACTTTGTTGCGAGCATCAGGGTGGACGCTGCCTTGGTCGAGGTCGATGGCTGGTTGGTCTGGCGGGATGGCTGGTTAGTCTGGCGTGCAGGCTGGTCATCGTCGTCCGAGTCCTGGGTAGAGGATGGCCTTCTTGTGGGCCTAGCTGTCTCCTCAGGCTCATCACTGTTCTGGGTAGTGGTACTCTCGCGAGCGCGGGTGGCAGGTGGAGGGAGGGCAACTAGCTTCTGGGTGGGCTCGGGGGCATCGTCGCCTCCATCGGTGGCAATTACAATCTCGGTGACAACCTCGACAGGTCCCTGGCGCTGTCGGCGCATGAGATGCGCGTGGGCATGCTGGTAGGCCATGTCGTGAACCATGGCGTACAGGCGATTAGGAGTTTGTGGGGCCAGGTCCAAATATCACTTCACGCGAACCGTCTCTTGGATTGGATGTGCGGCGTAGTGTTTGCAAGCAGTGAAGGCGGATTAGGTACGACGTGGCGTGGGGTAAAGACTGGTGTTGTTTATGTTTAGGTGGACTAGGCACTATACAGAAAAGAGGGTAAGTTGTAGGCGGATGTAAAAGAGCGAAATGCAGCAGGCAGCGCTGGGGGAACGAAGGACAAGACGACAACCCGGCCGCAGGAGTACGTGATGTCGTCAAGGGAATTAAGAGGCGGCGTGAGGGTGAGTGAGCGAAGAGACCGGCGGCGAAGAAGGAAAGAAAGTGGTAGCAGCGCGGAAGAGACACAGGGCAAAGCGTCCATGCAGCCACGCTCGAAACGCCGGGGGGTGCCTTGCCAGGCCGAACCGTGGACGCTGGCCCGTGCCACCTGTTCATCTTTCCTAGACAGACATTAGCCTGCGTCTAGCGCCAGGTACCCGTGAGCCCTGATTGGCCATCCTATCTAATTTCCAGCCCACCTTGACGCTCGTCACTCGCCCTGGTCTGCAGATGGGCCGCCCTACACCCCTTATCAACCATCGACTATCAGCAAATAGCCACGCACAGCAACAAAGTTCGCTCTACAGTCTCACGCCGACTCCCATTTTTTATCCTACTATGACGTGGCTGCTACACGCTGCGCCTTCTCCCTCCCTAAATACCCGCCCAGCCAGAGTGCTGAGCCGGCGGCGGCATGGAGTGCTTGCGGAGTTACGCGGTAAGAGGACCCCAGGACCTGCCAGCTCGTAATTACCGTGCGGCCTCATGGCACACACTGGCTGCTTTTCTTGGGCCGGTCCCCGGCACGTCGTAATTTCGCTCGTCATCAAAGCGGCATGCCAGCGCCGCAATGCCACACCCGAGGCTATTGCTAGGCTGTATGCTTGCGACAGTGGCTGCGCTCGCGTGCTCTGCTCTATTGAACCATATGCAGATGTACAGGGTATTGTCCACACCACACTGCTCGATGAGCGCATGCGGGGTATCAGAAGCAATCACATATAGCAAGGATGCCTAGTGGCCGTTGGAGCCACCACGAGCACCCATGTCCACAACAAACAAACAAAACATACCTCAACAGCACCCATTCCATTACTCCGAGCACAAGGCTGAGAAGAGCGCGTTTCCGGCTATAACCTGGTGTTCCATGCTAGCTTCTGAAGTAATATATGTACAGAGGCACACGCTACTTCAGCTAGACCTAGTGGCGCTTGGGGGCGAAGATAGAAACGAGCCAATGCTTTGGGGCGGAAGAACATCCTGGACTTCGCATGACATAATTTATTGTCATTGGAGTATCTCTCAATATTAATATTATACTTTGAAGATTAGTCATCAAAAACACCTCCAGCCTTCGTAGCTCAGTGGTAGAGCGCGTCACTAGTAATGACGAGGCCGTCAGTTCAATTCTGGCCGAAGGCATTCCTTTTGCTACGCGAGACTGTTTTTCCCCACAAAACACAATCATGAACCTCTGGGAAAATGCGAGCACAGTTTTTTTTGGCTGTAGTGTTGTTGAGACTCACACGCTCAATTCCCAAGATATCTGCAGATCTGCTTGCAAGCATTTGAATATATGGTCGGTCCTAGACATACCTTCAGCACAACCCTCGACTAATTCATACCACGTGAGCAGTTCCTGTAAAATGCACTAAGCCCCAACAACATGGCCGTTGCTTGCTAGATTGTCGGACATTGTTAATGCGGACGAAGGCCCGCAAATCGGGTTGATACTTTACTTCGCAAATTGAAAACTCTCACCAGACTAAGAAAGATGTGTCATTTGCAGTTCGGGCGTACGGGACGGGAATCTCCTTTCAATAGACATAAAGCGGTGTAGATAACAGCATAACATCTACGGTTGAGCAGTAGCAATTGAAACTAATGGAACCTCTGATGATGGTCGAGTCAAAGACCCTGTATGGAAGACAATGACCCCATGGTTCAAGAAAGCGGGGCAGTCGTCTCAAAATATTTTCTGTACGCGTCGCACAAGATGGTTTGGTGGAGCGTTCGAGCGGTGTACGTATGCGAGGTGCTACTAGAGGCTGACTGATAGCTGGTGGGGAAAATCTTGAGAGCTTGGGCATAATATAAGTGGGGCTAGCTACCTACTAGCGCCTAGTTGCCAATACGCATCTTCTTCGCATCCCAACATCTCGAGATCTCGGATTCACATGCAAGCAGGAAAAACTAGTAATCGCACGCCATAACGATAGCCCAAAACTTTCCCTAGAATCGCGAAACTTACCCTATCAGGCCGCCGGGACGACTCGCACTGCTACACCGCGCGCTGGCATCTATTAGAGGATCAGGATTCCGGATTTAATTTCAGGAAAGGCGTCGCGTCTCGAACACATGGCCCGCACGACTCCTATTCAAAACAGGCCATACCGTTCGCACAAAGTACCAGCCTGTACAAGATGTCGTTCGCGAAAAATCCGCTGTCATATCGATATCCCTGGAGAACCATGTCTGTCGTGTCGAGAAAGACGACTTAAATGTCAATATGTCGAGGGCTCCAGCACTAGTTCTCCTACCGAAGAAGGCTCAGATAAAAGGCCTTCGAAGCGACGCCGACACAGTGAGCCAGAGGAAGGGCCATCTCGGCCTCGCTCAGCCCCAATATTACATAAGAATGTTAATAATCCCTCGGCATCCATCATGCTTGCGCCACATTTTGCGGAGGACATCGATATCTTCAATCGCCACATTTCGCAACACCGAAAAGCCGGCGGTGAGACTGAGCACTCCAACTACCAGACGTTGTTGCACGATGCTAAAGACCCGGTCGTGTACCTTACGGTGCCGAGGTTCCGAACCGGTCTACCACCCAACAGCGGCTGTGGAAGAGAGCAAGTGGAGATTGTAGAACAGATCATGGGACCCTTCAGGCGGGAAGTCGTCGAGCTCTACTTCAGTGAGATCCACTTTCATCTCCCCATTCTAGATGATGAGATGTGCGAAACGTTACGAACGGACCAATTCGCCAAAGTGCCAAACAACCTGATGTGCGTCATCTATGCACTTGCATCGGCGCATTGGGCCAAATCAGATACGCTCAAAATGCATCCTAAACCAAATTCATATTATGTTTGGAACAAGGCCATTTCCGCGACTCTGGAAGACTTCCTTAGCCCGGGAATGTCAACCATACAGGCCGCGGTGCTCGATCAAGTCGGCCGTCCTTCGGTTTCCATCATCGGCAACATCACTCTCTGTGGACGGACTGTATCCTTGGCACAAACTTTCGGCCTTCATAGAGATCCTTCGAAATGGTCAATCACTGAAAATGAGAGGTCACTTCGAATACGGCTCTGGTGGTGCGTTCTCATCACCGACCAATGGTCTAGTGTAGCATATGGCGCGCCCCCTTACGTTTCGAAAGGCTACTACGACGTTCCGCGGCCAACCGTCACATCACTCATCGGAAATAGGGCCAGCCCACAGCAGAAGCAAGCTACTACTTGTTTCATATATTTATGTGGCCTGACCGAATTACTCGCTGAAATCTTGCCTTTTGTCTATCAGATCAATCCAGACCGACTACAGCTTTCCCGGGAAATTGATCGCTTCAAACTAGAATTGAACGACTTGGAAGCACAGCTTCCGGAATGGCTTCCTCTACCAAATCACCCAGGAACAGCTATGCTTTGGCTATCATTTCTCTCAATCAGACTCGTTCTTGCCCGCGTAATCTTCCGCGCAGCAGTTCTCGATGGTGATGGCAGCATTGGCCGAAATCGCATGGACCAATTACGCATCGCATCTTCGGCTGTTCTTGACTTCGTACTTGCTATGGGCGAAGCTCAGTTTTTGGACTTCTGGTTGCCATACGCAACTCATCTCTTGGTACATGCCATCACGGTATCACTTCGCTGTACTGTCGAGACGCAGGATTCCGAAATACGAAATACGTCTGTCACGCGCCTTGAACGCGTCATTGCGCACATCCAGCATGCTCGGGACAACTTTGACTGGGACATTGCAAATTACTGTTTAGAACGGTGTGCCGATCCAGTATCAAAGATTGCCTCGCTAAACGCAAGAGAGGTACCACAACCATCGGAAACAGAGCCTACAAATGTTGTCGCAAATGGCAATGGTACCGAAATGCATTCGATGCCTAACTTTGATGACGCTTCTTTCCTGCTGTCGGACATCTTAGATCCCAACGCATTTGATTTTTCGTGGGATGCGTTGTGGGACACCCCGTCTGGCATGACAAATTTTTCGATCTGAGAGTCCTACCTGGCACGATTTTACATGCTTTAAATCCTTAGCAAGAGTCGGCAACAGCTGCATTTTCTGCCGTGTGTCTTCGATATGTTCTCGCGGATCGCTTCCAAGCAGACGTATATACATGTGTACTTGCATCCTGTTTTAGCTAGCTGCAGTCACCATCGCAGATGATTGCAATACCGCTTCACTTCGACATGCATAACCCGACATTCGACGTCATTGCATCGTGAAACGTAGGCTTTGGTCCCTTGGTACAACTGCCAATCGTTTCCAATAAAAAGCTCAAGATATCGTGTACGGATCAAGGCTACGAAGCTGATATTACTGTGAGGCTTTGGTTAGAAAGTAGGCAAGGGTCGTATACTACGCAGCTCAAACTACAAATTGAGCTTTTTACAACTACGTAGCAGGCCTACAGCCCATTCGTTCAGTGCGTGTTGCTGATTAGATCCAAGGAGAACGGAGGAGTTTCTGAACATCAGATGCCTTGGATCTGGTCAGCAGGCTGCCTGATTAGAATGTCAATCTTGCGTGTTGGAAAGCAAGTAGATGAGCAGCGAAGTATAACAACTTGGAAGAAGGAAAGGACTGACGATTTCAGTGTGAGAAGATCTATCAACTAATATTATGCTAATGAGTGGAAATGATTTAACATGCTTCTTTCTACTCATAGTTATTCGTAACGAGGGTTCTACGACCAGGTATGATAGGCATTTAGATATTTGCTGTGCAGATTAGATTCATTCCATACTTCTGATATTGATTGTATTTTCAGGTCAAGATAAAAACTGCTCTTTCTACTCATTTGTGACTCCATTGACTATTATGTCTCCTTATGTATTCTGCGTGCTGTGTAAGCTGATGTTTTAGTATCGATGTCGTGATCCGCTAGTGGCTCTCCTTATTGGCCATCTCCCTAGCCTTAATGATGACCCACATCAAAGTCTGTAATCAGTCCACCTGAATGGGACCACTTGATCTGAACCTCACCCCCCGTCTGTCATTACAATAATTTTCTTCTATTTAACCAAGCTGAAAGACCCACAGGGGAGAGGATTGGAGTAAAACGCCAACCATGTTCTGCACTCGTATTTCCAAATCAGCGGTACCGCGCTCCCTTGTCAAGTCCAGCCATGCGGCACCATCCTCCATTCGGAATCTTGCAACAGTCTCGCCAGTGCAGACAGCTACCCGCAATCACAAAATTGTCGTGATTGGCGGTGGCTCGGCTGGTATTGCTCTCTCCCATCAATTGCTTCGCAAAGGAAATTTCGCTCAAGACGACATTGCCATTGTTGATCCCGCGGAATGGCATCACTACCAACCCGGTTGGACCCTTGTTGGTGGCGGTCTGAAGAAGAAAGAAGAGCTCCGCCGCCCACTAAAGGACTTGATCAACCCCAGATTCAGGTTCTACAATACAGCTGTAGGAAACTTTAACCCAGAGCAAAACTACATCATTACTGGTACTGGGGAGAAAATTGGGTATGAGCAACTTGTCGTCGTACCTGGAATCACACTGGATTACGGAGCCGTCCCTGGTTTGAAAGAAGCGCTGGAAGAGAAGGAATCACTGGTTTCCACTATTTACGACTATGCATACTGTGACAAGGCGTATAGCAATATTCAAAAGTTCAAAAAGGGTGATGCGGTATTCACCCAGCCAGCGGGTGTAGTCAAGTGTGCGGGTGCACCGCAAAAGATCATGTGGCTTGCGTTGGATTACTGGAAGAACGCTGGGTTGTACAACCCTACATCTTCCAGTGGATCACCAATCAACATTGCTTTTGCGACCGGTTTGCCAAAAATGTTCGGTGTAGAAAAGTACGTTTCGAGAAAGCCCCCAGCCTCGACCTTGTATAACCATTTCGACGCTAACACCCCCCTCCCCCAATAGATATAGCCAAACCCTAGAAAAACTCCGTTTAGAACGCGGTGTCCAAGGTCTCTTCCAACATGACCTAACCTCCATCTCCGGCAACACCGCCACCTTCGCCATCCCCAACCAAGATCCCGTCAAACGCCACTTCGACTTCCTGCACGTAGCCCCTAAAAATGTGCCCTGGCCCTTTGTAAAAAACAGCCCCCTAGCCAACGAAGCCGGCTACGTCTCCGTCTCAGACACCACAACCCAGCACACCAAATACCCCAATGTCTGGTCCATTGGCGACGCCTCCTCCCTCCCCACCAGCAAAACCGTCGCAGCCATCACCGCCGAAACCCCCGTCCTCGTGTCCAACCTGCTCAGCCACATGCAAGGGAAGCAGCTAGAGGCCACGTACGACGGGTACACGTCGTGCCCGCTGCTTACGGGGCAGAAGGAAGTGCTGCTTGCGGAGTTCAAGTACGGGGGTGTGCCAAAGGAGACGTTTGGAAGGATGTTAGGAGTTGATCAGGGGGTGCCGCGGAAGGCGTTTTATTGGCTTAAGAAGGAGTTTTTCCCCTGGGTGTATGGAAGATATCATGTTAAGGGAGAGTGGGCGGGGCCGAAGGGTTTTGCGAAGTGAGTGGAGGAGGGGAGATAGGTCTTGGGTTACGTGGTTAGGAATGAATAAGGTTATGCTTGAATGAGCCTGAGAAGATGGAGTGGTGATGAGGTTGGCGTATTTGCTTGGTTGCAGAGGAAGAGAGGGAAAGAGAGTTGTACTATGCACACTTTGGAAGCATTCAGTGCTCGTGGAGCAGCAAAAACGTTGCTATGCAGAGGTAAGCCGGAAGGGTTCTTCAATACATCACAAGAGTACTCAAGACCACAATCTCACAAAAACAGTACACGTATAGAAACAAAAGAAACACATTCAATCATATATACATGGCATTTGTAATTATCCTTTTTCGCATCAGTCCAACTTTGACCCCATCGCATCCACTACAAATACATCCTTCCCTCTCCCATATTCCCAATTACAAGCGCGACAATCCGGCAATCTCCCTCGGGGCATGGTAATTAGGCACCTTCATGTCGAGGGCGCTACCGCTATAGCCCAGATCCTCAGCAGTGAGCACAGCGCACTTCTCGCCAATGAGGAGCGCAGTCGAGTACGTGTTGCAGCCGACGTTGTCGGGGCAGATGGAGAGATCGGCGACCTTGAGGCCCTTGACCCCGTGGACGTTGAGGCGCTCGTCCAGCACACCGTGCTTGACGATTGAGTTTCCATTCTTGGGGGCCATGGAGCACGTGCCAAGGGAGTGCCAGGTGGTTTCGACATGGCCTGTGTAAGCATAGTTAGTAAAAACTGATACTTGGTACTGTCGAGGTGTTAGTTGTGGGTGGGGGAAACGTACGCTTGACCCAGTCTTCAATGTGCTTAATGTCCTCATTGGTGTATTGCAGATCTTCGAAGACTTCTTGCTGGTTGGAGTTCAAGAAGTTGGGCTCGGGCGTGCGGCCCTTCTCCACAGGGAGGGTCCAGGATCCGTGCTGGATACCGGCGCTGAGGTTGCCGGGGAGGGCGTATGCGTTGGTGGTTGCGAGGTCCATGTCACGTGCGCGCGCAGGGCTGTCATAGCCATAGAATGGGTGCATGGACTGGACTTCTCCAGCGTAGGCTTCCATGCGGCGGGCAGTCTCACGCGACTTGATGTATCCCCAGACCATTGGGGCCATGTCGCGCTTGTCGTTCATGAAGCCGGCGTCAAAGTCAGGTGCCTCGTATGGGTTTGGCGACACAATGTGCGTAGATCCACGAGAGAACGGGTACTCCAAGAAATGGAACATTGTGAAGAACTTGCCTGGTGGCATAACCATATGGTTACCGAACCAGCCAGCAATGACCGAATAGTGCATGACTGGCTTGTCGGGCTTGTTCTTGAAGTAAGAGTCCCAGCCAGAGCGGAACTCCTTGCATGGCCAGCTGTCCATCATCTCGAGTTCTTCCTCAGTAGGGCGGATTTTCACACCAGCTTCAATGCCGTTGGTTGAAAGTGGGCCAGTGCCGTTGATGTTCCATTGCTGGAAGACTTGCTCTTGCACCTTGGGATCACCACGAACAAAGTCGTCAAACGACTCTACATGTGGCTTCGCGCGGTATGTGGCGAACGTCAGGCTACGGATATGTTAGGTACACTGCATTTCAACTGCCCGGATGTAGACCTACTAGTGATCTTGGAAGTTGAGACCAACACCAGGAAGATCAACCAGGGGCTTCACGCCAGCCTTTCGAAGCTTCTCTGGGTCACCAATGCCGGAGCGTTGAAGGATGAGTGGTGAGCTCATGGTACCACCCGAAACAATAATTTGTTTGCGTGCGCGGATAGTCCTGGACTGAACCTGTCCGGGAGAAACAGGCTTGGTAGGAACGACCTTGACGCCGACAGCACGGTCACCCTCGAGAATAACCTTTGATGAAATGTCAGAAGCATAAAAGTGTCATGAAGAGTAGCTACATACTTTTTCAACCTTGTTGCTGGTCAACAGGTGCAAGTTCTGATGAACGGCACGTGTGCTGTGGATATAGCCGTGAGCAGAGTCAGAGCGACGTCCAGTGTCACGGTTAATCCACTTGAGCCAGTGCTCAGCACCGTGGCCGGTGACCAAATCTTGAAGATCATCGGTGGTAGGAATGCCTTGGGATTCGGTGGCACGTAGGAAGTCTTCCTTGATAGGATATGTGTAGTTACCAAAAGAAACCTTAATGGGTCCCTCAAATCCGTGAATATCGCGGTTGTTGCAGGCTCGCTGATAAGTCTCATGCTTCTTCATGAGGGGAAGGAGTTCTTTGGTGGTCCAGCCCTTGGCCTGGAAGTCATCATAGTCGGAAGCAGAGGCACGGGTGTACATCTGGGTTGTGTTAATACTACTACTTGATCTGGTCTAATCGTAGTAAGCTTACCATGAAATTAATGGAGGATCCACCTCCAAGGATGTGTGCACAGGGCACAACAGCACGGCGTCCATCGAGCCATTCAGAAGGCCTAGAATAGTAGAAGGAAGCAGTCTTGCTATCCAACTTCATGTTCCTGGGGTAGATACCCGGACGGAAAACCCATGGGTTGTTCAGATTATTTTCACCAGCCTCGATCAAGAGGACCTGGAGGTTATGGTCAAGATTAGCCAAACGGCCAGCAACGACACATCCGCATGATCCTCCACCACAAACGATAATATCAACCTTGTAATTGTTAGTTTCTGAGCTAACGTTACCGCAAGCTAATAATTTGGTCATCGTACCTCGTCCGGAACCGTCATTTTGCTGACTTAAGGAAATGTCAAATTGTAATTGAAACGGTATACACTTGCTAGAAGTTGATCGCAGTGAGCAAGTCAACTGGGCATGATGGAGATTTCACAAAGGCAGAAACGACGTCCCTTTAAACAACCAAACCCCGCATGTCCAGGATCTCCACGTTCAAAGAGGACCCACTCTCTAGGCTGTGTCACTATGCACTTTCAATAGCCGTTCATCCGGATAATAGCACTGCGCATGCATTGTGACGAGGGATCATGTACCATTACCCCAGCTTCCCCACTCAAACAGGGTGGCATACATATTCTAACTTCTGCTGGAATGCATCATGAGCCCCTGTCCAAGGCATTCAAACAAAGGCGAGACTACAAACTTGCGGATCCGCAGGTGGATAGTTGTTGTACCGATGATATACAGGGGTGAGTCTGGAGATGATGATTGGTCCATAAAGCTGGGGTAAAGCTATCTCCCAGGACGAGGGTACAGGCCAGACGTGTACGGGGGTGAACGCTGCAGTGGTCGTATGTTGGTAAACTGTGTGCGGAGAAGTATCACATCTAGTAAAGAGAAATGTTCGGTTGCGTGTTTGGCCCACTGTCAGATGTAAGTTGTGCGGAGCCGGAGCTGGGAGGTGAAGATGGCGCGTTCAGGCTTCCAATTCCAGCGTATCACGTCCTAGAAAGAGGAGACGATGTACACGTCCGTGACTAGCAGCGAGTGACACGTGCAACGAAGCAATCGAGACGAGGCGCGGACCAACAGTGATCTACACGAACTCGAGTTGCTGGAGATCGTAGAGAGTTGATACGGAGGAAGTAGTATAGTAGCTGACTGCATCGCACCGTTTGGAGCTCCTTGGAGCATCCCCGTCTTACCTGGATGACGGCTCTTGGCTCCCATGCGCCTGTGGTAAGTTCTGTTGGGCGCACGTTGGTCTGCGGGGGTCGTGCCACGCTGACGTTCGTTTGGATGCACTTCTTTCTCTCTCGTGGAAGAATGCAGATGTGGGGTGCAGGGCTTCCTATGCCTCATGCTGAAGGGAGTGTAACTTGGCGTGAACACTAGTGCCGGAGGGTGCGGGGTTAGCCCCGCCCCGGCGTACGGGGAAGTGATAGACCAGCCACTGCAACCATCCCCTCAAAAGCTGTGTTATGCACTGTCGTCAGCACATCTCATCACAAGTGGTGGCATGTGTCGGCTGTTGAATGTCTACTGAGCTGCAAACTATGTGACGTTGTCTTGTATGGTTGGGCATGTTCAGATTCCAGAGCGTAGCCGTTATACATCGACTCGCAAAAGCGAGTATCGCCATAGCTTTGACTGTGCCTCTCAAGTCTGCATAATATTGGCTGCAGGAGTGCAGAGATCAGCAGACTTCTCGGCGCACTAAGGATTGCAGGTTAACTGTGAATCTCGGATGAGGTTGATCGATCGAGAAAACACCTAGCAGTGCTACAAAGATCGTGTTATAACCATCGCCAATCCAATCCAGGAATGCAGCCTCGTGGTGTTCTCTGCAGCTCGAGTAATTCTGTGTGGATTTCTTTTGGGCACACTAAAGTGTCAGAGGTCTCCGCCTCAACTCGAGTCAACAGCATTACTACAATTCTCTTATGTTGAGGTTCGAGGTTGAGACAGCTAAGTAGGGAAAGGAGCTTACTTTCCGCTCAGCGGTCGATTCCCTGTGCAATGTAATCGCGGGCCCTGGCTTAGTCGTAGTCTCAAGACCACTCGCTCAGCGGGGGTGCGTACTGTCGATCCGAACGGTCCTATTTTAAAGTTTACCAGCATCCAAAGGTTTCTGGTCTAGCCCAGTAAGTTGCATGTCACCGAGACTGCGTACGGAATAGAGTGATTTCAGTTGTGTCGAACCGTTTGTACATAAGCCGGTATCTAAGGTTCATTGGCCGTCGTGCGACCATATGAGGATCCAGTCAGCCCACAGGAAACTTTCCAATAATCTCCAGAACGCCCACAAATCTAACAATACATAACTCTCGTATACCGAAACGCCTCCCAACAAAATAGGGCTATCAATTTTTCAATGGCAGTTAAAGTCTACTAATACCGAGGATGAATTTTGAAAGGAGCGTAGGCAAAACGACAGGGGAAGTACAAATTCCCAGAGGGATACAAGAGGAACGAGACAAATAGAAGCCTAAATGACCTCGTGTCTTTCCCAGCCAGTTGGCTTTTGATGCAAAAGGTCCTTTGTTGGGTGTGGCTCTTCCGGATTTCGATACTCGCTAACGTAGGGGTTGGGATCTTCCTTCTGGTCGAGGTTACCAAAGGTGTGGTTGACTTCTCGATGCTTGCTTTCATCTGCGCGAACTGGGGTGATGTTAGCGTGCTGTGCAATACATATCGATAAAAGCACACGTACTGTAGAGAAGCAGATCTCGCATTGTGCGGTGACCCTCTGGCATCTGCCAGTAATCAACCGCAATCTCGGGTGCTTCCATCTTTTCCCATTTGGGAAGACGACCTTCGTCAAGGTCTTTGATCTGACGTGTGTACGTGATGACTGCTTCTTCCTCAAGGTATCCAATGAAGCGGTGGACAGTGCGAGGGCTTAGGAGGTAGGCGAAGAACAGGGCGTTGCAAAATACACCTTGTGCTCCAAGCACCATGAGGCGCATAAAGGGTCCAGGGCGTTGCATCTTCAGGAACACGAGCAGGTGCATACGCTCGTTGTAGCTCTCTTCGAGCAGGGATTCAATCCTGGAGAGTGCATTAATAAATGTGCAATGCTCACTGCGTAATAATACGTACCATCCATTGTCTCGCTTCATTCTCCGCATAGAATGCAGGTGGCGTAACATACCGGCTACCATGCCAGGAACGCCTGCAACGCTCTCCAAGAAGACATTCCGAATCAAGTACTTCTCTTCCGTCATGGCGAACTGCTTTCGTGCTGCTACTGGGTCTTTGCCATCCACATCCGCGGGCTTTGGGTGCTTGTATCCCGTTACCCTATCGAGACCCCAGCGTAGCACCTTGACGGCAATCAAAGCAACTTTATCGGACATGGTCTTGGCTTCACGGTGAGCGACGACGACTTGGTTCATCTGCTCTTCTGTGTATACTGGAAGTTGTCAGCTGCTGATGAGTTAGACAAGCTCAATGTACGCACCTGGATGTGGCCATGCTGCCTGTGTCTTGCGAACTTTCTCTGTCGGATGCTTCTCAAAAAACTCCTTGATCTTGGCTTCGCCGCTAGGCGAAGAAGAAAAGTTTCGTCTAGCGTTTGGAGTCTTGAAGTGCTGGGTCACGACAAAGGTGGGTCGAAGTCCGGCATTATAGCTCTGGAAGGACTTGATAAGCTGAGCGGTGCCCCGTTTTGAGGCTGCCGATCCGTATATTGCTGCTCTAGTAGACATGATATGTGGCGGAGAGTATGTATATCAAAGGAGGTGAGTAGAGTACTTAGGATATCGTCCAGGTGTAGTGGTGAATACTGATGTGTGGTATGAGAGACGACTCAGGCACTCATTAGTCCTTTAATAGTCCTTGATACAAAAGTAAACGAGACGCCGATAACCAAAAAAATCTTCGGTTAGTACTCGTACTTTCCGTAGACAGCCACCGATGACGCCCAGTCATCAAGGGTGAAACAGGAATGGCCATGGGACGCCGTAGCTACATTGCGGCATCTCCATTCCACGGCAGCGCCTACGAGCAAATGGGCTTTGTCTAAGATGCCGAGACAGTAAGCAGACCTGTCGAGAACAGAAGCATAGGTCGCGTGCAGCGGCGAGTTCGAAGCGGCTGAGTAATTCAATACTCAGCTAACGAGAAGAAACCGGAACAAGGCAGCCAAGCCTCCGACTTCCGATTGCAGACACTGGTCAAATACCCCTGCAAAGCCAACACCTGAAGTTGCAGACATCTTGTGTTTGATACTGCTGGTATCTCAATGTAATAGAGAACCGAAATTCGAGTTTTCTAGATGTTTTAAAGCCCAATTTGACCGTGTTGGTCGCATCGAATGTTAGGCAACTCATCCCGGGAGATGTTCGTCGGGCTTTCGGGGACTCGCTATCCACCACGAAAGACCCACCTGCATTCTGAAAGAGCGGTAACGACGATGACTGCATCTATTCACTGATGAGCCAAACGCCACCTGATTGGGAGTCCAAAGTCAGTGCAAGGCTGCCCGCACTTGCGCATTTCAAATGCTCGCTATCAGTACACTGTATGCCAAAGACTACCAAAACAACAATGACAATAACAAACCAGTGCAGCCAGGTGCATCCCAGTTGAACAAGTGGAAAATTTATAGACGAGCAGAAGGACGACTATCTTAAAGACACTAATACAGGTTCTAGAAGGGCTGGAAGAGTGAGTGGGTGCTTCTGCGCCGAGTACGCGGGATAGTGCATGTTGCAGCTCATCCACACTGTGGCGCAATGCCGGACCTTCTGTTTTAGGTCAAAAATACGCGAACCCGTAGCTTCGTGATTTGATGTGTGCTACTCACAAAGCACAGAGAGATAGACACGTTGTCTGCAACAAGCTGAGATAGGGACACAGATGACATCAGATGAAGCAGGAGGGACCGGTCAAATGGGTGTTGTTAGTCCATGGCGACATTACGATATCCATTTACGCGTCTTGATACAAAGAGGGTCGCACCCCGGACCTCGCAGCTGGTGTCAAGTCTGCTGCTCCGTATTACTACTACATATGTGTCATCATCCGCCAAACTTGTCTGGAAAATTTCTAAACAGCTAATCTAATAGCGGACGTTGAAGCCACTCTCATCGGACTTTGTGGCAATGTCGGAGTGGTCGACTTTGGAGACGGATGAGGCTGGTGGACCCTTGTGCAGGTGCTGGACGAAGTCGTTGAGCTTGTCGTCGGTGGCCTGAGCCTCACCCTGGACCTGGAAAGGGTTAGTGCGGGTGAGGCGTGGCGGCAATGGTAATAGCATTGTGAGTGCGTACGCTTCCGTCTGATGCATTGGTCACGAAGCCCGTCACACCAAGACTCCGGGCGAGCTTCTGGGTGAAGGACCTGAAATTGACACCTTGTACACGGCCCTCGACCTTGTACTGGATCTGTGCAAACTGGTTAGCTTCTGCCACGACAGCACGCACTTGGCATGACAGCGACGGACGCGACGCACTCGCTTGGCCGACATTGTGCGTTAATGCGTGTACTTGGAATGGGGGGGGGCGCGGAGAGGGGCACGGCAGCGCTTTGAGTACAGTGCAACGAGTTGGTTGTTATAGGCAGGGAGAAGAGTACAGCTCTGCAACAAGACACACGAGGGTCAGTCAAGCCACTGGTCCGCCGGCGATATGGGCAAGGCGCGGTGCAGCAGCGCGACGTCATCGCAACTGGCGAAACCTAGACGCTGCCACTACAAGAGGGACGTTGGGAGGCACCCCTGCGACGTCGCGGATGGCGGACGGGTGCGGGGCCAGAGTGAGAGCTCCTTTGCTGGGGAGATGCGGACACAGAGACAGAGAGATCTGAGAGGGCAGCCTCGGCCGCCGCAAGGGGCCAGCGCGGGTCAACGGGCGAATTGCTTTTTTTGCATACACGTCGATGTACAGTCAGCGCCGTGTTGCTCGCAACCGCAATGTGTTCACGGCTGCCGGAAATTACTCGCCGCGAGGGAGCGCCGGGCGGTGGTGACGCTAGTCTCGCGTTGTTTTCGGATACAATCTCGCGTCGCTCCCCAGTCGATGAAACCTCTAATCAAACGCCCCCCTTTCGCCGCAGAGCCACATAGCAACAACCGCACTTCGCCCAGGTGGCTCCGCAAACAACTGCGAGTCCTTGAAAACCATCCTCACACTCCGTAAATGCCGAGGATTCGAAAAAAGCACCGAATCTCTCTGCTGATAAGGAGTCTGACGACTGCCACGGCTTTGCACCTTCCCCCCCTGTCAACCACAATGGACACGACATCCACCTCGCCGCCCCAACGCTCGACGTCGCCCGACCCATGGGCTACGCCCTCTCTTGCCATCGGCGCCATCCCGCCCCTCGACCGCTCCGTCTCGACCGCTTCGTCGGTCTCGTCAGTTTCCGGACGCTCGGCAGGCTCCCGGCTGTCCGATGGCGGCAGGCGGCGTGGATACATGAGGCCTGAGGGCACTGAGTTCTCCGAGTCTGCAAAGAGCAGAGAGAGCGTCATGAATCTCGGCACTATTGCCCATCTGCAATACTACTTCGCCAGAACTGGTCTGCTTGACACCGCCACGGGACGAATAGCAAAAGGTCGCAAGCCCGGATCGCGAACAGCGAGCGGCAACGAGCCACTCTCGCCGGGGCTTGATGCAGAGTTTGGTATATTGTCGCCTGGATCACCAATGAGCGAGCATCACATGGGCGAGGGCTTCGTCGAGTCACCGCTCGACGAGACGCCCTCCATGACCTGGGAGGACCCTGAGCCGATGATGCTCCCACCTACCGTTAGCACATACAAGAACAATCCCATCTACGTACCCCCGCCACCTGATATGACAGTACTTCGTCGCGAACTACGCGAGTCGCTCGCCGAATCCATGAAGCATCTGCACGAGCTCGAGAAGGGCTTCTCTGACATTCAGCCAGACGGAAAGACAGCAAAGAATGGTGGCGCTGATGCGTCGGGATGGCACGAAGTTCAGGGCCTGAACTTGCTCGATGTCACGACGCTGGCCATCAGGGCTGCCAAAAACTACTACACTGCACACGAAGAGCCACAGCGACTTTACGCCATCAAGTCGGAACGTGAGATTCGCAAAGAGCTGTACGATACACTCGAGGTGCTGAAGCGTCTGGCCATTCGCAACTTTGGAAACGGTGTTCAGCCATACGAAGTAACTCAACTCAAGCAGTGGGTTGACGACATCAGCGCGCTTCTAGATACGGAAGAAGAGAAGGAACGTGAAGAACAAGAGGCGCGTGAAACGTGGTCGTGGCGCGATGGCGACTGGTCGGGCAAGGAGCGGGAGCGAGAAGTTCTCTTCCTCCGATCGTTTGACGAGACGAGCGCCGAAGCCCTTCCAGAGTGGACAGCCCCTACTGACTCGGAACTGCCGACGCCCTTCCTTGCCACGCTCCAAGACGGACTGAGACTGGTGCGCCTGCACAACACGCTGGTACGAAGATCGAAACGACATTTTGAGCAGATCAAGACGTACCACACCGACACAACGAAGCCATACCGCTGCGCCGACAACCTGCGCTACTGGGTCAAAGCGGCAGAACTGCGCTGGGACATCAAGCTTGATGTCGATGTCATGGGCGTGGTACAGGGCAAGGACGCGGAAGCATGGCGAAAGTTTGACGCAGCTATTCTACAATGGAGTCAAGGGGTGCGTGAGGAAATCACGCTGGAGTGGCTGAAGCAGAAGAACCAGGCGAGGACACCTACACTACAGATCGACCCAAACTATGAGGCGCTGTGAAGTGGCCAGATGATGGCAAATGCGAGGGCTAGTTCGCCGATTTCTTTCGCTGTTTATGTTTTTGCAAGTATCATCCTTTTGTAATTTGCATGATGATTACGTCTTCAGACTCTCAACTCTTCTCGGCAAGAAGTTTTACTAGTAGTTTATCTCTTTTTTTCTTTTGTCTTTTCGGGAGAAAGCCCTGGATGGAAGCTGGGCTCCCTTAGTATCATTCGGCTCAGAGGGCGCTGGATGGCTGGCGACTTGAGATAGATACCCCCTTTTTGGATCAGCGGCTTGCAGTCAGATGTTGTATGAAATGGAGTCTAGTTGAGAATGAAAGGTGGTGTCAGGGTGTGTGAGTGTGTGTATGTACTATGTAATGTCTATGTAGGGTTATATTGAGATACATCATTGATAATAGTATCTGTCGTCGTAGGAGGGGAATAGTAGTAGTCATCTGAAAAGGGGGGCAGGCCAATGGTCCAGACGTGTCTACGTACTAGATGTGCAATGTGTCCCACGTGGTTGGAGGGGCGTATTTGTGTACAATGTGGGTACATGTGTATGTAGTATATAGGTCGTATATGTGTGCACAAGGCGGGCTTGGGGCGCATAGTGAAGTCATGTGCTCGTATATCCAAAGCATATATAACCATGGCACAAGCTCGACGGCCGACCGAGCGCCTCTTTAGCGTTGCAGAGTGGAGGGGCTGGGCGCATTGACAGCATTGGGCGCAGGGGGCTTGCTGGCGGAAATTGAGCATAGCGGCACTCGGTGTCTCAAAGGCGGGACGCTGTGAACTGTCCTGATTGCTGGGGGAACGTGTCGTCCAGGCGTGGCTCATTTGCATACGACGTCTTATCGCGGCGGGAACAGCACAGAGGACACTGAAGCCCATTGCATTCTCGCCCTCTGCTGCAGGCCGCCTAGTGCCTACATACATACCTGACATCCATCCATCCGTCCATACATACCACCAAAAGAAACGCGTGAAGGCGGCTGACGCGACGCCGGAGCCGGCCACCTCCCCAAGCCCTCGAAGAAACGACTCATCTCCCGGTGCAGCGCATCCGTGCATCCAGCGCACTCCGGCGTGCGCAGCCCTCGCCCTCGACTGAACGCGACCTGGAGATCTTCTCGAGGTCCAAGCAGAGAAATGCTCGATGAGCCACCCGGCCGCGCCGCCTCGAGTGAACAACAGCAGCAGCCCCGCGACTGCCGTTGACTTGCCAGCGAAGACACCGCCCAATCCATCATCGGCCCCATCGCCAGCAGCGTCATCGCCCAAACCCCTTCGTCCCACGCCTCCACACCTCGAAAGCACCACCAAACTCGCGCGAAATGTCTCTCCGGGCCTGCTGGCGCGCATGAAGTTCCTCAACCAGCCCGCCGACACCCACTCCACTACCAAGGCTACTGTCGACGTCGGCCGCATCGAGCAGGATCGGCTGCGGCGCCTCGACGAGTTCCGCAAAGCCCGCAACCTCGACATCGAGCGCCGGGGTACTGCGTGGACTGCAAAGCCGGGCCAGTCGACGCCCACCCTCACGCCCCTCATCCCCCAGTCGACGGGCGGGAGCGTGCCAGCCCTCACCATGGAGCCCGACTTTGAGAGCGATCGCAGCAGTGTCGTCAGCACCAGCGACAAGGTTTTGCCCTCCGAGTCGGATGCTGATGGCGAGCTCGACATGCAAAAGTATCGCTTGCCCGACGTCACGAAGCCGGAAAAAGCCCTCGCCCAGACGCTGGTCGCGACTGCCATGACATCGCCCATAACAAGCGCGACAACAACACCCCCAGCAACCACACCTGCCACTGCAACTGCAAACACCACCACAACAACAATACAAGAGGCACCCATCATCAGCCCGTCACCACCACCATCATCCACGGTAGCCGCCCTCCTACCGCCATTGCCCATCCAGGCAGAACGCACACTACCCCCAACGCCGCCGCCTAAGGACTCGCCGCCGCTGCAGGACTCGCCGCCGCTGCCACCACTGCCGCTAGCCGACCCCGATGAGGCTTCCGTCCTCGACGACAACAATGGCATCGACATTGAGTCCTACTTCCAGCGCCGCCACTATCCACGCGCCGGCTCCATCTATACCCTCTCCAAGGCCAGCTTCACCAACCAGATCCAGCAGCTGACCTCGATGAAGCTACCACCCACCACCATCGCTTCAGAGATCACTGCCCTGGCCTCGCCAACCCAGGCCGCCCGCGCACTACACAAGGCAGCCAACGACATCCGTCTGTGGGTCTCCAAGATCAAGGAGGTCCTCAGCGGCCTGGACGCCGACGACGATGTCGAGTGGGCCGCCGCTGCTGGCCGAGAGGGGCTTGCCGAAGTTGACACCGCAATTAGCAAGTTCGAGGGACTTGTCAACGTCTACATCGGTGCTATCGAAGATCTCCAATCGCGGTCAGACATTGCCCTGCTGCCTACAAGAGACCAAGTCACCCTCGTGAGCCAGATGGAAGACATTGTAATGAGCTGGGGTGAGATTAAGCAGACTCTCAAGGGCATCAAGAACCAAGTCGAGATTGCCATGGAGTGGGAAGAGCTGTGGAACAATGTCCTGGGTGAGATTGGCGCCGAAGTCGAAAACCTCAGCCGCTTGGTATTCGAGATGGAGGAGCGCAGACATCGCGTCATCTCAGACTCGGTCGCCGAGGCGCCAGAAAAGTTCGACATCAAGGAGCTCGAGAACATTGTCGAGGATCTGCCGCGAAAGCAAGCTATTCTCAACAGCAAGCGGTTTAGTATGCCCACGCTGTCCATCCTGTCTCCTGTTTCACCGCTCCCTCAAATCGAGCAAGAAAACTCTCGGCTGCTAGCTCTCTTCGCCAAGCTGCAACCATTGCGTGCGTCGCTTGACTTCCTACCCATGCGACTCAGTACTTTCCAAATAAGAGCAAAGACCATTTTTCCCTCTGCTTGTGACGAACTGGACCGCAGGAGGGAGCAGCTTGAGGCACAGGAGAAGAAATTGGAAGCCGAAGCAGATGCACTACGAGAGGAACTGGGCGAAGACAAGTGGGTGCACAGCTTCCGCCAGGCTGGAAGCAAGGCTGTTGCCATGTACGATTCATGCATGAAGAGCATACAGAGACTACAGCAAGCCATCGACGACACTGACGACGAGAAGCTGGCCTCACGTATTGCCACATACAAGGACAAGAGAGACCACTACCCACCGTCTATGAGGCGTGTCCTGGAATTGATTGACATTGAGATGAAGCACAGGTCTACCGTCAACGGTGAGATCCTGCGCATTCAGCAGGATGTACGGTCCAAGGTGGAGGATCTCGAGACAGTCACTGGAAACATGGACGCCATCCTGGAAGACTTTACTGCCAGGCGCAAGCTTCGCGACTCTGTTTCTACCGTCCTCTCTGCTCGCACCGAAACCTCGTTCGCCCATTCCAACATGGGCACCCCAGGCAGCTCTCCCGCGTCAAGCGTCGTCATGAGCCGCAAGAGTAGTGCCACGAGCTCCGCTGTTCTCCCGTCTGGCAAGAAGCCCCGTCAGCCCAGTGCCGCAACATCCAAACCAGTAATGCCTGCAAACCGACGATACTCGAGCATGCCGCAAAGCACAGGTGCTCCTCCTCGAAAGTCCCTGCCCTCGTCTCGTCTGGACTTTACACCTTCTCGTGCTACAGCTGGCACATTGGCTAGCCAAGCACGCGTGAAGACTCCCGCCGACAAACCGGAACCCAAGCCTCGCTGGAACTCGGATACCCATCTGCGTGACACAATCATTGGACACAACTTCAAGCCGTTGTCTTTGAGCACACCATCGCCATTCCGAAAGGACAAGGACACGCCTGGTGGATCTGCGCGAAGCTCTTCAAGCCGTACGTCCATTCCTGTAAGAAGCCCATTAGGCCGTTCTTCGAATCTCTCGCCCGCTATGTCTGCAAGGTCCACGTCCACCAGCCCTGCCTTGCAGCGCCCAGCACGACTTCTGGCGAGCCCCATGGAGTCACCAGCTACGCCTGCAGATGACAAGCCAGCACCCCGCTCAACGCCAACGTCTTCGCCTCAGACCATAACCACTACGCCAGGGTCAACCCGCCGCATAACTACTGCAAGACAAGACGGTATGAGCCCTGGCGGTGAGGAGAGCCCTGCGGCCCGTCGCGCGTCCCGGCCTTCCAGTTCGTCAACCAATCACCGCAGCGGTATGTTTGGCTCAAAGCAGCGACCTTCATCGGCCCCGAAGCCCACAGAAACCAGCCCTGCTTCCACCTCTGGGCGTACGATCAGCAGGCTCGGCAATGTGAGTGGAGGAAGGGCCAGCAGAGCCGGCGAAGCACGCACCGATAGTCGTATTAGCGGTCGCCAGTCAAGCCAAGGACAAAACAAACCTGTATGGAGGTAGGCGCTCACAAAGCGGACATTTTCTGCCGGGAGCTCTGACCTTGAAGTGAACGACTCCCATATTCAGTCTTCTTTCAAGCAAACGACGGCATCCTCATGTCGATCAATGTCGCATTGACAGCTTTTTGTTTCCCAACACTTCATTTCACCTCCGGATCCTGGCTTGATTCGCACCGCCCCTATTCACTAGTACCAACTTTAGCTAACTAGTTGCCTTTTTATCGCTTTTGCGCCTTTTCCTGTTACGGTGTTCAGGAGCGGCTCCCCCTTTTTTATTCCCGATGTATGGCATCGACTATCGATCTCAACTCTGGAGATCATCATTTGAGTGGATTTTCCTCACTAAGGCGTTTTTGGCGGTTGGGAGAAAGTATCCTATACCCCGGAGTTTTTGTGTTTTTGGCACTGTTTGCTTGTTTGCTTTGCGCCCCCTCTTACTTCTTCCAACAGCAGCCGTACGGCATGTTCGGAATGCGGCGATACCCCCCTCATGTCAAGCTTTGGTGCATTTTTGAAAGCGTTGTAGTTTGTTGTCAAGCATGGTGGACATTGTATATGCAGACTAAATTGGTATTGTAGAGTTCGATGGGTTAGCATAGGAAAGAAGGAAGGGAAGTGTTTGGTGGGGTGGATATCGGGGTGAAGCGAACTTACAACATGTGTATAAGTTGAAGTTTGCCATTTGATTAGTAACGTGCATATCCATGTGTGGCAGAACACCAACTGTAACGGACACAAATACAGGTACTTAGACCTTGCATTCTTAGACAACTTTCGAATATATATATATATAAGTACTTAATACAAAAACTGCTATCATGTGACAGCTTGCCTTCCTTCCCCATGCACGCAGCCGACCTTCTTTGGCGGCACAACCAGACCCTTTTACCAACAGAGCCACCACTATCGCTTTTAGTCCATTGTGAGTTACGTAACGCAAGTACAACAAGGATTGCTTTGATAAAGATACACATGCATCTAATTTAGGAATTGCTCGACTGGCCGGAGAAGCTCTATAGGCTAGATGATTAAGTAGATACAAGAGGGAATAAAGTATTCATCTTCTCTTAACATAAAATCATTATTACTGGCGCAGGTGTTTTTATTGATATCTTCGTCCCCGTGTTGTCAAAGGAGATACGAGAGATCAGAATGCAAAAAGTAGTAGCTAGGTGGGTATCCTCTCATGAAGTCTCTATTAATGTTGTAGTATATAACAGGCTGACGACGGCTGTTTTCAATTTCTATACGCACTGTGGAACATTTCTAGTCGGGTATAATCCCATGAAGCATCTATCAGTACCACAGCATCCAATAGGCCAACGACAGCTGTTTCTACTTTCTATACGCATTCCGGAATGTATCTGTCAATCATACACCGGCGACCTGTAGTAGAGCTTGCGTCATCTGTTATCTGTCAGACAACTCAACTCATTTGGCTGATCATGTAAGAATTTTTTGTTCTTACCTTTACAAGTTAAAAACCCTGAGGAACCACTGTCACATTGACAGCAATTCCCGTCAATCCTGCACTCTCCTACATTACATTTAGCAAAAATTCCCCTTGATAAAACAATAGCATATAGTTTTGTTCTCACCTCCTACGCCTTTTAAGAAAAGAGTATTACATGCATACTTGGCAGATGCGCTGCTAATAGTTAAGCTGAATGCCAAAGCAAGAAGGAAGCGCATCTTGTTTGATTTGGAGGAATGCGAAGACGAGGGAAAAAATAGCAAGATAAAGATCAAGAGGGGTGTAGTATTGAACTTATGGTGCCTTGAGGCTTAGATAACAGCGGAGGGAGTGTTTAAATAATCAATTTTTCTCACTCAATCTTTTGCTTACTATACCAGGATATGAACCCTCGGAACTGCCGTATTTACCCTCAGTTCATCCGGGGCAATTATTTAAACATATTGAGAAGGCCTGGGACCCAAAAGTAATAATAATTGTGTTTAGTCCTCACGTAATTACATGAATCTATCTAGCATAAGCACAGTCACCCTGCTAAGTAAGCGCCAATTTACCCGTGCTAAACGAGCACGAAGTAACATATTAGTATTGTTAGTAAAGGGCCCAAAGCGACTCAAAGGAACTGGGTCAGCTGTACACCGAAGAATGGGAACTGAGGTGGAAGGCGGAAAAGATCAAACCATACCGGACGGCACCTACTTGGAAAGACCACTGGAGCTTCCAACCACTACACCGGTACTACAACAAACTCAAACATCTCACAACAACCATCATGCTACTAAAGACCGAAGTCCTCGGACTCCAGGCATGGCTGGCGAAGATTGGCGTACCTGGAGCGGAACCTCGCTGTACATGTGGCCACAACAAACAGACGCTCACCCACGTCCTTGCATACTGCCCAGACACGAAGGAAGCTAGGGCTAAACTTCTTACCAGAGCGGGCGCAACCCAAATCCACAAACTCCTCAGAGACAAGGACAAGGCGGCCATAGCTGGACAGTGGCTCCTAGACACAGGCCTACTTGAGCACCTAAAAGTCGCGACCGAGATTGAAGCAACAGAGACGACGGAGTGAAAACCATTCCACATACTCATCTCTTGATAAAAAGCTAGCTACACACTCTGCTACCCCAAAGAGGGGC